>OY787665.1:31927338-32527338 GCA_963678985.1 Spisula subtruncata
CTGTTTCAAGAAGAAGATTCACATATATTCCAATTGGCCCTAGACTTGCCAGATTGTATGGTGAAGTTAATCTTGCACAGCTAGTTATGTCTCATCCTGGTAGCAATTATGATGGAGATGAGATGTGGGATGTTCACCATTCAGCTTCATGGAAAGAACTATATTCGGAAAACTGCCATTAATATGACTGTTAAAAATGAAACTTACAAATTTTCATGGCTTTTTCCTGGGCCTTAAATTTTCAGGTCGAAATAACATTTGTTTAAAGGCACTTTCAAAGCCATGAATGAGATTTTTCATGGTATTTTAATGGGATACCCATTAAACTTGTTAAACCTGTTAAATAAGTTGTTACGAGAATTAATGGGGTAAATTAATGTTTTTTTCAGTTTTCATGGGCATTTAACAGGAATTTAATACATATTTCATGGCTTGTGCATGCAGTAGTGTATTCAAGATTTGCGACAGTTCTAGAACTTTATTGGTTGAACAAATGGTAACAGTAAGATTTTGTATCAGAGTTCTAGAACTACCTCAATTCTTGAACCTTAGTTCTATAACTGTTTGATTATATAAAAAAAATGAACAACCATTTTTGCATTGTTTTAGAACTTAAACCTGAGTTCAAGAACCTTTCTCAGTGATCTAGAACTATTATAGTTCTAGAATCTGAGTTTTTGTATTGTTCTAGAACTTGAACGTGAGTTCAAGAACCTTTCACCATGTTCTAGAACAAGTATAGTTCTAGAATATGAGTTCAAGAACTATTCTATTACTTTAGCAACAGTTCTAAATGTTCTTCAGAAGTTCTAGAATGTTCAAGAACTTTTCACTAGTTCTAGAACATTATTCGCAGGGGACTACAACATCCTGTGTCCATGATTTGCATACCAAAAGCCTAGACCATTGGTCAACCAATGTTTCCATTGTCATTGCAATCCGTGTACCCCTATTGTCCATACAAGTGGCCAGGGTAGTGAACATTTGAACGTTGAATTGTTTGATTGACTTGTGACACATGTTTTATTGCTCACAATTTGATGTTTATGGTGTGAGTATGTCACCTTCTGGTGTTGGGGGTCTTCCTTCTTTCTGTGCACTTAATATGCCAGGAAATAACTGAGAGTCATAAAACATTGACAGCCTTTTCTTAAAGGCAAATGGGCTTTGATGAACACTGCAGCCCAGGACAATAAAAATGTAACATGATTAATTAGGTGCAATAAAATCACTGATTGTCAAACATTTCAAACATGATTGGATGTTGTTCAATATCTTGTGACTTTGATTTGTAAACTGTTTTCCTGATACAAAAATATCAAAACAAACCTCAGTGACCAAGGACAGATTTATTTGCTTTGAAATAAATTGTTAATGTATTTTATCATTATTTTATTAGTTTTCCAAACTTCATGATTAAATAATTGGCCTACTAATTAAGCCCAATGATGATGTGTATGTTTAGTCAGTCAATATCATGTGACTGCATTTATTAAAAAAGAAATAGAAAAAATATAGAAAGTGCAAAATACAATGTTGCTGGCCTAGCAATTATGATTTAAAAATACAAACTTAAGAGGGATACAATATATACCTTATGTATCAACATATACACATTAAAACCTTTATTGTTATTCTGAGTTCTTCTTGCTCTTTGAATCTATAAATGATTTGATTTGTTAACTCCACCCACATTATGCTAATAGCCATCTAAATACCTCGGAAAAGCGATTATTTTGAACATTCACTTACGATCATGTACGTCAGTAAGTTGAGCGAAACAATGAAAAAAAACTGAAGAGTTAAGCATCTTGGATAAACACCACTTCACTAATTGATTTTCCAAGCTAGTAAATTTTTTTAGGTAATTTGGTAAAGCATTTTATTACTGTTGTTTTCCTCATAATGAGGTTTCAGTTGGCATCAGTTTTCGTTGTTGTTTTTCACCTTATTTCATTTCATACCCCAGCGAAAAGCATAGCAAGAATGAGTTAGTCTGTCGGCTTTGATCTGAATATTCTAAATGACTACACTGGGACCGGCTTATCCAATGATGATTCGTTCTTAATGTCTTCACAGAATAAGTCTGAAAGTATTGGTAAAGCTATTTTGTCTATTCTATGCATGTAAATTTTACTTAGACACGAAAATAGATTGAAAACTGAAATTTGTTGATTCATGAATTTTGCTTTTAAGTTTTCAAAATTGGTTGTTCCAATTTGACTCATGAGCTTTGCTTTAGTTTTAAATTTGTTGTTCCAATAGCCTTTTTTCACAGTGTTTAAAAATGATAAAAGATTTCATAAAAAGTGTTTGAGATAACAAACAACAATCGGGTGTTGACCGTGATAACGAAATTGATTAAATTAATGTGCATATCAGTCAAACCATATCATCATTCAAGAAAAAAAACGGCTTTTTTATCTGCCAATATTTTTACAAAAAAGCCTTGATAAAACAGTGTGCAAAGTTGATTGTCTTAATGAATTTGATCTGCACGAATGAGACATGAAGCCAGTGCAATGATGAATCCATGCACTGATTACACTGATGCAAATAATGCTGTTGTCACCAAGATTTTTCTGTTCCTTTGCACATTGTGGTTATGCTAATTCACATTGCCATTGCTAAAAATCACTCAGTGACATCTGTAGCTCAGTGTTTAGTGACATCTGTAGCTCAGTGTTTAGTGACATCTGTAGCTCAGTGTTTAGTGACATCTGTAGCTCAGTGTTTAGTGACATCTGTAGCTCAGTGTTTAGTGACATCTGTAGCTCAGTGTTTAGTGACATCTGTAGCTCAGTGTTTAGTGACATCAGTAGCTCAGTGTTTAGTGACATCTGTAGCTCAGTGTTTAGTGACATCTGTAGCTCAGTGTTTAGTGACATCTGTAGCTCAGTGTTTAGTGACATCTGTAGCTCAGTGTTTAGTGACATCTGTAGCTCAGTGTTTAGTGACATCAGTAGCTCAGTGTTTAGTGACATCTGTAGCTCAGTGTTTAGTGACATCTGTAGCTCAGTGTTTAGTGACATCTGTAGCTCAGTGTTTAGTGACATCTGTAGCTCAGTGTTTAGTGACATCAGTAGCTCAGTGTTTAGTGACATCTGTAGCTCAGTGTTTAGTGACATCTGTAGCTCAGTGTTTAGTGACATCTGTAGCTCAGTGTTTAGTGACATCAGTAGCTCAGTGTTTAGTGACATCTGTAGCTCAGTGTTTAGTGACATCAGTAGCTCAGTGTTTAGTGACATCTGTAGCTCAGTGTTTAGTGACATCAGTAGCTCAGTGTTTAGTGACATCTGTAGCTCAGTGTTTAGCGCATGTGACGCCTAAACCAGCTACCTGGGTTCAAATCAAGGTTGAGGCACACATGTGCCTACCAATTATTTAACAGAAAGCTGACTGGCAAGTGTCCTAACCGAATACATGCTGCAGTTGCTTGCTCAGAGCTTTGCGCTTTATTGTGATTATGTAAATGTTCTAATGCTATTATTGCTGGAAAATATTTTCATGTTTTTAAAGCAACCCTACAGTGGCCATATGACTGTTCAAATATACACCAACATTTCCACAAAAATGATATTAAATTCACCAAATATGGATAGCCTAGATGTTAAGGTAGACCTTCCAGGACCTTGTATTGATTCCTTACACCAATGTTGTTAGTCTTCATGATTGTCTTTGATCACAGAAATGTCTCCAGTGTGAGAACGTGATATTTGACTTGCTAATACAATCCACAATTTGGTCAAGGAAAATTCGGACATTGTATGTTGGTATTGTCTTATTAACCCTCGATATATCATGATTGTATCCGACATCACTTCAGCTGTCACAAACTCAAAAACATCCAGGAGAATCTAATTACTTTTGACTCATCCTATAGAGTTCATTGGAAAAACTGGAACCTGGTTGCTTGAGATACTATTTTTGTGGCTGTTTTGCTATTCAAGTTTCTGAATTTCGAGCTAAAAATAAGACTTTTTGTCCTGGGTGCGGAAAGTGCACATTCTGCCAAAGTTTATGGTTTGGTACAATAAACTAGTTCATTTTCTTATTTTCTTTCTTATTAATATTATTGTAGACTTGAACTTCCAGCGGGAACGATACAATGGAGTGTCAGTATTATATGAGAAATATTGCTACAGTACATTAATATGTTCCTCAATTACCCTGTCTGCTACAACTGTTCTTTTCTGTTAATATTTGGAAGTCATTGACAGGTTGTTCCCTTATAGATTAATGTCCTGAATTATCAGACCTATAGCTTAGCTACCCCTTCCAATTTTGTGAGAAACTATTCAAGTAATGACACTTAACATCTTTGAAAATTTGTTACACTTTGCTTAATTAATATCAATGCTTCTTTTAGTTCGGGAGGGGGATATAGATTTACCCCTAAAATATTGTTCTTGTTTGTTTTGAGCTTTCAATTCGTCTGATTTGGGGGGGGGGGTTCCACCATGTCCTATAAATAGTTTTCTTGTTTGTGTGTATTCTTTAACTTTTCCATGACAGACAATTACTGGATGTATTGTAATCTGAAGCTGAACTAATTGTTTTATCACTGTTTGGCAACCTATCATTCATGTTCTAGAGTAATTGATGAGCTAACACTGAAATCAAGGAGAATTTACCTCCAAAAATAGTAAAAGTACATGAACTAACTATAACTAAGTTATTGGTAGCCTCTTGAGGCTTTTAACATAAAGGTTAGCATTGATTTCAAAATGAAAATTAAGAATCATCATACTGTATAACCATGTAATCTCATTACAGCATAGCATTGCTGTTTTTAGAAAACCTGGCATCTCTTTTAGCATCTTTTTTAGTGCAAAAAAGATTATATACTCATCTGAAAGCCCATTCAGTGACATATCTTCTGCGAAATGGGATAAGATAATCATTTATTTGCATTCAAAAGGGAGCTAAAAATGCATATTAATGTTCATGTCAAAGTGAATATTATTTGGTAACTTGAACCTAGCATTTACTATGTTCGATGATGAGTTTCCATTTTAAATCCTGGTTGAAGCGTTTTACCTCTAGCGTTCTTTTAGATCAAACTGGTCCAATTTAATGTTTGTAAGACTCAGTTCAATGTTCTTGAGCACTATTCACAATGTCATGGTGAAATATATATCCCTGGGTATGGCATCTCCACCTCAGTAGAAAATTTCTAAAACATTTTTTTTCTTTTCTTGTTTTCATTTCTTTCTGTTGATTTTCATCTTGTAGCATTCACAATGTCAGGTTAAAATATATACCCAGGCATGGCACCTCCACCTTGGCAAAATGTTTCTAAAAAATGCCATTATTTTATTTCCTTATTTCTTCCCGTTCTGTCGAATTTTCAACTTGACCTCTTAAATCTTCCACCACTAAGTTACCTGTAGCTATATAATGGATATAAAAGAGAAGAATGATTCAGAAACTATTATAACAAATGAGCAGGTGGCAAACATTCTTTGTTGCTAACTCTCATCCAGTATTCTGATCATGTGTTATTATGTCTAGTGTTGATGGCTTGGACTAACATTATGATTGGAGATTTATGTATTATTATATTGGCAGAAATCATCAAAATAATGAAATGGGAATGGAAATACTTGAATGCTGGTATAAAAAAGTGGAGGCGGAAATGCTTGAATTCTGGTGTTAAAATTATTGGTTTATTATGAGTTTTGCCAAATTTTCATGGTTAATATTATTACCCAAAACAAAAGATTTGTTTAGCTATCTTTGATTTTGGGGGTACCAACAACTGTGATAATAAATATATTTACAATAACCAACTGGAATGTGAAGCCATGTTTCCTTACTTTTCCATTAAGCAGTGAGCTTTTGAACAACAGCTTTGGCGATATATATCTGACAAAAATAAGCAGAATTTCCACAATAAGCTGATGATGAACAATAGATTGGACACCTACTCATGTTTGGCGGAAATTGCAAGATTCATATAACTGTTCTATTATTACTAGTACAGTTTTCTCATTAAAAAAAGACTATTTCTGTCAAGTATAAAAATTATCTATACAGTTTTTCTTAGATCTGCTAATGAAAAGACATCATATATAATGTAGTGTTTTATGAACTGTCATTTTTTTCTCAATTTTATTAACAGTATCGTGAAACCGCAGAAATTCCTGAGAATGTTAATCTTTGTCTTAGAAATTCTGTACGTCTGTTGGCGAAAATGCCATTATATTTCACCCTTTATGTTTTCATCCTTCACAGCCAACCTGTTTATTGTTTAAAAGTGTGCTGCACATTAGCATGTATAATGAAGCCAGACATACCACATAATTAATGGTATAATGCCCCCCTTCCTGTCTGCTTAATATTATAATACTTTTCGTAATTTCATGGTGGCATATGGGAGTAACATTTGGTTGGTTAGCAATAGTTACCCAAGTGTTTGATATCCAGTAAGCGTGGTAGGAAGTATGTCAAATATAGAACACATGTTGCTCTTCAATGTGGAGGTACCGAGTAAAAAAAGTGCTCTCCTGTATTGAAGTCTCTGTTGCTAGGTTTCCAGATTAATTGCATGTTGCTCAGTTACTACTGGTTGATCAATTGCATGACCACAACATGTGTGTATCTAGTAGATAAAAAGACAATAAAAATCAGGACAGGGAAAGGCAGCACTTGACCTAAACAGCCAAGAACAGAAACATAAAAACAACACAGACCACAATTACATGGCACAATGCACAACATGCTACTGAATGAGAAAATGAGCTTCAAAAAAGATCTGAGGAAAATTGTGACAAGGAAGGCAGCACTCAACTAAACCAGCCCAGTACGGTAAACAGTAACATCACAACACATCCCCCACACAGAGATATAACTACACACCCCCCAAAGAAATGATTAAAACCCAAGTCCGGGGGGGCCACTGACAGAATTGCACTGATTGTCAAAGTTTCTGCTGTCGAAAGGTCAGAAGTCCAAGTCCCAACTGTCCAAAGCGGAAAGCATTTTTGCCAGTCTGTGAACACTGTAATGATGTAATCAGGTTGTGCTACAGAAAAAGACGTCCATCAATTATGTCAAATGCTGCAGATAGACCAGTGATTCTATTAGCAAGTTTGTTTGCTAATTGCTGAAACAAATGAATTGAAAATGGAAGGAGGAAATTCTTTTCAAACTGCATAAATAAACATCATCTTATATTTTAAAACTGGTAATAGTATGAATAAATTTCATTAACATTTCGTCGTCTCAAACTGCTCCTTATTCAGATGTCTTGGTTTTGGTACACTGACATGTCTTATTTCTGTTTTGCAATTTCTTATTTCTCACAATTACAATATTGTATATCCAATGTTAGATCATAATTATAGAGTGCATTGTTGGTTGCTACACCTACTTATTAAATGTATATAATGTATTCTCATGCTGCAAGATTTAGATGATTATAGCTTGGATATGAAGAATAAAACAATCTTGTTGAACATTATAGATCATTTACTGGTGTACTCTTAAATTATCCAAATTGAGAATTTGAGGCAATTCTTGGTATAGATTTAATTGTACGACTTGTTGTGTTACAAGGAAATAATAATTTAGAATGCCACATTCATATGGCATTGACTCCACTTACAGATGTCAAGGAAACATCACATATAATGCAATACCTGGTATATTAGAACTTAAAGAAAAGGAGCATCACTAGGGCAACCTTAACCAACCAACCTATTTTGTGGAAATTAAAGGAGGCATGGATAATTGACAAAGTTGACATGGATAATATAAGGGGGCTCAAGGGGAACATTTGATGATCAATTCTTCCAATGTAAGAAAGAAATATTTGACCTTTGAATTAACAATTACAAGCCCAATGCTTTTATTGCAAGATCAAACATTTGTTCTGGACCATGTTTTGATTTACACCTATGTCTCTGTGTGGTTCCTGCTTCATGGTTGATAACCAGTACTTTGATATCTGGCCATTAGTTTGCTACAAGGAGAACATTAAGTCACATCTGATGATGAAACACAGTCATTTAAGATGCTCACTGATTTCCAACCAGTAATGGATTATTTTTATGTTGTACAAAAAAGATTTAAGAAAACATAAAGTAACTAGGATGTTATCTGTTATCCAAATGTCAAGCTGAACCTTATAATGCAGTACAGGAAGGTCAGTGTGGTCATGCTGGACAGGATGAAGTGACCAATGTCAAAACAAGGTGTGTAAAGGTTACACAAAGTTAAGCAATAAATCATGACATACTATGTATTAAAACAAGGGATGTGTTATAGTTATTAACATAAAATAGTGAATTCAAAACTGCTATTTGGAATGGTTAAAATGAGTAGAGAATTAGAATACCTCTTACACAATGGCCTGTTGGGGAATTAGCCACCCAAATATAGGCATAATGTTACATGGTTTTAGTGATATAATAAGACATATTATGCTAAAACATTTGATACAGGAAATTAAAGATGCATTGTCAAAATATATCATAAAGTTAAATTAGTAACTGTTATAACTTAGTTGTGGGATAGTTAACCTAAATGTGTAGGATGGTCCTTATGACTTCAATGCCAACTGTTAAACCAAAGGACCATACAGATTTTCTTGACCCCAAATATAATAATTTTCCTGCTTGCCTGTAAAGGAAAAACAATATTACTTATGTTTTTGTCACTGTAACACAATCACATTGTGTCTGTAGTCCAACAATTACTAGAACAGACGTATTTGTTGTGGGATGTCAAAGAATCAGTAATAATATATTTTTATTGCTTTCCTGTATTGATAATGGTTTGAAATTACTTAATTGCTTATCTCTAATAAGGGAAGCATTATTACATAAGGTCATAACCATACACCAGTTAATGGTATAATTTGGTAAATAATTTTATTGACAACTGCATCAAGGATGCAGGATAAATGTCCTGTCCCTGAGTCCAGATTGTACCAGGTTACAATTGATGTGCAATGTCAAAGCTTTATGTGGAAGATAAAAACAATATGTGCAATGTCAAAGCTTTATGTGGAAGATAAAAACAGTATGCGCAATGTCAAAGCTTTATGTGGAAGATAAAAACAGTATCTGCAATGTCACAACTTTATGTGGAAGATGAAAACAGTATGTGCAATGTCACAGCTTCATGTGGAAGATAAAAACAGTTATGCAATGTCAAAACTTTATGTCAAAGAGGAAAGCATTATGTAAACTGGTTAAAACATTATGTGCAAAGTTCATACTGGTATTCTGATGTGCAATTTGTCAAAACTGTATGCCAAAGAAGAAAGCATCATGTAAAACTGGTTAAAACATTATGTGCAAAGTTGAAATTGATGTACAAAGTCTATAATCTAATGCCAAAGATGAAAACAATTTGTGTGGAAGGTTAAAACAAGATATATGATGTTATAACAGGAAGCTAAGTCGAGACAAAGGAAGCAAAATCTGTTCTGCAACATTTAAGGAGTTTATGATGCAAGAGATTCAAGGATAAAATCTCCCAGAGTTCTAATTGATGTGTTTTGTTTCTCACTTAAGCATGGGAAGATTCCAATTGTAGAGAATTTAAATTTTGAAAGATTCTGGATTATAAAGCTTTTGCTATTTTAGTTGTGATCAGTATGTAATACTTAGTGAAGACTGTCAGTGAATTTGTATTGATTTGTCAATAAACTACTTTTGTTGCCATCTACAATTTTAAGAATGCATCAATGTATTCAAAATGGCTGTTTTATTATGATTTATATTGGTTTAACGTCACCGAGTGTGTTGTGATCTTGAAGTCGAATTTAGTATGCGACAGTGCTTTTGTATAGTATAATACGTGTAAAACCGCCCTAAAATACCTATCTCTGTCTTAGAATACCATTGTCCGGGCTTGTAAATCCGTTAGTGCCCATAAAAAGGCTCTTAAATCGGGAGCTTTTCATGCACAGTATGCCTGGATGAGTTCTAGAAACATAAAATGTGCGCTTGATTAGTAGAGTCATAGCAATTTATTGTTCCTGCATGTTTAATGCATTGAAGAACATGTTCTCCATTGCGGACCAGCTCATGGCTGATGGATTTTTATCATCCTTCATTGATTTCAATGTGATACATTTACAAGTTTCTTTCACCATTACAGGACAGCTTCATTGTGTGACAATTTGCCTAACTAGTGAACTGATCCATTGGTATACACTTATTGTCCTCATTTCTTGTTCGGTTAATTTTGGGAACAAAGCAGTGAAACACTGATCCTGAAGAACATATTGGATTCAATTGTTGTATATACAAAATGTAATTTCCTTTGCTGAAGATTCAGCCGACCATCTAGAATGAAACAATTTAGCTATATTTGGTCAGAAGTCTAGTTTAGACCAGCGCTGTACATCAGAATAAATGGTGTATTTGATTGATAGAAACGAAAATTATTTCACTCCTTTCACAAGTGCGAAGTAAAGGTAATTGCTTTAGGTGTCAAGTAGTCTTAAGAAATTATGCAATTTGTCTAGCAGGTCCTAAAAAATCATTTTGTTTCTTCTGGAAGGAATATATAAAAAAAGGCTTCGTGACTGTATATTACAGTCTATTCTTAGAGTTGCATTTGATGTTTTTATGCTGTTTTTCTCCTGTGTTTCAGTCTTATATAGGAGCTGTTGACCTCTGCCAGTTTTCCTGGAATTATTGTGACAACCAGTATTTATTCCACAAGTCGCCTCGCAACAGGCTCTTTCATCATACAAATGGATGATATTCCACGTAGGTAATGTCATAGGTGACACACACCCAACCTGCTGCCCATCCTGTGTATCACACCCAGTGTGTCAGTGTCTGTTGATATCTCCTGAAGTCACACCCAGTTTATGCGTCTGATTGTCAATTGCTCTGGGAATCACACACCCACTTTGTGTGGCTGATTGCCGATTCCTCTACCAACTGTGCTAACTGACTGTATTGTCTGAATTATGACGCATTGATGCAGAAAACGGAAGAGTAATAATTATAGTAAAATGGAAAGCATTTAAAACACAGAATGACATTCCTAGTTATGAATAAAATATGTTTCATTTAATCTCAAGTTGCAGATGTTGAAACTGTTACAGAATGTCTGTCGCCATATATGGTGATTGTGTTAGTAATTAATTGATAGTTGATATAGTATGGGTGAATATATACCATGGTTCCTGTGCAGTCTGGGGAATTGAAATCTGATAGTTAAGGTGAAATAGCTCCCTTTGGCGCAACAAGGTTGTATCTTTCTATGTAATGTATAGTGAAATACAACCTTGTTGCACCAAAGGGATGAAAAGTTGCCATTAGAAGTGTATCAGTAATTATCTAGTGATCACATACTTGTCTGTTTTTTACTAGTAATTCATTAAATATTACCAAACAATCAATTAGCTATTATCAAACCATTCAAGTATTAATTTACAGAGAATTTTTCTGAAAATTTGTCAGCCGGCATAATTTTATGCTTGACTGGTTCCAGGAAGAGTCGTTCAAGCATAGTTCATAGACCTCATCAAGTATGTAAATCAATTTATAATGTTTTAAACTTTAAATTGAACATCAAATAACCATCAATTAGTTACACAATTAAGAGATGAGTTCTAGACTAACAGTTGGAAAGCTAGGAAATAAATATTCTTAATGTGTTTAAAAAGGAGATAACATAAGTGTGTTAATTAGTTTTTGCTTTCTATGTCATATATAATAAAATACTGGAGTTCATAAAAATCAATTTCTTGTCTTTTTTGTCACCTTTAATTGTATATTGAGTAATGGACTTTTTTGTACCCGACTTTAGTTCTACTGATGCAGAAGGCATGTAGTGATTGTTCTGTCCGTTCATTTGTTCGTTTGAAAATGTTAACCGAACCTTTCAATTTGTTGAAACTTGAGTATACTTTAAGTCCATCAAGGCATTGCTTTCAAACATGGCATACTTGTTAACATAGTCAAAGCCATTCAACATTTCAACAGAATTATGGCCCCTGATTGATTTAGCTGGTTTTTATGGACAATGCTTCCACTACGAGCATAAGCATTTATTGCAGTCTTGTTGTGTCTAATCTTACAGTGAATTCCTTTAACATGCCCTTGAAATGGACCCACTCAAAAATGCCCAGCTGAGATTGTTTCAGACACATAAGAACAGTGACTACATGGTATGATAAGATAAAAAAACACCTACCGACCTTTAAGGCCCAAGATCCAGTAATTTGCATTAATTGTTGGCCAGCTATCGTATATCTACATTTTGATCCAATAAATAGTATTCATGGTTTGCCTAAGACATCCATTGCACGTTTCAATAATGATGCAACTTGAAAGGTATTTAATTGTGACATTGATAGCATCTTGTTAGATTTAATTGCGTTCACTTTTGAATACAAAGTATGGCTTGTTAGCTTTGCTAACTATATATTGTACGCTGATTGCCGTATCTTGTATTCTTATCACAAGTAACCGAATAAGGAAATGCTTGACATCTGTCTAAAACGGGATTTCATAAAGCTTATATTGTTGCTATAGTGTGTCTACGATGTCTACGATTTGTTGAAAACAATCGTAATTTGTTGATCGTATTCATTGTTAAAAATATAATCACTGCTGTCAATCTGCAACATGCTATTTTATAGGGAAAAAAATAGTAAGTGATTTATGACGGACTCGATTAAACTTTTCACAAAAAACTTCTAAAGGTGATAAATCAATCACAGCCACTAATTAAGGGTGAGCTTGATTGTTATCTTAAATCATATTTGACCAGGGTTATATCAACAAGTGGCTATGAACAGTTATGATTTACTTAATGATATTACTGCATATTGTTTTATCTGCTGAATTATCTTGTCAAATACAATGTAAATTAATGTCTTTAGGCCTTAAACCGGTGAGAACACCAAATATGGTAGAAATTATATTTAAATCAGTTTGCAATCTTTTTGATAATAAATAGATTCATTTTTATTTAATTACTGTCGTTTCAATAAGTAATACTAATGAGGGAACTATCCCATTCGAAAGAATAGTAGGACAACGTTAACTCAATACACCCTGTTAAACCTAGATAAACAAAATTTAAAGGGCAGACAAACTAATGTTTATAACCGTTATCATTTAACTTTGAACCAACTGGTAGTGGTGTTTCCCCATTGAGCTGCCAGTGTTTATGGATGGGTGGGTGGGGGTTGCTTGTATTGTTTGCAGTATATTAACTTAATCTTTACCTATCAAGCGTTAATTGGTAGGAAGGTTGAGGTGATGTCAGTAACTGATATATAGGAAGTTGTTTCATGTTTCACTTATGTACTTAATGTTGACATGACAGTTAACCCCTTGCTTCAGTATACATTTCATTTGACATTGTTCAAACTTTGTTGTAAAGTCTGGGTGGTTTGGGATGAGTAAATGCCCCTCATTACTGCAGACATTGTTCAAACGTCAATTCACAAAATTCAAGTTGAAATTTACAAAATTCAAGGTCAATTTCAAGGATTCAAAAATTCAAGTTCAACTTCAAAGATTTCCAAAATTTCTCTTTGGTTCCATATTTATTGTGAACTCCTCTTCAAAGCAACGATGTACATGAGTTGATTTAAGCAGCTTTAAAATGTGTCATGTTTGTCCTCCAAGAAATGCATGGGAACAAATCTTATAGGATTGAAGTGACATGTTTTCTCTGATTCTAGTTAAGATACCTCAGGGTTAAACATGTTTGTATCTGAATAGATTGACCGTATAACAATCAGAATCCATACGATTCGTCAGATTCATTCGTTGTAACACTGTTTAATTGTCTTATAAACCAAAAACTCTGAAAGTTGAATGCAGCATCATTATAGCTCATTGTTTTATTTACAGAATATTGCAGCATTGTAGTCTATATATGGACGTCAATGCTGGAACTATTATCAACATGGATATCATGAATTTATGTGACTGTAAAATCATTTAATTTCAATGGGACAAAATTTTGCTGTTTTGATGAAACAGACCGTTTCAATGGGATGTTAAATCTTGGCTTTTGTATTTCTGGTAATAAAGACAATGGACAAAATAGGTTTTTGATGGGCTTTGATTTCGTGGTTCAAGGTGAACCACTAAATTTATGAAATTTTATTCCCCACAAAAATCAATGATTTTACAGTATTTATTTCACTGAATGCTGTACTTTGAATGATCCATTTTTCAACATTCCAAGTCAATAACCTGTAATAGAGTTATTTATTGAATGTTGCTTTATATGACCTACTATTCCAGGTTCCGCAGGGTACTTAACCCACTTTCCATTTCTGCACACTAGTCAGAAAGTACTTAATATGCAATAAAAAATTTGACTGGAAATCTTTTTTCACTTTTCATTATGTTGGGTTTGTAAAATAGAAAATTTGTGTTTGATTCCCTTGTTGTGGCAGGTCATACCCTTTGATGAAAAATTAATAATGTATTTTTGTCCACATGTGAAAAAGAGGCTCCAAGTACCTTGTGGAAGGTGGTATGTTTAAATATTGGTTAGCATACATTCCTGGAAAATTCAATAACATGTGAATCAACCATTATAAATGCTGAATTAAAATAGCAAAAGCCTGACTTCAGGATCTAGGGTCTGACACCCCTAAATTGCTTCAGCCTGTTTTGCTGTATTTAACTGATAGTGAAATCATTGACATTATTTGCTGTGATCATGGACTTTACACAAGGCATGGTGTATGAATTTATAGCCATCTGAATTATAAATGATATAAAACAGTAATCTTGTTTATGATGCATAAAAAATATGCGGCTGACATATTTGATCATTATATATATCATGGCTGTTCCCATCAAAGTTGAATTTTAAATTATTTCTCAGTAAATAATTATATGAGGTAACTTTACGTAATGAAGGCTAGAACACTCTTGGTATATTCACTTACTAAATTGCTATGCAGTTTTCTTTAACTGTCTGTCAGAACATAAGGGTTTTATTGTTGTGTCAAAATTACGAAATTTGTCACAAGAAGTGATGAACTTCAAACTATATGACACTAGGCAATTTTAACATTGTTTCAAATTTCTTTATTTCTAATTTATGGCCTATTTAAAGCTATTAATGTAATAAAAACATGTTAAAATGACCAAACAATCACATCTTGACAGTATCATGCCAGTCAATCTGTTTACAAGCACGTGATAGGTCAGTTTACATTTGAAACAATTTAATGACCTGCCATCTCTATGCTCATTGGTCAGTTACTGGCCGTAGTTGTCAGATCACCCGTAGTTTTATTGCGCTTTAATGCCCCTTTTGAAATGAATTAGGGGCTGTTTTACTAAAATACTGCAGCATTTGTTACTTGACTGAAATCTCAGAAAGTGTGTTTATATGATAGTTTGAAGTGCTTCGTTTTTACTTGAAATCAATCATACATGTGGTTGTAATTGTGGTTTTCACCAGTAAACATTTACTACAATCTGTGCTGAAACTGTATTGGTGATATTTTAGCTTGAAAATAAGAGAAATTGTGCTGCCGAAATCTATGATTAATAGTTTCTAATGAAATTAATAGTTTTGAATATATTTTTTATGATTTAAAACCTGGATTTGTATCAACAGATGTTTTGAATGTGGAATTTTGTGGATTTTTCTGAATTTTACCCCAAAAAAATTGAAATGATAAATTCATATATCATCGGGATTACCAATTTATTCTAGGAAATGTTTTTTGCTGTATGTGGTATATAGTGGATATTTTTTGAGACGGCATAAAATCTGACTGTAAGTATAATAAAATTATGATAATGATTTGGATGAAGAATATTATGTAAATATTGTCTGAATAAAGAAGCAATATAGACAGAATGATTGGCGTAATGAAAATATATCATGTAGCAATTTTTTGTCAGAAAATCAAGTTTATTGGAAAAAGATGGTTTTTGAAGCTTGATAGAACGAATTTCAAGTTCATTTGGAAAAAAGGCGATTTTTTGTACTGAGGATTGAATGTAATGCAGCTGCTGCTTTTAAGTGCATATAAATAATAAAAAAAAATTATAATTGATAGTTTTACTTTCAGCTTTCAATGTGGAAGCTTGAAGATTTATGTCTGCAAATTTAAATCAAACATTTTATGACAAATTTAAATATTAGCCATTAATAATGGCAGATTTACCAATAAATAAATTAATCTAAAGCAAAATTTTAATAATATCTCCCGTTTCATTGTTTCGTATTCTGAAATACGAAGAAAATAATTTGTTTTCGTCCTAATAAAATATTGATTGCTGGAATGAAGTTCTTCATAGTATATTATAAATTCTAGAGATGTCTAGAGTTATTATTTTCGTTGATATGTAAGAAATATGCATGTTGAAGAGCTATGAATTCAAAATGATGAACATTTTTCCCTCAAAATTTGAAAGTGGTGCAATTTTTGTATATTAAATATTAGTTTCCATGGTGATTGCAGGTTTGATTTTGCTGTCATTATTTCCAGGAATTCAGAATGCTTATATTTTGAAGTTTAGATATAATAATCAAGACATTGCATATGGAGCATTTTGGTGCAAAGCAACAAACTGTTTCTTCATGACTACATCTACATTTGTGTTACATTTAAGCATCAGTTTCCAGGATCCGATATGTTAGATTCAAAATTTGCATGAGAAAAATGGAGTTGTAATTTGACAGCGTATAAACCAATTCACTGTATGACTTATGGGATTACTATGAAAATTCAACTTGTATCACTTGCTATTGAAAGCACATGTAAAATCTGATCACTGTATGACTTATTGCCATACTATATAATTCATTGTGTATTCATTATTGCAATTGTCTGAAATCAACTTGTTTATAGACGTCTGTCCATGTGTGTGTTTGTGTGTCTTCAATGTTAGTCTGACACTTGACATTACCTCAGAGCATAGTGTCTTTAAATGTTTGTCAAAGGTTACTTGTTGTCAGTTTTAAGGTGATTCTATTGGACCAATTGTGCTATAATTTAAGTTTATTGATTTGTACCAAGTACTTGATTGGCAACTTCATGGCATAATTTTGTCAATTGTTTTCTGATTAATCAATGTTTCTTTAATGTGATATTTGGAAACATTCTGGCCCCTTTTTCTATACATAAACCCCTTTGCAGGGGAGGCAATAATGTATTTCAAACAGACACATCTATTAACCTGAGAATTACCTCCCTTGGTAAAATCTTGGTATGGCCCACATTGACAAATAGGCACAACTCACTTCACAGTTGCCCTTCTTGCTATACAAATAATGAGAATACTAGACCAAATTATTTAGCAAGAAATGAAGAGACAGAGCTTTTCTCACTTTAGCACCTTTTAGTACCTTTTGCTTAATTGGACAAAAAAAAAACTAGCTTGTTAAAATTGTCCGCAATTAATTTAAATACTCCCTTGGCAGCGCTCAAACTTTTTGTATATTACTTGGCACTGGGTGTTTCCATGTTGCAATTTTGTAATTACCCATGTGCTGTCTGTTGAATAAACTGTAAACGACTTTGTTGTTTCTACTTCCAGCCTAGGTTAAAATTGCCCGACATTTTCTTGGGCTAAATATACCCATACTGATACTTCTCAACAGATGTTGAACTTTGATACTTCTTTATTGTTCCGCCAAACATTACAAGGTGCCGGTTGGATAATCGTTTGGATAATCGAACTACTTTAACGTGCCAAAATATACGGACAGATAAAATACTACAATATATTCACCTAGAAAAATAAATTGACGTAACAATTTCTTCATTTAATTGTTTTAACGCCTTTCAAGAAGGAATTTGGCAGTAGCCATCAATTAAAACACTGTTTGTATCCTATCAATAATCATTTAGACAGTTCTTAGATATCATATAAGACAAGTTTGGATAGCCCCCCCTCTCTATGAAATGTTATTTCCATATGCAGTATTGTCAGTGAAGGATTCTGGGTAATATACGGGATTGTGCGGGAATTGTTGTAGAAGATATGAGGAGGTGTCATGCAAAGTGAGCAACATACCAGATACTGGGAGGTGTTGCTGACTGGTTTCCTCATGCTGGGAGACAAAATTGATTATTCAATTGTTATATACTCACAACATTGGTGCAGGATAATTATTCCTGTATTGAACCAATTTTCAACATCTAGTATCTGTAGATGCTGGTACAAACTTCAGCTGTGCCCTAATTAGCATGTTTGTGTAGAAATGCTGACATTTTCTAAGAAATTTTACCAATGTTGCTTCATTTAATTGTGGATTTACATACCTCTAGTGTTGCATTTTAAAGCTGCGTTCCTAAAATGAGCTCAGATCTTAAAACCAGCATTTCCTGAAATAAAATAAGCTTAGATAATTTATTTTGACAAGGTATAGTTGATCAGCATTTTATAAATACCTATACAATTGACACGAGAGTAATTTTTGAATAAATTTGTTTCCTTACCTTTTGAAAATGTTATTGATGTGTACATGTATGATAATTCATGACTTTATATCAATTTGTTACCCTGAAGAATACTAAATATTATATATATAAATATAATATAAGTCAAAATGTTGGGGGGAAATCATTGGAGTTTGTCATGTTTTTCATTAGATTGTATGATATAGTGTATTATAAAAGTGCATCTCATCTTTAATGCAAATAATATCACATTTAAAAAAAAAGGTGCCAATAATTGATAGGTTTTTGAAAGTCTATTTTTGTTGGTCGCCTACTTAAGGTAATAAATTTAAATAAGTTGTTTCCTGTTTGAGTGTAATTGTACTGTATTGTCTATCTACCGGTATTGTCAGTCACTGTCAGTGAACCTTTACCTACCAAGTTAGAAACTCCCAACAAATGCCTCCAATTATATCGCTTTGCCTTCATTATTACACCTTGTGTACAATTATAACACCTTGTTGTTTATTGTATTAGATTTATTTTACAGCCAGCATGAGCCACAAATTGCTGCCACATATTGCCGATGTTCAAACCTTACACTAAACTTGCATACTTGTGGTTAAAAGTCCAGGGTATCTGGATAGGTCCTGATTAACACACAGAAAATGGACCATATAAACAGCAATAGGTTTGCAGTTTCGGTGCAATTATTTTTTCCCTGTGCCACTTTTATCATTCATAATAAGATATGCTTTATAAATAGGCCTATTATAAAAATCAAGTTTGTGCTATTATAATAAACCAGATGCCTACAAGGTCATGTGGCATGATTGTTCCTAATTTAATTATACACTGACCCTTTACTTTTGCTTCATGACCCCTTACTTTTGCTTCATTATCAATCTCGTCTGGAGTGTTCAGGGAAGCCAGTATGTTTAGCTCAGTGTTGCCAAGAGGAGGTCAAATTGGTCCAGTTCTCTATCATATACCTTTCCCCAATCTCTGTTTCCTTAGTGCTTCTAGTCTGTCTGTGATTCTGTCTAGGTGTACACCTTGTACCCTTTTCTCTGGTCCACAGTCCTTGCTTTTGCTAATTGAATCTACCTAAAATATGGACAGCCATCGAGCTCAGGGACGTATCTCTAATCATCAAGTTTGAATCCCACCAGTTATAGTACAGAGATTGTCTTGTAAGTTCATTTACAGATGGATGTCTCTGATCTAAGTAGCTGGAATGTGACATGATATGTTGTTTGTGTGATTACAATCCCTATCACACCAATACCCAATGGATATGAGAATTGTCATTTGTGTCGCAAGTTTCAACCAAGAACTATTTGACATTAAAAATATTGAGTCTGTGTTGTTTGGTACTATATTTTAGCTTATAATCCCTCGACCACTTATCTCTCTCAGTATTTGCGCTGCTGACGTTTCCTGAAAGACAAGAATTTCCCTCGAGGACCTAGATGTATATATATTGTACTTACTACTGTCTAACGATGTTGATAAAAGCTATATTTAAAGTGTCAGACTTATTACTAAGCTCTGTTTTATATTGTGAAAATCATTTAGAAGACAATATTTTAAGTAGAAGATATAAGTAAAATTTTAACAAGGTCTAAATGTGATGGCATTTAACCACAAACTGTGTTTGAAAATCAGAATTTATAGAAAATCTGAATATTCAATTTAGATTTTACCTTTCTTATGTTTCTCTAGCCTCAGTGATATAGAAGTTAAGTGATAATAGAAGAGCATATTTAACCAGGTTTTCTTTGAAAATCGTGGTTATAAGATTGGGATATGGCTGGCTGGCTGGTAGGCTGCTAAGTCAAACAGGAGGTATCCAGTCAATAACATTTAATTTTGATTGACATGATTGTTTTCCTCATACTTTGGTTATAGCAAGCTTGCATAAAGGCATACCCAACTAGCTATTAGACTGCTTCATTTGGTGGACTCTGCACAGAAAACCTGGTTTGCAGCAGTACCAAGTCTTATTTGAGAATATGAGGATGTTGGTTTGTGCCTCCGTAGCTCAGTGGTTAGTGCGCTTACCGTCTAATCTGGCGACTCGGGTTCAAATCCAGATGGAGGCACATATATATATGCCTGCCATGTTTCAGTAGAAATAAAGCAAATAAAGGCTCTGCTCGGTTTGAGCATCAGTTACTGCGACCAATGACACTGAAAGTGGTACAACTCACATTTTGAAAGATGGGTCAATAATTGTTTTGTCCAATGGCTGTAATAATATAGGCATATATGTATATATATATATAACACTACCATTCTAAAATAGAGAGAAAATACAATTTAGGAAATTTGCAAACTTGGCCGTCTTGTGTTAAACGTAGGTGGTTTAATTTGATTGGAACCATGTATAGTGTTCACGAAGAAACTGTGGAAGTGCTTTGTATTATTCATGGTGGAAATGTCTGCTAACTTGTTGTTCATTCATCAACCATCGTTAAAGTCATTGGTAGTGTCACAACAAAAGCACAGCTCTTATATCAACTACAAACCACATTTAATTCAGACTGCTTTCACGTTTTTCTGGCAGACTTTTTTGTCTTTTTTCTGGGAAGTATTGTGTTACGTCCTGTCTATGATGAGGCTGGAGGAAAAATGTTTTTTCTGGGAAAAAAAAAGAAAAATGCGTAATGTTTTGTCATTTGGTTTATTGATAATGTGCGGTTGTATGATTCTTGTCAAAAAGGGATTCTTAGGTATGACGATCATCGATTGAAAGTGTTTTTGACTTATGGAGAAGTATATGATTTGTTCCTAATGTGATATTACAATTTCATTCAAATCAGACCCTTAGTATGTTCCACTACTTTAAGCTGATATAGGTTCTGACAACACTCTGTATGCGGTCATGTCAAAGTGAACTTGTCATCCAATCAAATTGCTTCTTTCAAAAATCTGATAGTGCGGGGAAAGTCTACTGAACAATATGACGATATAGCGTGCCAGAGAGGTCATTTGAACATGACCTCTAACAGAATGTTGTCAGATCTCTATCAGCTTTAAGTATGGATTAAATGTTATGATCTGTTTTGAATGAGATTGAATTGAGTGATATATCTTTGGACGATTCACTTTACCAGTTTTCCTGGATTATAGCACCCTTACCAGTGCTTTGATTCCCTTTAACAAATTTCCACATAAATTGATCAATGTGCAGAAAAGGTCAATCATTTTCACTGATATTCAGGTGTGATATATTCTGCAATGTCATTCATGATTGTGTATAATCAGGGATAATAAAAACATACAATTGCAGGACTGTCATAGCAAATAAATGATTAAAGGGTCATAAAACTGTTTCCATGAAACTTTAATCGACTGATGCATGGATGGCATTATATTCTCCTCACAATTATTATGTCAGATAATTCTGCCTGGAACTGAAAGACTCACAGAGTTTATTGCTTAGCTTTGATTATGTTACGCATTTACATTACAACATGTGCATGTTAAATAATAGTTAAACTCCGGCTAATTGCCAGTTTGTTGGGTTTTTCCTTTTGTTCTTTGATAACGTCCCGAAGATGACAATCTTCGTTACCGTGAATTTAATTAAAGTTAATTACTGGTTCTTTGCTGCTAAATGAAGCTTGAAAACCAAGAATTGGCTTCTAAAACGCAGGTAATGTAAACGCACCAGGAGTTTATGCTGAAGTAGCGTAACTTTGCGTAACTATGGTAACTGTTACTATAATTTTGTACTTCAAACTTGAAGACTTATTTGAACAAACAAAGAACTAACATTTGTGGTATGTGAAAGTTAAAATTATAAAAAACATTTTGTTCTCCGAAAAACAAATAATTGTTTCCCGTGGAAAGTAAGGTGCTAATTAAAATACATCGAGCTGAGTCTTCAATAACGTTGCCAAAAAAATTAACAGGCAGAAAATAGTTGTTTTAACTATCAAACTTAAATGTTGACTGGGAATGCACGAGATGTCTAAACTGTAATTTACCTTATTTTGAGCGTCCGTTAGCCAATGCTAATTATAGTAATCAAGTCAATTAAGCTTATGTGGCATTTAGTTGATTTATGTCAGTAATACCTGCTTATTTCATACAACAGAAGCAGAACCCCCCACCCTTCTTTAAGTAACATGATGAGACAGAAATAAAGAATAAAATTTGAGTGCTAAGTGCAAAACTATAGTACATTGTCTATAAATTAATGTAGTTACCATAGTTTTGCACTGAGCCCTAGAAATTTATTATTTTAGTATGGCTCTCTGTTGTAGTAACTGAAATCTGTGTAGACTGTCAGAGTCTGGAGTTGTGGCTTTGTCATATTGTTCCTGTTCAAATACTAAGCACAAGCCTGACTGTACCAAAATGAGATAATTATGTTTTTGTCACAAAAATCTATAGAATTATTTTGTAATACATTTTGTATTGTAAAAAATATGCCACTTGTATGTTTATGATGTTTCCAAAACTGATAGTTCGCACTATGTCAGATACTGCTCTGTGATTTTACTGAGAAAATTATAAGATTCACTTATTCATTTGGTTAAACTCTTGTAGAAAATATAAAATGACAGGGGTAATGTTTTTAATGCTTCACATAACCACTGTGGTAATAATTATATCACTCCGGGATGTGTATCAATGCTAAAAATTATATGGCAGGAAAAGCAGTTGGTCTAATAGGGAATTCTGGGAAAATCTAAAGTTTATTATATACATTATTCATCAAGAACTGTCAACATTATCCTTTCAATGCACATTGTTTCAGATTTTTCGTTGGGTCGACTATGTTTGATTTGTTTGATCGGTGACGGTGAGATTAGACTATAAACAATGTCGGTATCACATTATATGTTAGATGTATGAAATATTCATCATATTGATACCAAGAAAAATGATGGGGTGGCTGCTGCCGGCTCTGTCCTAATGTGTCTGATGGCGGGTGATGGTAATGATGTATGAAGTCTGACTTCCACAGGAGGATGTACTCGGGCTGTATGCTGTACTCGTGTTTTTAATGTATTTCAGATATGTGTGCTTGGCAAGCTCCTACGAGACCATGATGAGATTAGTCCGACTGAGAAAATGCTTGAAGTGGAATCAAAGGTACTAAACCAATTACTGAATATTTCCTTGTACGAAAAAAGAGAAGAAAGTTTGTTTATCGGGAGACTGATCGTTAAATTTTTTAATACATTTTATTTCTTATCCACACTATTTTCTTATAATTCGTAATTCTAATAATTTGCAAAAATATTGATTTGAGTGTTATACTTAGCTAACAATTGCCAACAAAATATTTTCAAGAATATTGATTTGAGTGTTATACTTAGTGAACAATTGCCAAGGAATTCTATGAAATCTTGTGGATCACATATTGATAACACATGAAATAACTTCTAAATGACCATCATGACTTTGAGTCAAACTGGTGCCTTAATTAACTTATTAAAATTAAATTGACATTAAACTTTATTAATTTATTAATTTAAAAAAACATTTGACAGTCACCTGCCTGAAGCCTATAAAAAGTTTCTGCATCGCAACATTCTTTAGATGGGTCTGAGTGGGATCGTTTGCAGATGCATATTAATAATTAAACTTTTCCATAACCTCAACAAAATTTATGACTTTAAAAAAGCCAGATTACCAATCTACCTGTCTATGCTGAGTGAACCCATCAGGGTCAGTGCAGGTATGACAAAATATAACCTTATATTAAGGATGACCTAACTGTCAGTGAGTCTGCACTCTATCCGGGGACATCCACAACAGTGACCCTCTTAATGAATAAAACACAACTGAAAATTGATATTCCAAGAATAAACATGATAAATGGGAAATTAATTTCAATTGATCCAGAACATCAGCACGGGAGTACAGTGCACATGTATTTGTGTTTGGAGATTGATGGCATTAAAATGAAGTTAAGGTGTACAGCAATTTAAATCCGAAACATTCCAGGGAGTTGAACATCCTCAAAAAATTGTCAATGTAAGAAAATTATTAATGTGTTGTGTCAACTACTGGTCCTTGAACATTCTATGTCTCATGTGTGCCTGAAATTTCTCGAGTGATTACGTTTTTTTCTGCATGTTCATTGTGACACAGTGTTGTGAAAGGAGGGCATCAGAAACTAGCATTTTAAAATGATTGCCGTTCAGTGTTTAGGTTAAAGTGTGGGTTAACTCCCCTGTGCTGGACCCTAGGCACTGTTTTATCAAAGCATTTACGGAAATCTTTATATTACAATCAAATTTACATTCTTTATAATACTGTTACAACTGTAAAAGGTGAAAATTCGAGCTGTAATACTAATTAAGATTCAGTTAATGAAGTCTTACAAACAATAGCTGTTCCAAATGTGCAGCTGTTAAATACTTATACTGAATTTAAATCTGAACATAAGTTTACGATTTCCGTAAGTACGTTGATAAAACGGTGCCCTGGTGCCTTCGTGGGTAAGGACGTCTGTCTGAATCTCTGAATAGCAAGATCTTTTTTTTTTATCAACTCTGGGGCCTAAATAGTGTAATGGTATGTTTGGATGAGCCCCTGTCCCACACATTTGTAGGTACCCGTATTCTGTCATAGCAATATTACAAACACAACAATTGTTACAGTGGTTGAGGAAAAATTGCAAGAAATGTGACATGAGCATTTTATTTTAAAAGATAATACAGATTTAATTCTTACTTCATGTAGGGTGCAAATTATTCATCTCACCACACAAGGACCTCTTATATATCTCTGGTCTAGTGAAATACTTTCCTATCAAAGTTGTCTTTGTTAATGATTAGGTATGTATCATGCATCAAGTGGTCGGGGAGGGTTTTTAGATTCAACTATCAACAATAGTTAGCAATGATTTATTTCAGGTTGTATTAAAATGTATCATGACAAGCGACTGTATATGCCCGCTGATTATACGACTGAATATCCCCGCTCATTATACGCTATCAAAGAGGACTTGAGAGATGTGTATAGAGAACAATCTACATTTCATTTCTCATAATACTAGACTAAGTATATAATTTATATGGGTATAACAAATTGTTCTTCGGTAGAATCAAAAATATTCGTTTTGACAATAAATGTCCTTTTGAGTAATTTTGAAAGTAGATCAATCTACCTCCCTTGTCTTAAGGTTGTTACTTCGGACTAATCACTCCGTATGATGTGACAATTTAAAGTTGCTACCATGTGGTGTTAACAGACATAGTAACTGAAATGTAGAGAAGTAATCTTGATCCGTTGATCCGTGCCAGTCAATAAACAAGCTCCTTCAGACCTATAAATGGTTGACACAAATTTCTAAATTTGCAAAATTATGGTAACTTCATCAATTTATAGAGGCATGAACCATAGTTTTGCACTGAGCCCTCGTAATGTAACCATATAATAAAGTAAATAATTTTTTCTGTTAAGGTAGTTGTTGATAATAATGAGCGGCTAATTCTTGTGTTGTCCGGTAATTGATTGATATTCTTATGATTAATAACAAGTACGGTGACGGGGTTTTAACGTTAAGACTCATGTTGTCCAACGGGTGGCTTTTTAAGGCAAATAGGGGACTTAGAACTGAGACCCCATGTTTGGTATTTTTGTTTGATAATAGATAAACGTGTCATTGATTGAATCCCCATTATTGACTTTAATGAAACAAATTGTTTGTGGTGTTCACTTGAAGACGTTAATTCTGTAGTTGATTCAATAAGTAATACTAATAGAGGGAACTATTCCATCAAGTATAGCGGTGAATACTGTTAACCAAGTTTACCTAGTTAAACCTAGATAAACATAATTCAGGTTTACCCAGTTAAACCTAGATAAACATAGTTTACCTGCCGGAAGATAGTATATTTACAACCGTTCTCATTTGACTTTGAAAGGACTGTATATCTGTAAATCTTGCAATGTTTTCTGTATTTAAACAAACCATAAGGCATGCACATAATTAGTTCTATCCTTGTTTTAATGATGGAAGAAAAACTGCTGTTTGGTTCTATGATAGAATCTGCAGTATTTGGCTTCATTAATGCATTGATTTTAAGCCATCGGAACACCGAAGAAGAAAAAAAAATGAAACAAAAAACTGCTTCACTGATTTTTTTCTCCAACCTTGATTGATTTAATTTTCTAGAAAAACGTGAATGTTTAAAGCTGCGTTGATTATCCAAGGCAGAGTTACTGGATGTTACCAAGTGTGGACAAAGTTTCAGTAAAGCTTGGACTAGAAGTCGCTCGTGTTTCACACACAGTAGGGATTTAAACCACAAAAGTTTTCTTCTGACTACAAACACATCTTAAAGACGTAAAGTTTGAGTCAAAATGAACTGTAGTTATCTCAAAAAATAGAGTAGCTAGTTAAAAGTCTACTTTCAGGCATGTGTCCCCGGTTCAACCGACTCAGTACCATCAGTCAACTGTTCATTAAGCCCCTATACTCCAATGACCATTGAGTTGCAAGGGGCCTGTTAGCACATAGTTAGAGTAGAACTGGAGGTTATGGGTTCAATGCTTTTGATGCCATGACATGTAAACAAGGCAATGAATATAGTGCTGGTAATTTAAAGCCTCCCTTGTATGATGTACAGAATATACAGAGTAAGGTTACAGCATTCATAAATAATATAATAGTAATTAACACCAGTAATAAACACCAGTAATAAAACACCAAATTGATTTTACTGCATTTTTCATGCAATTGCACATTCAACCTCGGGTAACTGTATCATTGATAAAGAGTATTAAAAACAAATAAAAAAATCCCTTTTTTCAATGATACAGTTACCTGTACATTCAACATTTCTTTACAATCACAAAAAGTGATAGGTGTTTTAAAAAAAGTCAAAGTGAACTGTTTTAGAGAGTACATAAAAATCCATAATTAAAACTATGATTTTTTTAAAAATACTGGCGGAAGTCAAAGCTCCATGTTGACATGTTATACTGACCTAAGCTCTGTTTATACGCTCTTAATAACTCTATCATGATGATTCATTGACAAAGTAATTGTATAAATTCTAAAAACAAACAAAAAACTACCCCATTATCTGACTGACAATTTTCTGACATCTTATAATGCTTAAATAATATTTCACCATCATATCATAAATCTACATAATGAGGCTATCAGAATAACACAGAGATTATTGTAGATAAAATTGTCGGAAAATATAACCCAGGATTTATCTGTAATAAACCGACACTGGATCATTAAGGGATCTCACTAGGGGTTAGCCAGATAGGTAACAATATCTGTCGGAATTAATATACCACAGGTATACGATATACACTCCCCTATCTACATCTACTTGATAGAAATAAAATACAAATTACTCCTGCAGATACACATATACTCCCCTATCTACATCTACTTGATAGAAATAAAATACAAATTACTCCTGCAGATAGGGGCGGTAAAATCTGCCAGATCTCTCAGACATGAAAATATTACAATGATAGTTTACCTATAGCTCTATGGATTGTTGTTTAAACAGTTTGATCGTTTATACCTAATCATATTTAGTGGGAAATGATTGTTTTTCGGGAATGATTGTGTTACAGTTCGAACCGTTTTGTATAGGTGATAGGTTAGATCATAGATAGCACTTTGTGTCTAAGATAATGTCGATCATGTCGCAGATTTTTTAAGGATATTTTACAGGGTATTGTTGACAAACAACTATCGGCTGACAAGATAACTAAACCATTCTTTTTAGAGCGGGAGATATTACCTTTGATTCTGTTGAAAAAAAGACGCTAACATGTAAACAGAGAAGTGTGGGTGATGAGCTATAAGGTGGTAGATCGGTAATAATTAGAGCATGATTGAATTATATCATTATTTACAGCCTTTTGTCTCCTATTTTGGATTTGTTAATCAACAGTGATTTAATGATACAGTTGATCTACCTGAATGATTTACTGAGGAGATAGTATAATTATGAGAAGCACATTAAGCGGATGTGGCTTAGTAATTAGCATTAGTGTTTGTGTGGCGTAGTAATTTCATTTAACATGTGGCTGTCGACTTGTTGTGTAAAGCTTTTTAACTGGATTCTATTTTGAATGAAAATAGTGAAAATTCACCAAAAAAAAATGTAATAATTGTTGCTGTCATCGGAGAAATGTGCGTGCAGAACTGAATAATACACTTTCATTGTGTGCGTATCTTAAATCTCTGAAATCATCTCCAAAATAATTGGCGAGGTCTGGAGTGTATTTTTGTGGCGATTTAAGTTTAACCAACCACTGGTTAGACACATAATTGGTACTTCAGTACTACCATACACATTGAATCATGGCGAGTTATCGGACTGGATGAAATTTTTAATTACTTGTGGATGAAATAATTACAAGGATTTATGTTTTATGAATTTTTCGCTTTTATAAATAAACATGTGGGAATTTATCTAAAAGTGTAACCAAGGATACGGAGGGATTAAGTTGGATAATTTGTCGCTGATTTAACAAGGTAGGGTATAAATGTGTTTGGTTTTATAACAATTCTGTATTAAATAAACTGATGGTATCGGCTGATTGCGGATTGTCATCCGTGATTGTGAATTGTCATCGTATAATCAAACGGCATGGGATTACTCTAGAGAGCAGTTGTCCAGTTATTGCATTTTGTAAATGAAATCTGCTAAACTAATTAGATATTGTTGATAAAGGCTGTGGGGGCTGTGGTCATTTTGTAACGTACCAGGATAACATGTGCAGAATAGGAATTTATGAGGTATAGCCTGTCACCATTGTCAATATGATCATGTTGGTAGCCTCACCCTGGACGTATTGAAGGGTCACGGCTAGATTGGAATGGACATACTCGCTGACCGCTACGTCTCAGAGGTCCTGTTGTTAATGAAAAAATTAAGGGGCTCTAATTTTGTTCAGCATGTTTTGCATGCAGACAGCCATTTGATAATTTGTACACGAAGATTCATTGGATCACTACGTTCCCGAGGGTTTTCTGCGAAGATCGGTAAAATTATTATGGAAATTAGTGCATGATGAGTGTTTAAAAATAGGATTAGTTTGTGGAAAAATTATCGTAGAAAAATTGTATGAAAGTTTGCTAATTGTGTTTCATCAGCTTGGCTAGATATCATCGGGAGATTTATCACCTGGGGTCCGATGAAAAATATGACAAAAAATGCTATTAATTGTTGTAAGTGGACAGAACTGGACATTTCTCACTGGCTGACCGTTTGATCAAGTGGACACATGCTTTTAGCTGTAACATTGCCTGCAACTGATACCGTATCAGTGCAGCATTATATGGACTTGACTCTTCAGTGACTCTCAGTTAGCCGAGTTAATTGTTAGCACAGAATTTAAGCTAATGGATAATGCTGTGTGTGATGGACACTTACGACTGTGAGGGGGAATTACTCATCTTGTATATTACTCTATTTGCTTGGATTAATTTAACCATATCTGTAAGTTAATCAATGATCATCCTCATTTATGATAATTTGTTTTAATAATTCAGGGACTGGTTTTTCTACAGTTACTGTTTCTTTATAAATGTAAAATATCCTAAATGTATCATTTGTCATATTATAAATTGACTTTAATGTGTCTGTGCGATAAATTTGAGTTGCAGTCAATAATTTTTAATTTGAAACAGTAAATTACGACAATATATTAATATGAAGCAAATTCTTATAGTAATTGATAGTTTTAAAAAGAAATTTGTTAAAATTAGAGATAATTTGTATCGACCTACTGACATTGTTGCTGTCAGAAGGGGACAAATAATATGTGCAAGGTATTCACCTGCATATGATATCAGTGGTAAAATTGCAAGAATTCTCAAGGTTCAATGACGGCTCTTGAGATAATTTTATCTCTGAAAGCATTTTGTAATTTCATCGAAAATATTTCCGATTATCATCCAATTTGACTCTGTTCTTGATACCAACTTGAATTCTCCATTTCTTGAAATTTCACTTTCTTTCTTAGGAAGTAAAGTTTTCCTCAGGTTGGGAATTTAGATTTTACAAAAATCTTGATCAATTTTCTCTCAAAAGCTTAAAACTTGCTATTTACAGTATTTTTATATTTAATCTTCTTGTAAAAAAGACTTTAAGTGCTTTTACATTGTATATACATTTGTAGATCAATTTTAGGGAGAATATTCGCAGACATTTTAATACTTGAAGCTCCCAGAAGTATTTAGATTTCTGAACAAAACTATGGGCTTGTTTTTGAGCTGTCTGGTGAACTTACACATATTTAGTTGAAACAAGCCGCAGACGAGGAATATTCTTGTAAACGATGAGTTTTATTCCGTTTATTGAACCAGTCTTTGCCCTGTCAACATTTAATGGCGGGTGATTTCATACAGTAATTGTATATTTACTTTATCTTAAAATATGCAAACATATGGATGTAAGTTAATACTTACCAGAAAATTGTTAAACCAACGTTTGGATGAAATAATTAGGGATAAGATCTTTGTTTAATCATTTCATGATACATTACCATTTAATTTCCATTCTAAGTATGCATTAAGTAAAACCATAGGAAGAGATGGGTGCAGCACAATTTGGATTGTTTTGGTTGGGGGATCATTACCATTACCAGAGGTTTGGTTAGGACATGGGCTGTTCATACAACTATTTTTGGTTTGGTTAGGACATGGGCTGTTCATACAACCATTTTGGGTTAGTCAGGGCTGTTTTAACAGTTCTGGCAAATGGGCTGTTTATGACGCTTTGTGTGTGGGTTGTTGCAACTGTAACCAATTTGGTTAGTAAAGTTTTTGATAATTCAGAGCTATTATAGTCTTACACTGAGTTACAGTGGTGCAAATACCATTGAAATAATTACCTGAAATTAGCAACTGGTGTACTTTTGAACCAGACATCAGAAATCTTTTATCCGAACCTTTACAATTCACTTTTACAACTTTTTATATGCTTTTAACTTTTGATATCATATCTTCTAACCTTTTCCTAGAGACAGCGTAAAATAGCTTTAAGGAAATAATACTGGCGTTAAATCCTTATAATACTAATGCAATTGCATCACTAAAAGTTTTCCTAAATCTTGTTGGATTTCTTGGTAGCTATAATAACCTGACATTGGCAATATTGGTTATTTACACTAATCAATTTACATATTTTTTTTCCCTTTGGGAAATTGTAAGGCCAGTGTTTATGCTTTGACTTTGGTTGCATTAAAAGCATCGTAAATTATTGAATGAACATCATTAAATAACAGTAAATTTGATGTTTGATCTTCTGTAATAGTACTAAATCTAGAACTCTATTAATCACTGTTGCAGCCAAATGACTATAATTTCATGCAACAATGCAATAGTTCAGTATTAATTTATGTTCTTCATAAGGTTTAATCGCATGTGTATGCCTCAGGGCTGTTTCGCAGAAAGGGACATGACTGTGTTTTCACTGTCTATCTATTATTTTCGTCAGTTGATCAGATTCAACCTAAATGTGAAATGTTTCGTTTTCCGATTGGCATTAGTTTACTGTTTTTGAATAGTTCACATTCTATGGATTTTATTCATAATAGTATGATAAAAAATACCAACTTAAAACCCAATCCATTGATTTGCTTTGGAGTTATCTCCCTTTTTCAAAAGACACTTTGGTTTCAGACAAATGGCATATTACAGTAAGACCACAGTAATAGCTGTAGGGGCATTGGACAATTGTTATTTGCAGGCACATTTAGAAATTAAACCAGAAAAAAACCCCAATAAACCCTAGTTTTTCTCTCGTTTTTGTTAAAGTACATTCAAGCTATTCTATTTTTCTCCTCTTGATTATGTAAATGGTCCAGGAATAATATTGAAAACTGGGGAATTTCTAACTACTTTGTGGCGACTAAGAACAGCTTTCACGGGTTCTCAGGAAAGTCTGCATGTATTTTATCTAATAAAATCAGTCACTGCCGACTGTTCCATTGTATTACATTCAACAAGAAGGGCTATTAATTTTCAATTATTGTTGAATATTTACGCTAGTTAATGAAGGCAAAGTCCTGTGAGAATTTTCTCTACAAATCGTCTCATTTTAATTATGCACTTGTTTGTATTAATTTAATAGACAATAACAAATGTTTGGAAGATGAGCTTAGACATTTCTTAAAAGGCCATGCAACATTACAATTTAGAATAAAGTCTTTGTGTGCAGACATTTAATTATTAAAATTGCCCCAGCATCTACTGATGCAGGAGGCATATTGTCATAATGTCTGTCCGTCTGTTTGTTAAATGTTAGTTTGCTCGTTCATTCATCCACTACAAAATGTTGAAACTCAAATAGTTTTGAAGTCCATCAATATGTTTCAACTTAAAACACTTTCAAGAATTGAATAGATTGGAAAACTTTATGCAGAATATCGGAATTATAAAAATCTGCATATTAAATTCTGCAATAATAGCACCTTAAATGTCTTGATTAATTCTCTATCTGAGCAGTATTGTTGATTAAATGACTAATTATTTCTGTCAATGGTTATAATTATAATATTAAGTGCTTTGATATTTGTGAGAGATTGTAGCTAAATATGACAGTTGGTGGATGAGTGAAGGAATTAAAACTGGCAGTTATATTTTGTTGCATTCAGCCAGGAAAAACAGACACTCCAAAACTTTTCTACTTCTGGTAAAAAACACATATTGATGTATTTCTAAATATAACTCTCAGTGATTTTCTCTTTGAAGTTTAGGTAACCTCTCCATATTAACGACAGTCGGTTCAAAGTCAAATAATAATGGTTATAAACATTAGCTCGTCCCTGAGGTAAACTATGTTTATCTAGGCTTAATTATGTTTACCTGAATTAACGGTGTTTCGAATGAGATAGTTCCCTCATTAGTATTACTTATTAAACGGACTATATATAATGCTATGGAGGTCATTGGAGAACTGCATGTTGTTATGTTTTTGTCCTTTGAACACATTATGTCACCATATTTTAAATTTTTACCCACATCCTTAATTGATGGTTGGATTTCAAACAAATTGGGGATAGGATTTTACCAACAGAAACCTACCGTTCACTGCACTTTTTAATTATGTGCACTCTGTCCTTCACTATAGTGGTGTACTGGGCACTGTTTTATCAAAGCACTTACGGAAATCGTAAACTTACGTTCAAATTAAAATTCTTTATAATTCTTTAGCAACTACAAACTGGGGCCCGACATTGTGTAGGAGTTTATTAGCTGAATCTGTATTGGTATTGCAGCTCCATTTACCTCACTTTACAGATTTTAAAGTATTATAAAGAATTTAAATTTACTGTAAGTTTAGGATTTGCGTAAATGGTTTGATAAAACAGTACCCTGGTGACTGTTGTACAGATGGTACAAGGGGAATATGTTACTTTTATTCAAACTCTACATCTTTAATTAAATCCAAAATTGCACATGTACAGTAATTACTTTTTACTTTTTGTCCAAGTTTAAATTTTCAGGTACATAAGGGTTATTAGGTATTACATCACTACAAAAATATTATATAGACAAAGCTATTGTTTTGTTGATACACAGACATGACTGTTGGTTTATGATTACAATCAATGGCGCATTGTTTTCTCAAGTAAAAAAACATGTATAAAGAATTGTTAATTAAAATTATTCATTTGAAATCAAATAAAAAGTTCAAAGTTTTGAGAGTTAGAAAATATTTTTACAATGTTAATGTCTTGTTGGCCTACTTTCTTTTTAATAGTGTGTCTGTGTTTAAATTATGAACACTTTTTAAAATGAAATCTTAAATTAAAAACATGTGCAGCTTAAGTGCAACAGATGGGGGAGGTTGTGCATTTAAAATAGACTATAAAAAAGATATGAGGAAATTGGACAAGGAAGGCAGCAGTCAACTGAACCATCCGAGCACAGAAAACATTAACAACACCTCGCAACTACACAGAGCAATGCCCACACACAACATAAAGAAATTATTAAAAGCCCAAGAACGTGCCACGCAAACCCTCAGCAAATCCAGGTTTGATACCTGGTTGATGAATGATTAATCAACTCTTATCTTAAACTTAGGCCAGATTTTCATCAAGCGTAATGATCAACTTTTCAACAGGTTTGCAGTCTGACCAAAGCCTGGATGTCAATGCCAAACCTCTCCAGGGTAACAAACCAAGACCTGCTTATTGATAATCTTTACTGGCAAAGGAGAAGATTCCGGACAGAAATCGCATAAAAAGCTTCCACTGGAGTTAAAAATAGATTTTTTCTTAGATTTTTTTGTGTTTACAAATACCTTGGTTCAGGATCTTTGCTAAAAATAGGTTTCCCGAAAAATGACGTCACGTGAACAGCAAAATATTGGGGCCTGAAAAGGGGCACTTTTGTGCTATTTTCAACGATATTATCGTAGATATACCGGACAGTCTGCTTCGAATATTCCGCGACGTATATTTAGGAACATATTACCAGGAAATATATAGAACAGGGTTCCTTCTTCACAATCATGCAAAAATATGTCAATATTTACGACATGACAACACGTGACGCACATGTTTTCAACCCAGGGGGCGCTCGTGACAGGTTAAATTCCAATCCATACCGTATCTTGTTTACCGGCCGAAAATCGAAACAAAATGTGGAAAAAGTTTTTCAGATTTATTGACAAGATATCAAAAAAAATTCTCAACAGATTTCCGTCTATTGCGCTAAAGTAAATGCTGGAAGAAAAAATAAAAATTAAAAAAAAATTTTTTTTGGCGCCGCCGTGATTCGATCGCTGGACCTTAGCATCAGATAATTACTAATCGAGCTGCTTAACCACTCGGCCACGATCTCGTTACACGATAAAATCCTTGTCGCTCGCGCTGTGCACGCGCTATACTGCGCATGCGCACTAAATTTGTTTACCCCCCGGCGGTGCTGATGTCAAAATCACAACAGCAGACGATATTTTCGGTACATGAGTAATTATTTGTTGATTTTGATTTTTTTTTCTTCCAGATTTCCTTTAAATACGCACCTGAGTGATTTGATACCAATATCAATGAATTATTTAACTAAATAAACCGTCTACGACCGTTTGTCCGGAACTTCTCCTGTCCGGAATCATCTCCCTTGGCAGTACAGTAACTTTAACCAACTCAACCTAATAAAACTCTTTAAGTTGAAACTTTTGCGTCTCAATGACTTTGGCTATGCTTTTTATGCCCTGGCACCTACTGGCATACCTGTTTACCATCATAAGCACATTGCATTATCAAAGTGATGTAACCAACATTTCAATTGAATTATGGTCCCTGAATGACTTAACTATTTGATATGAAGGCTGCCGGGGTCAGGGTGGAGCATAAGTGTTTCCTGAATGCAGTCTTGTTCTTTATTCATTGGCTTCTTGTTGGAAAGTTACAGTTTTCAAAGTTCCTGTTGGTAATTCGTTGTCATTGTTGGTAACCGACAACCACTGTATGATCTGTCTATTGACCAAATACAGGTGGAAATCAGGTACAGTTAATCTCGGCACAAAATAGACTTAATTCTATTTATAGCACAAAATATACTTAATTCTATTTAGTCTAAAAACCCATTCTGTCTAAAATGATATAGTACTGTGCATGCACCAATCAGTCTTGCTGCCAACAACGAAACGAAGTAAAAAACAAAGAAAATGTCAAATTCTGAAAATGCAATTTTGACTTAATTTTGCTTAAGATAGTTTAGTGAAATATAGGCAGATGTAGCGTTGGTGTGAAGTATATGATTAGCCTTTTCTTTCTGTTATCTAGGATAGGTAAACTTCCTACTGATACCATAATATAATTATTTAAATACTAACACCATAGTTGGATAGATAGAAAAATGTCTATCAATTGAGTTGATAAGGTACTGTACCTATTGTTGATTCTACCATTCTTCTTAATAAACATCACACGGAATGGCGTGACTTATACAATAGTGTTAAGCATTGACCAGTAATCTCCCTTGATTAGGCTTAATCCACTCAATAGGGGGAGTTAATCCAGCATTTAGATGAGCTGATAATAAAGTTTGTATTTGGTATTAATTTTATTGACTAAATGATTTTATAGTTTCAGCTGCACCAACTGTCCATGTATTGTCTCCGAGTGTTTGACGGCCTCACTTGTTTATGATGTACCACCAATGTATTCTAATATTTCTTTGTTTCATTTGTACAAACCTGGTACTCAGGTAGACCTATAAAAAAATTCATGTCAGCTGATATAATAATTATTTCATTCAGTATATTAAATTCTGGATATTATTGATGATAATTGGACTATCTGTTAATGTGTCTAGATGCATTTGTTGCCGACGGTAAGATCAATCTTTTTCAAAGTTAGAAACAAATAGTTATCTTTCCATTTGCACTTTAAAATGTAGATTCTTTCAAATAATAGTAATTTATTAGTATTGAAATAGATTAGATTTGTGCTGTTCATACAATTAAAAAATTATTCAAGATGTATTTTTTCTCTCCCAATGAACTTACAGGGGGAGAAGAAATTGAAAAATACTGTTTATCATATGGAGCGGTAAGGGTTATCTCACATGGATTAATTAAATGCTGGTGTAATAAATGTACTTTTCTTATTCACATTCCTGCAATTTCCTTGTTCTGGTATTGTGACTATGTTCTATGACACCCAAATATGGCACAAGGTTGTATATAAGCGTAGGAAGTGAATTATTACTCCATGAATGCAAGAGACGACAGATGCCATTAAAAATAAGATTAAAAAAGTGTAAGTGATCATTTTACTAGACCAATTTATTCTTTTTGAGTATTTATAATTCCCTAGGCTTAGTTTTTATCCTGCTAACTGCTTCCTATACTCTGATGTGACATTATTTGACTTGGCATTATAAGGAAACATCATCACATAATCTGCCAGAAGAAGGTTTTTTTCCTGTGACGACATTTGTATTGACGTAACCTTCTGCTTTCACTGATTCTTGAACTAGATTGAAAATTAGTTCATTAAATTTGTGTATAGTTCAAACTTTATGGTTTCAAGTTAATTCTGCAAGATGTAGAATTTGAAAGTAGATGTAATTGAATTTGTATTCATGAATTATGGCACTAAGGCCCCACTGCAACAGAGATGTTAAAATTTGTAATCTAATTTTCGTTTTTCTTCAGCTCCTGTGTAGACACACGGCAGACATTTAGATGGAATATTGCATCTCTAATAGATGTGGTATCTACATAGTGCTAGGATAATACTGCAGCCTCTTGTTATAATAGACAATATGCTGAATGTTAAACTAACGAAATCTAATGCTTGATGCAAAGTTTCTTTTTAATTCCCTGACATTATTTCTAGACTGTACGTCTGATTTTTACACAATTTAGGTGTTTGGTACGAGACTTTTAGTGAGACATATCCTTCAGAAGTCTGAGAGAAGTTACAAGAAATTTGCACAAAATGTGATTAAAAACAATTTGCAAACATTGGCATATCTAGAACTTTGTGTTACTTTTATTTCATGATCTGATTAACAATTATGGAAATTTAAATAATATTATACTCCATGGAGGTGTATTCAGAAATTAAGGAAGAACTTTAGATTGAACTTTCACAGGCCAATTCCAAAATTGTTAAAATGTTACTTGCTTAGCTCTTTCCTTGACTGGTGCTCAACCTATCAGGGTAGTTCCAACAACTGGTTAAAATGTGACTTGGTTTGCCTCATGAAATACAGTATTATTTATAGGTGTGAATTAACTAGGGCCGCAGTGCTCTTTCTTATTTATGCCAATAAGATATCAAAATTGGTATTGCACTTTAATTCATGTCCTTGTAGTTTAATTATCACATGGTATTAATTTATTGTTGATAAAATATGTAATTGAAGTACAAGTGCCCGTATATAACAGTAAATTATCCACTTTCTCAAATAACAAAATGGACCCACTCTCATGGTTAGAAGTATTTGTTTGCCAACTTAAGGATAAAGTGAACACTTTCTATAATCATTCAAACATCAATGCTGGTCACTTCAAAACTATAGTCTTTTGTGGGTTGGCTGTAAATTACTGTTTAAATATTAGAAATATTTTATTGATATTATATATATATTTATTGGTACACAGTATTTGATCAACAGAATGGTCCTATTTCTTGTCAATAGGGTACTGGTTGTGATCGGAAGTCTACCTTGTTTATATGAGACTCAACTTCCATACGTTCTATTCTGTTTGTTCAAACAAATTTATCTGAACCGCTAAAATGCCAATTTAGCCACTTTCCGTTCATTTCTATTGTGAGTTTTAGATAATGTTGCCCAAAAAAATTAGCATTTGAGTGGCATGGTCAAGCGGCATGGTTATATAGTTGAGTTTATTATATTCTATGTTTTGTATTAGAGTTTCTATTATATACGTATTGATACTGTGGGGTTATTGTGTGAATGATCCATTTTCCCATTAACGGGTTCAATGTAACCGGGTTCAATGTAACCGTGTGTTCAAATACTGGGCAGAATTTTTGACACTTTATTTGAAAACAAATAGTTTGCACGGAACAGAGTGCCAGTGCTCATTTGGGATACAACACTCATGTATTATTAAGACATTAACTGGAGGTATGAATTTTATTACATTTGATGAAATTGTTCTTGAAAGGAAAATAAAGAATTTTTAATCTGTTCAACATGTGCTCTAGGGAGAGGATCGTTTCTCTGCTTTAAATAATCAGCTATTAACAACTTTAACAGGACTTGGTCCTCTTGTGATGTCACTCAAGCTTCTGATTGCCCTTACTTCTTGTTTCCAAGTTTTATCTGCACTTTTGTACTGAATCTTCCATTGTTGTAAAAAGTTTGGTATGTCAACTCAGCTATGAACATTTTCCAGGTCTCTGCTGCATCATGGGTATATCACCGAAATCATTCACAATTTTTTCTTATTTTCAAGATTTTTGCCTCAGAACTGTTTTGGGCTGAAAACAAGGCAATGGGTTGGGCTGACAAAATAATAGTCTATTCGAGCCTAAAATATCTTTCCTCATGTGAACATCCTTTCTGCGCATTGTCATTACTTACCTCCATCATTGTAAGCATGTCACTCAATTTGCATAATTTCATTTTAGAGGGAAAATAAAAGACATTTGATATTGATTTGACGCACACAACTTTGATTTAACCTTATGTAATAAATTCCTTGTGTGTAAAAAATAAGTTAATTAAGTTAATGTTTTGATAGATAATAGTAATTTGCACTTTCTAGTTTGAATATTTTTCCTATTTAAATTGAAGATAATTATGCGCTGTAGCCTCTTATACATCAGAAACAATTTCCGTTTATGAATGCCTGAATTATTCTCAATATGTAATGATTGCTGTGAAAAAAAACCTTAAATTCTCCGACAAATGATTAAGTTTGTGTAATTTACTTTAACAATATAACTTCATTCTAAATTGTTTTAGAAAAAATATGTTTTTGATGTGCTGATTATGTGATCATGAATTGAACGGGAACATGCAACGTAAAATGTATAAATCGTAAAGTCAGTACAATTTTTAAGTAGGTTAAATTTTGATAGGTTAAACATAAAACTGTTGTTTCATATTGCCTCGGTTAAACAGTCGATATTGAATAAAAGAAATACCATAAAGCCCTGTATTGATGCCTTGAAGTAATGCACTTTTTACCAAAAAAGAGATATAGACTTAAAGTCTGTAACAAAAATTACGTATAAATTGGAATGGCTATCCAACGAAGGTAATATTTTGAAATCAGAGAGGGGACGTTAATTAGAAGGGGGAGGGGGGGTGTTGATTTTGTGTTATACTGTACAGATATAGTAATGTTGTAAAAGATTAGGTAAGTTTAAGAAATGGAAGAAAAAAAATTCTCTACTGGCAAAGGAGTGATTACCGGACACAATTGGCCTAAAATACGTCGTATGAACTTAAAAATCGACTTTTCCTCAAAAACATTTGTGTTGACACATACCTGTGTTCAAGGTCGTTGCTAAAAATAGATTACCCAAAAATATGACGTCACGTGAACTACCAAATTCGGGGCCGAAACATGTGCACTTTTGCCGCCATTTTCAACGATGTACAGAAGTAATTACCGGACAGTCTGTTACGAACATTTCTCGATTAATATTTTGAAAAATATGGCCAGGAATGTTTAGAGCAGTGTCCTTATTTCGCATGCATGCAAAAATATTCATGATTTACGATATAACAACACGTGACACACAATGTTTTCCTGATAGGGGCGTTCTGAGACAGGCTAAAATCAATAATATACCGTACCGTGTTTATTGACCAAAATATCGAGAAAAATATTTTCAAACGACTTGAAAGTCTTCAAAATGTATGGACATGATATTAAAATGTTTAATTTTCCGATATCCGAGAACACATTTTATTAATTGCGGTAAAATTAGTGTTGGATTGAAATTTAAAAAAAATATAAAAAAAATCTGCCACCGAGGAGATTCGAACCCGTGCCTTCAAAGTGAAATTTGGAAAATATTTCCTACGTCGTTAACCACTCGGCCACGGTCTCAACATGAAATATATAATTTAATAATTTGAGTATAGAAAAATATTGGCGCACGGGCTCTTTCGCGCATGCGCACACACAAATTATTTTCCCCGGCGCTGCTAATGTCAACATCGCCACAGCGGACGATATTTTTGATAAATAAGTAATGCTTTGTTGATTTTGATATTTTTTTTCTACTAGAATCCTTTTAAACATGATTCTGAGTGTTATTATACAAAAATATACGATTTATTATACTAAACAAAGCGAGGAGACCGTTTGTCCGGTAATTGCTAGCGGCCGGTCATCACTCCTTTGCCAGTAGATATCAAACATGTACCCAGACTCTGTTCCTGCATTTATACACGATTATTTGATATACATTTATTTAGAAGCCATTTGTCTGGTAGCATTACATCTTCTGAGACACTATTTTCATCAATCTTTGACATAATGTTGCTATAGATGCTAGATATAGTACATAATCCTAATTGCTTTAGGTCATCGTGAAGAATAGATAGTGCTAGTGTTGGCAATTTCTTATTCCAGACAAAATGTCCCCCAGGGACTATGTAGGTCTAAATGAAGAATGATTGAAAATCGCCCCCTCTGGGATATATGTGTTTTATATTATGTTTTTCGATAAATTGATGCTGCCCTTCTGTCAAAGCCCTTCAAAATATTAATTTTGCACCAGGGGTTAGACATTGTTTATTGGTTTTAGCTTATACACCAGTTCAATTTACAATAAACCCCTGCGAGGAATTCTAGAATTATTCAAGAACAGATTCTAGAAGATAGTTCAAGAATAGTAATTGAACTCTAAATGGCAGTTCTAGAATTAAATGTTCAAGAACTTTCTCTAGAACTTCTAGAACCAAATTATAGAACTTATGTAAATTTGTTCTAGAACCCAGTTCTAGAATATAGAACCAAGTTCTAGAATAGTAATTGAACTCCCCCTGCGAAAAATTTGAGAACTGTTCATGAACATTAAATGGCAGTTCTAGAACCTGCAAATTCTTGAACTTAACACAGAAGTTCTTCAACTGTTTTAGAACTGATTCGTGAACTATTCTAGAACTGGTTCAAGAATTTGTGCTTAGTTCTTGAACCTGTTCATGAATTGTTCTAAAATATCTGATTTAATTCCATAGGGAATAGTTATATAACATTAGTATGGTTCATACTCATATTTAATTAATGTTTCGGCATTAAGCCTTTATTGAAAAACACATTTAAAAAACTTATGTTTTTGATAAACGCTTAATGCCGAAACGTTGAATAAATATGAGTATGAACCATACTATTGTTCTTAAATCGTTCTGATTTTTGTTTTGTTTTAATCAAGGGTTATTTAAAGAACAGTTCTTGAACACTAATGACATGAAGTGAAGTGAGTCAGACAGATGTGTTGAAAGTATGAACAGTAAATATATTATCTTTATAATGAATGCCTCATGATGCTTCAAAGTAAAATAGAATGATATTATGTTCATGTTCACAGAGGTTTCCAATAGTGAAAATAGCTGAAAGATTATCAACTTGCTTGTCAACTTAGCTAAATGGTTCAGCTATTATTCATGGAACCTCATGTTAAACGTACCCCACCCACTTGCTAATTTGTTTTCCTATATTTTAAGTTTGCACCACTATTCTTATGACCAGGATATTAGTCACTTAAGATACTTATACACTTAACATGCTAAACTAAGCAACTTACCTGTTATAAGATTGCTTATCTGGATGAAAACAACCACTAAATGTTTCAAACATCTGAATACATGTCATACTGGCAGCCATTTTGAAAATCTGTGATGTCATCAATAATTGTGCACATAGTCATGTTCTTGAACAGTTCATGAACAGTTCAAGAATAGGTGGTTTAGTTCAAGAACAACTAAGATTCTAGAACCAAGGTTCAAGAACTGTTGGTCTAGTTCAAGAACTCACAATGTTCTGGAACTATGGTTCATGAACGATGTTACTAGTTCAAGAACAGTTCTTCAAGTTCTTTGAAAGTTCTTGAATGTTCTAGAACTTACTCCAGGTTCTAGAACATTTTTCGCAGGGGAAAAGATACTGTGTAAGCTGATGGTTTAATGCAATTGGCAAGTAGATCAATTTGTGAAATATTTCAAAACAGCTAATTTTTCAAAAAATTGAAAACCAAATTAATTATATACTGGAATACATTGCAGATATGACATTATGTATTACAGAAGATGTTCATTACAGTCAGTTCAAAGTTAAATGGTAACGGTTATAAACATTAGCTCATCCACCAGTTAAAATTGTTTATATAGGTTTAAATGAGTGTACTGAGTTAACGGTAGTCCCCGCTTTTCGTTCAAATGGGATAGTTTCTCATTAGTATTACTTATTAAATGGACAGTAGATGGCTTAGATTGGTTCAATAGTAAATGATACAGTTGCTTTACAGACACTTAATGACCAAATGTGCAATTTAATGTTCAGAATGACTGAAAACATTTGATGGATTATTGGTCCATAGCCTTAGTTACAGTCAATATTTTTTCTAACCATCCCACCACTATTTCAAATTGGCTTCAGCAGAGGGAAAATTAAAATGCATTTAATGAAACAATTTGCTATGTTATCGGAGTTGAATGCCTTTCTTATGCACAACATTGTGGCTATTTTCCCAGAAACATTCAGCTATTTTCGCCCATTTATTTGCCAGACTATATTTTTGCTCATTTTAGTGTTGTTTGAAAAGTTTTCCTGTTGTAGAACTTGTGAATAATTTAGAATATAAGGTCTCAAAACTGTAATAGCCCAGTCTGTGTAGTATTTAAGTATTATTCCATCGGTGCAGACAATCTGACATGGAACAATAAAGGCGAATACAGCCAGAAGACCATTAGAATCTCTACAATGCCTTCATGATATGTGTATGAAGGAATTAAGTCTTACTGAGGGCTGGTCATGAACTTGTTCAATCTTCTTCACTTTACAGAACAGCCCTTATTGTTCTGATTAATGTCCAAACATGAATTATCAGGACAATGAAATGCCATTCTTGTTAAATATGGTACTCGAACACCTTAATGGTGCTTCAGGTAGGGGCTGTGTATGTTCAAGGAAGTTATACTGGGGGCTGGCCATGAAGCTGTCCAATATGATACTTATACAGCTCCCTGGTGCTTCAGTGTTTGAAAGTAACTTATTACAGGAATGCTCGACTCATTTTCAGACGAAATAACACGTGACTGCAATAATTTAACTGTCTTGAAAACAGTTCTGTCCACTGCAGTAATGTAACTGTCTTGAAAACAGTTCTGTCCACTGCAGTAATTTAACTGTATTGAAAACAGTTCTGTCCACTGCAGTAATTTAACTGTCTTGAAAACAGTTCTGTCCACTGCAGTAATTTAACTGTCTTGAAAACAGTTCTGTCAACTGCAGTGATGTAACTGTCTTGAAAACAGTTCTGTCCACTGCAGTAATTTAACTATCTTGAAAACAGTTCTGTCCACTGCAGTAATTTAACTGTCTTAAAAACAGTTCTGTCCACTGCAGTAATTTAACTATCTTGAAAACAGTTCTGTCCACTGCAGTAATTTAACTATCTTGAAAACAGTTCTGTCCACTGCAGTAATTTAACTGTCTTGAAAACAGTTCTGTCCACTTCAGTAATTTAACTGTCTTGAAAACAGTTCTGTCCACTGCAATAATTTAACTGTCTTGAAAACAGTTCTGTCCACTGCAATAATTTAAATGTCTTGAAAACGGTTCTGCCTACTGCAATAATTTAACTGACTGAAAAACAGTTCTGTCCTTGCTATGGTTAACATACACCCACATTTAGAGACACCAGGTCTCTGTAGACATATTCTACGGATGGTGTTATTCAGACACATATATCAGACGACTAGACTGATCACTGCCTGACAAGCTGCTATCATTTATGTAGTACTACACAAGTTATTCACTGTTGATATGACCAAGATAAATCCTGACAAACTGTGGATCTGTCAACATGCAGCCACAGGTCAATATGCTGGTCAGAAATCCCCACAAACAGTGGGTCTGTCAACATGCGGCCATAGGTCAATATGCTGGTCAGAAATCCTGACACAATGCTTCCACATGTCAATTTATACGCTGGTTAGTCTGATGGTCAGCATGAAACAATCCGGGCATAAATCACATACACAGTGGAGCACTGAGATTTCTTTCATTATGATATGTCGTCAACAGATAATCTACTCATTAAGTTACTCATTACTTTATACACAATCTGCAGATGGAATGTTGGTCACTGGAAATGGATTTCCTTGTTATGATGGCCATAATATCATCAGGTTTTTATTGAGAAACCTGATAGAACAAATGACCATCATTTCTCTCTCCACTCATCTAGCATGTCAATTTTATTCTGGATGTTTTAAGTGTCTCTTTCTCTCCTTTTCTCTTTCTCTGAACAGCCTATAAACCAAATCACTGTATGACTTACCAGATTATTATAAAATTCGCATTGTATCATTTATTGATATTGAAAGCACATGTTTTACTTATTTCCATACTATAAGGGGCTGGTAGGGAAGATTTGGCAAATGCCTAACTACTTTGCCTCTATAAATAAAGTATTTATTATTATTATTATTATTTATATTATTCAGTAAATATGCCTTATTGTGATTGCCTGAAATCAACTTGTTTGTAAGATTATGATATGCATAAAGTCTGTTTAGTTTTATTCTGGATAGAACAAGTGACCATCTCTCTTTCTCTCTGTCTGTTAATAGTGTCTGGCTGGTAATATGATATGCATAAAGCATGCCTGTTTTAAGCTTCTAATTTCTCATGTTTCTATAGAAATGAATTCATGGACCTTTTTTATAAAGATTGCTGGAGACTGTTTTATAATGTTGAGTGAAATATGTTAACATTATGGTAAAAATTTTAGTATCATGCCTCTCATAAATAAAGTGTTAATATAATACAATAGAAAACAACTCGTTCAAATTCTTGAGGTCATTTTCATTAATCAGAAATTGCATATGAGAGAATTCCAACACTGAAGTATGGTGCAGCCTGTTTTACCCAGCTAGTCAGTCTCAGATAGGTTAAAGTAATAGTGGCTGCTCTGCTTAAAGCAAGCAATTCCATGAAACACTGGTGCACATAATGCAGACATTTCCAGTTGTATAGTTGGCTGTGTTAATCATCAAAACCTTGATAATATGACCGCTGTAAAATTTGGTTCTTTGATACTGATCAATAAAGCAAGTTATTTCATACTTTTAAATTTGGCACTTTCGCATCTCCCAGGCTTGCAAATAGTGCTGAGTATGCATGTTGGATTTTTGTCAAATTTGGAGATCTCATGCCGTTCCCATGAACTGTAAGGAATCTTGTACAGACTGAATCAATGTTTGGTTATTATTTCGCTTGCTACATACTGCAAAGTTTCACACTTCTTGCTTGGTAACGTCAGGGTGTGGCTCATGTTCATTCAATCATTATATTCTGAGATAGAATTTAATTGATGGATTTCTACTTATTTTACAGCAGTTTGGAACTTCTTTCTCTAAAACAATCCTGAAGGATAGTTACTTGTTATTTAATTCTTGCCAGGAGGGATGATCAGGACCAAAAAAACAGCTCTGATGGATGGCAAAGTATATAGATATCTAAACACAATACATATTATTACTTTGATGATAAAAACTTGTAAAGAAGATGGCATATCTTGCAGTGAACAGTTTCACAACTTTCTCACATTCAGACATATAATATAATATGAAAATATTTGTGAAAGCACTTCTTAAAAACATTTACTATATTTCCAAGATATCCTATGGAATATTTACTAGATTTCTTGGTGCATTTGAACATTTACTAGATTTCTTGGTGCATTTGAACATTTACTAGATTTCTTAGTGCATTTAAACATTTACTAGGCTTCTTAGTGTATGAGGACATTAACAAGATTTCTTGGTGAATTTGAATATTTACTAGATTTCTTGTATGTGTGTTTTGAGAACATTTTCTGGATTTCCGTGCGTTTATGAGAATATTAATTTTGTAAGTCAATACTGGTAGTTTACTAGATTTCCTTGCATTTGTGATATTCCCTAGTGTGTCAAAGAAAATTTACTAGATTTTCTTTTCTTGCTACGAACACTAAGTATAGACACTGCTGATTAATTAGTGTGCAAGCATTAACAGAAAAAGATGTTTTTCTTTATTAGATATTCATGCAAAAACGTCTCAAAATATTAATGCCTTTCTCTCTATAGACAATGTGGCATATTAGCATATTTGCTCATATAAGTATTGTTTATGTTTGGAAATCTTTTCTCTGATTATGCAGACAGACAAATCTGTTTTTTTACAAAATATTTTATGGTGATTGTTCTTGTTCAGAAATGGGAAAATGCTGGTGTAATACCAAATTATGAATAATAACTTTTTTGGGCATCCAAGGAGTTTTTCGAGTCTACAGAAAATTACACTTGGTTTCTAACTGGTTCAATACTTCCTGATGGATTTCTGAGACTTTAATTTGCTTCTAGACAAATTTAGAGAAAATAAGATTAGTTAACATGAACTTAAGGCAAGTTTTTGTTCTGGTGCGGAAATAATTATTATTTCTGATAAGACAAAATGATAAACAAAAACGCGTGGACATGTTGATTAGAAACGGCTTTTTGTTATGTTTTTCTCTACTTATCTTGGTTTTCATGCAAATGTTTTTTTCTGGCCCCTACTGCCATTGCTTACCTGAAGACATTACAAAGATACCAAATGTGAACATTATTTTTATTGTACTTGAAACTAAATACCTATTAAATACCAATAAGTTAGTAATGGTGCAAACCTTTGTTGTCTTAAATAGGGCTAATTTTTGAAAGTGTGCTTAATTGGCTTATAATGAGATGCTCTGTTTATTTATCTTTGAAGGTCTGTGGTATAAGTGCAAATAAGTGCTATATGATAATGGCCATCTTTTCATCTTGTCTCAAATCATAAACCCGAATAATTAACTTCATTTAGCCTTTAAATCAACAAATTAATTGCGGAACAATAAGATTTTTTCAACCCCCTAATAGATGAAAGTGAAGTAGGGATTTATTTTAACAGCCTAAGTTAAGTTGTCTATTGTCAGACCTGTTTATATGACCTCTAAGTAAACATTTTTATATGTAAGAGTATATTTGCCAATCTCGTCTATTTTACGAAAGGTATTAGATACAAACCTTGATTTAAACTATTTGTCAATATTTGTTGCACTAATAAAGTCTTTTTGTCACATATTTTGATGGTTTGTTTTTGTTAGGTTATAAAATGACCTGAGAAATATCTCACATCATGGTATAGGTCTGTCGGTATAGATTTATAGATCGGCTCGATAGATGGACACCGATTGTCGATGGACACACTATCTCTGGTCATTCTGATATTTAGTATGCATGTGCTACATTTATTGGGTAATAGTTAAATAGGCGACTAGAGTACAGTGCTCTATAATTTACTTAATAATTGGCGTGTACTTTTAAATAATTGACTTATACTGGATGTAAGCGGAAAAACTATGTTTTACTGAGTGTTTCTTTGTCGACGTGCTGTGATTCTTTATAATGATGAGGATTGGAAATAAAAGAAGGTAGTATTGTCATGTTGTTCTTTTGGTTTTTGGTGAATTCTTAAATTGTAATCATGAAAATAGGATATTGTAATAACTATATGATAGTAAGTTAAAACTTTATGCTTGATAATAATTTTAATAAAATGATAAATAATGATGATGATGATGATGACGACAACGACAATTGTTATAATAATAATAATAATCAGATGATTAATCATAATTAAATAAGATTTGTATCATTTTTTTAATGATTAATCATATTAATAATATTTAATTTTAATTGATATTAATTAAGGTCATAATGCTATCATTGATAGAATTTATAAAGTGTGGATAATAATAAAATAATTATTGCGATAATAATAAAATATTTATTATGAAAATGATAAACTAATAAAATGATAATATGGATTATGATATAAAATTAAATTAAATTGTCATATTACTTTTATAATGTATGACAAAATAACAATATATAAATAAGCAATTAAAAGAATCTATAATACATTTTTGCTTATGTAAAAACTGACTGAAGAGTACTGTGCTAAGTTTTCTAATTGAGATTTGTAATTCTGTCTGTACTGTGCACTTTACAGGATATAGCCTTGATCATGCAATCTACAGCTTTAAGGGAAATTGGTTTTCTTGGAAATCCTAGAATGATCCTTTATTTGACAGTGTACTATTGTTCTATAATGAAAGTTAACAACCAAATCTACCTTGTCTGCAACCGCAGATAAAGGTAGTAACAAACTGACAAAATTTATATTTATCAATATAAGTTAAGACTTTGTATAGCTTGACCAGATTTAGTAGGCACTCATTAAACTTCGGAAGCGTGTATTATTTTCCGTAAGCGTAGTCGCTACTTGTCAGAAAGATTTGTTTATTTTTGCACCAACTTTGTCTGAAATCCGAAATATGCACGGAATATGTCCGGAGTGCCTACTAAATCTGGTCAAGTTAAAGCAGTTTATCCTAACGATGCACAACTACGTATTTTGAAGTTATTGAAGCCCTGTACCATAAAGGAGGTGGTTGTTTACTATAGGTGGGATTAATATACAACTCACTCAGTGGTATAGTGCTAATGGCAGTTAAATTGGCTGATTCATTATATTTAACGTGACCACTGGTACTTATCTTGCAGCAAATTTAATCAATTTTCAATTTTATCATTTGTGTCATGGAAAACAAAACAGACATTCTATCTGCAACTTATTTCAAGATTACATAAAACATATTTTATTCATAACTATGAATGTCATCTGTCCTCCAATATTTCAAATACTTCTCCCATTGTCGTGGTTACATCATTTGCTAGAGAAATTTAAAATTGTACTTGGTTTCAGGGGAAAACGGTAAGTTCCGTGTCTGTCCCTTGTGTGGGCGGCTTAATTGAGCACCATCACCATTTCTATATGGCTTCAAGTTGTCAGTGTATTTATAAACTGTACGTAATTTAATTTCTGGAAATAAAAGTTACCAATTTACAAGGGCTGTTTTCAGCTGTTAAGCCGCTCAACCACCATTTGACATTTTTAGATTTTAGAAAACTGGTCAAGTCAAATGTCTGATATATTTATATATATTTTATAAAATTTTGTCTGGCAAGATGGCACTCCATCCTATCTCATTCCTCCCTGGGATTGCTGTTGAGTGACAATAAGTGCACATATGTATTCAGTACAGATTTAACATAAAGATTTGGTAAGAACGCTGATAATGCCTTAAAAACTCTCTCTCAGACATTATCATTGTTACTGAATAATGTGCTTACAGACTCTATGTGGATAAATTGGTAATAAATGATTCCTTTTACATACAAATTTGTCTTGCTCATCATGCATTCAGGGTATACAACGAGACTATGTTTGTCATGCATTAAGCATATAGATGGTGCACTGATGTGATTTACTACAATGATTGGTTGCTAAATTATACGCATTTGTAACTAGAAATTGCCAGACAGTCATTTGGCCAAATGAAGTTATGAAAGGTTTTCCACAAGTATTGGATGAAAAAATCTAATGCTTTTCTAGCATGCCTATGTCTGCTTCATTGCTTAATTGGTAGAGATTCTTTTTCAGTTATTGACCTCAAATAAGCTCAATAAGCTATTACGCTGAATGTTATAAAAGGGTTTATTATGGTGGTTTTGTACATAATATTGTGGTCAAAGTATCCGTAATTGTAAAAGCTTTATTCAATCCTCTCGGAATTATAAAAAAACTTATTTAATACAGTCAGTACGAATATTTGAGGTTATCAATAAATTATTCATTTTGCTGATTACTTTTGTCTCCTATACTCAATGCCTTGTAACAATTTTTGTTAATTTTCTCTATTTTCAGGTGTTCTGTTAGTGACTTGTGACACTCGACCTTGGATGTGACAATTGTTGGGAAACATTATTACGAAGAATTGATTGTGTAGTATTACTAGGAGACTTAAAATGGCTTCTCTCAGTGTGATGAAACTCGGAACTACTTCTCTGCTTTACTTAGCGCTACTAGCAGTAAATTGTGTTTACAGTCAGGATTTTGAAATAACATTTACGATAGCGGAGGAACTACCAAAATGGACATTTGTTGGAAATGTGTCTGACGCATCCGGATTCATGTCTTCCATCCCAGCCGAGGATAGAAACTATTTATTGTTTGGTTTCCTTCAACAAACGAGTATAAAATCTATGTTAAGTATTCATGATGAAACTGGTTCCCTGTTTACTACTGTTGTTATAGATAGAGAATCTATTGACGGGTGCGCGGTACCAGCTCCGTGTGTTCTATCGTTTGACATAGCTGCACGATCCGATCGTAAAGACAGCTCATTGTTTGAGATTATATCAGTGCGTGTAGTTATACAAGATGTGAATGACAATGCACCTACATTCCCACAAACAATTCAAACTATATCAATATCAGAAGCTGCTGTTAATGGTTCCTCGTATTTGATAGAGAATGCTATTGATGATGACACGGGTGGTAACAATTCCATACAAACATATGATCTCATTGGTAATAAAAATTTGTTCAAGTTGGACGTGGAACGTAAGCTAGATGGTAGCCTGTCTGTTAAACTTGTTGTCATTGGCAAGCTGGACAGAGAGGCCAAGGATAACTATAAGAGTACAATAATTGCCAAAGATGGGGGACGGCCACAGAGGTCAGGGTCTTTGACCTTGAATATTTCAATCGCTGATGAAAATGATAATGCTCCAATATTTGTTCAAACTGTTTATAATATAACTGTAAAAGAGGACACTCCTGCAGGTACTGAGATTGAACAAATAAGTGCAACAGACATTGACATTGGAGATAATAGCTTGGTGTTGTACAGATTTAGTCCACACCAGTCGGATCTCGATGAAATCAAAGCCCTGTTTTATATACATGAACATACTGGATTTCTAAGTGTCACTGGGAAGTTAATTTACGAGCCTGATAAAGTGTTTAAAATTATTGTTGAGGCTGTTGATCAAGGGAAACCTCCCATGTTGTCTACAAACCAAGCTATAGTGACTGTATATGTTCAGGACACTGGTAATAACCCACCATCTGTGAAAGTCAATCTTCTTTCGGCTGGAAGTGGACGTGTTGTTAATGTTTCTGAATTTTCTACTAAAGGTACATTTGTTGCTCATGTTGAAGTCGAGGATAAGGATACGGGACAAAATGGTAATGTGGTATGTGTTGTTGGTGATCAACATTTTGTCCTGGAACCTATTGCTAATAAAGGATATAAAGTAACTGTTTCGAAACCCCTCGATAGAGAGGCGGATGCTTTCATAGATGTTATAGTAACATGTAGAGATGATGGCAAACCACAGATGCAAGCATCCGACTACTTCCAAGTCAGAGTCACTGATGAAAATGACAATGCTCCAGAATTTGCTAAATCTAGCTATGTTGCTGAAATTTATGAAAATAATAACAGAGGGGATCTAGTGACCACAGTTAGAGCTACTGATTTGGATCAAGATCGTAATGCTAGAGTTGAATATTATCTTGATTCAACAGTGAATAAAAAGTTTGCAATAGATGCTAGAACTGGTGCTATTACAGCTCTTGACAAGTTTGATAGAGAAAATAGAACCAGTTGGACATTCAAAGTGTTTGCTAGAGATGGTGGCACTCCACGTCTTGTTGGAAATACCACAGTGACAGTTCGGATAAAAGATATCAATGATGTACCACCTAGGTTTACAAACTCGACATTCTATTTCTCTGTTCGGGAGAATCTTCCATCAGGTTCGGAAGTTGACAGACTAAGAGCTTATGATAATGACTTAGGTGACAATGGAAAGTTCACATATGCAATATCTGATACCAGAGAAACAAAACTTCCATTTTTATTGTTTTATGATGGTGTAATAAGGACTACAATGGAATTAGACAGAGAACATAAAAGTGTGTATCAGTTCACTGTTATTGCTATTGACAAAGGTGTGCCAAAACTAACCAGTAGTGCTAATGTAGTGATTAGAATAGAGGATGATAACGATTTGTCACCGAGAATTGTCTTCCCTAAACCAGACAATAACACAGTGACAGTGGATCATTTAAAGCCAAGTGGAACTTATGTGACTCAAATTGAAGCGTACGATGGGGATGTTGGTATGAATGGTAAGCTATCTTACGTGATCGAAGATGGTAATGCTGATAGGTTATTTTTGTTGAATTTGAATACAGGAATTCTATCAATGGCTCAAAAACACGAAGTCGAAGTAGGGGAAGAGGAAGAGTATAGACTTGTAATTGCTGTTCATGATGGGGGAATTCCTCAACGATCTCAGAGAGAAGAGTTAAATGTTATTATAAAATACAGTAACGAAACAGCTACAGAATCATCACCGGTTAGCACTGGACCGAATACGAATGTAGTAATAGTTGTAGTGGTAATTTTGTTAACATTTTTCTTGTCCATAGCAATTGTCATAGTGATTTGTATCATACGAAAGTTTGATCGTGATCGAATGAAATGTCCTGCTATACAAGTTGCTAAACTTCCAAATAATATGACTGATGGTCGAGAGCATACAGCCAATGGTTCAGTGGTAATGATGTCAAGGTCGTACGATAAAGCAGACTCACTGAAGAAGAAAAAAGAAGTCAGCTTTTCTTTTGAAGATGATTTAGATGGACTTAGAGATCATGAAGTCAGCTTTTCCAATAACTCAGTTTTTGCTGAAAATCATATGGCAGAGGTGAGTTGATGATTATTCTTTATTGTATAAAACCACCCACAAATGTTTTGAGCATTCACCTCAGTAGTATAATTAAATAAATGCTTCTGTTCTTAAAATATAAAGGTATGACACAATTGAACTGGTATTCATTGTTTTTCAAATGTTTTTGAAATTGTACCATGAGAATATTTTACTTTCTTGAATAACAGACCAAATAGGATGATGGAAAAGCCTGGAATCGTTTTATAAACTCAGTTCAATTTTGTCGCACTTTACTAAAATTTGGCATGATGGCATAAACATAATATTTTCTTGAATTTGGCTGTTTATTATATATATTGTATTAACAATAAACGTAATAACAATGTTGTGTCTACAAAGGTTTTTTAGAATTTAATGTTGAGTTGATAATTGTTTCCATACATCGATGTTCACCCGCAATTTGTTGTGAATCATTGTAGGAATACTTCAAAGGTTGCACGCAAAACTGGTTTGTCAGCATATTGATAAAAAAATAGATAACCAGTTTCCCTTCACCTCTGAACGTGCTTATTATATTCCTGGATTTGTAAAATATGTGTTTCCTGTAATGTTGACCCAGATGAAATGGCTGAGCGAATATTTGATACCTATATTTTCAAATCTGTCAAATAAATTTAATTGGCACTTCCTGTATGTCTATGGGAGTATTATATATTCATATTGGATTTTTATCTCAAAGCTGTAGTTAATTGTTTCTATATATTGGTGTTTCCTCTCAATGATTTGTAGTCTACTGACACGCAATCATTTGTTTAACATTCTAATTGCTGTCAACACTCATGCAGCAAAGACTGGGTGTGTGTGTGTGTGTGCATTTTGTTGCTTATTTTGATTAATTTGATGGTGTAACAATATTTATGTTATAGTATATAAGTTTCTCTTCAATTTCACTGACTTGTAACAAAATTACAAATTATATGATTTCTGTATTCAGTAATTTGCGCAAAGGCTCATAGCGAGATTTTAGTGTCCTGCAAAGAATGTTTTCAAAAGTTGAAATGTTAAGAGCTAATGCATTTCTTGTGGAATTCTTAAATCTCACAGAGGCCCTTTTAATGTGTTTATATTTAAATCAAAACACCAAATGATACCATGAAATGTAATTATATATAGCTTATAAACAAATTTCCATACATTACATGTTTAAATTGTGCTTTGCAAATACAGAATACAAACATTTGAATAGAACAGACCTAAAACTAAGTCCCATCTCATTTAGTTTAGCTAGACTGTTTGTGTTTTTCCTCTTCTTGTTTATCTATTGTATTTTTATTTATTATTTATTATTAATTCCTTACAAATCATTGTAAAGTCAAAAGTCAACTATGGCAATTGTGAATCTGTAACAGTAATATTTCATTGTCAAAAGTGTCTATAAACTTTATAAATGTGTTTAACAAGCTTTGTATTGGCCTATATGCCAGGGAAAAGGGAATTAATAGTAATTAAGTCGATCAAATTTATTAGATGAATTAGTGCTTGAATGTGATCTGTTATGAACAAAAAATCCAGGAGATGAAGTCTTCAAATTATGGGAATTTTGCACGTTTTTCAAGAGATTTTGTTTAATAAAGATCAGAAATTGTCCTTTTTTTCGAATAACACCAGAATTTTGTTGTTGAATGAACTATAAGGTCCAAGCTGTATAAATAATTATGTGTCTGCACAGATAGAGTATTTATTCTTGTCGCTTTCCTAACTAAACTCCTGTCATTCTAAGTAATTGATTTTGTGTTTTTGTTAAATCCCTGTCTATCTTGATGTTAATCCTTGTCTATGTAGTGTCTAGAACCGTGGTGGTATGTGTCGAGTGTGTATGCATGTGATGGTCATGTACTCCCATGTGGTACAGATCCTATAGTGGTCCCAATCAGCATTTTTGAGGTTGTGGGTTTGATCCGGGACTGCAATGTACCAGCTAAATACTGTTAAAAATATTCTTCTGATATTTATTTATCATAATCTTGTTATTGCCATGGTATACTAATAAATTTTTAATATTGTAAACGACAAAAAGCATGTGAACATTTTATGCAATAAATAAATGTTATATTATTTTTCATGAAGCCTCCTGGCTTCAGATTCACTTAAATAGCATTTCAGTCTGTGTACTGCAATGAGCTCATCAATTTTAAAGAACAGAAAAAAGGGTGCTACGCAATAGGTCTACGATGATCTCTCGGTAATGACCCCTTTAGAGATAGAATACAAAGTCTTTACTAGTCATGCCTCAAAGCTTTTTGTAGATCTATAGTAATTGGAAGGATATGCAACTACAAAGTCTTAAACAAAATCAAACAAAAGTTTTATAAATTAAAGTGATTGTCTTTCACAATATTTGTTATTGTTATTTATAATTAATGAATGAAAATGTTTATTGAAATAATTTTAAATATCTTAGTCTGGCTTTTGTCATCCATAAGCACACTTGTGTAAATAAAATTTTAATATTAAAATATTCCAAGGCTTGCAAGGCTTAATTTTGTCCCAGGAATGTTTAATTTTAATAATGTAAAACTTAATAATAATTACATGATTTCTATGTATTTACTCTAAAGAAAAAATATTTAGTTAGATTAATAATGAAAAGTAAACACCAAATAATAAGATAAGAATTTTGATTTACAAGATAGGGATATATTTTTTGTGTCAATGGGTAGTCAGTCAGTCGGTTGGTCGGCTGCATGTATGTTGTAAATAAATCAAGTTAAATCATGGAGAAAACAACTTTGTATTAATAAATAATACTAGACAGAAACACATCATTAACCAAGGACTGTAGTTAAGATTGCTTGTTTGGTTACTGCCAACTATTTAACTCTGCCATGAAATTACAACATGTGAATTGTGTGTTTTTGTGTTTCACCTGAACTTTGTTTTTGTTGACTTAAAACTTATCTTGATTTTCGGTTGAAAAACTTGTACTTAAATAATTATTATTTCCACATTTTGAGATTTTTCTTGTGGCTCTTTTCACTCATTACCGAGCTTTGAGATAGAATATGCAGCTTTGACTAAATAAACTTTCTTTGCCTCATTTGACATCTGACTGACTGGCATGTAATTAGATTTTTCAGCATCATGCTTGCAGAAGAAATAGTTTTTGAAAAGATTATGAGAAAACCAAAACTGCATTCTTGAGATTCGTTCTTGAATTACTTACTGACGTATTTACTGAACAAATTCCGGAGGTTTTAATAATATTTTCATTTGAAACGTCAAAATCAGTTGTAAACATTTTAACTTTAAGCTTTGCTTGGTTAAGTTCCTTAACAAAAATGGCCAGTCATTCAAGTACAAGCCAGCCTTTGCTTGAATAAATATGTTACATTGATGGTTTATGTATAAATAAGATTGTAGATATCCCTGATCAAACAGAGCAAGCGGATCTTTTTTATACTTTCTCAAAATCTTCAGCAAATTATAACATGTAGACTTTTCTATTTGGATTACTCCAGGTTTCTGTGACCTTAATTTTGTTATTTAGATGATCAAAGACTTCAACCCAGCTTGTTCATTGAATGACTGAGATGGACTGCTTAATGTTTTGTAATGATGCCATGAAAACTGCTGAAGTTTTTATCTTTAAGTCAGTTATCTTCATGAAAAATACTTTTTGATAGAAAACCACTTTCTTACTCCATTCAGTTTTCCATTGGATAGACATAACCTGGTTATTAGGCTGGGAACTTGGCAGACATGCAGGCATCATTATTGTACAGTTATATCCATCACAAAAAGTATTTGAGCATTTAGTTATAAACTTTAAACAAAAGTATTCAACTAAAAGGTACTTCATCTATCTTGTCTTGGTCATTAAACTTTAAAATTGTCAATACCAGACATGGAAAAGTTTCCATTGATACAAAGTACAGTATGTTTTCATTTTGATGTTTTGACTGCTCCTTTGTTACTTTGTTCAAGTCTAAAAAGAATGAATATCTCTTCTGTTCTGTTCTTATTATTTTAAGCTGCGACTTTGAAGTGTAATTTGCTTTTTGTTTATTTCTTCTTTGATAATGATAAACAACAAACACAATATCTCTCTCTGTTTTCACTGCTTTTATCTGATCATAGGATTGTGACACATTTCATGACGTGAGAAAAATAGATTTTAAGTTTGGCAAATGAATGGACATTATTGTTGGTTAAACTCATTTCAGACTGTAGACATTATGTCCAGCTTATGTAAACACCCATTTGATTTGTAATTAAGATTACGGTAAAAAAAATAAAAAATATATTCGTAATGATTTTGGGGCAAATCTGAAAGTGAAATAACAACAACATATATCTTTGTTTATCCATGACTTAAAGGCATTGTGATCTGTTGAAATCATATTTGGAAATTAGTTTTGATGTAGAGATTTCTATTTGTAGGATGCAAACAATAGCAGCATTATTCTATAATCCATGGTTTATGTTTGTCCTTTGATTAAGTTCCGTTTTCTCACTTAAATAACTTGAAATATTTTTGTAAGATTCTCTTTAATTTGAATTTCTATAATTGGAAACTTTCTTAATTCATTACAAAAATATAGTATTTTTGGTCAACAGTTTGGCAATAAAATCTGCATCAAATTTTATTAATAAATTATATTATAATTGACTTGGGCTATATTTTGGCGGGCATAATCATCTTCTAAATTTGACAATCTAACTGGTTTTCCAGAACCCGTGGCACACTATATCACTTCAAATTCAACTAAGCTTGACGATGCTGATGCGTTATAATCATGCTTAGACGTTAAACCACAATAGCATTTCAGTCATAGAATTTCGTTCTCAGAATTCTTGTCTTTTATTATGATTAAAAACGTCTCATTATGACTATGTCTAGTTCATATATTGGATTCTGTTTTGTCTGTTAATATATTACAATTTGTACAATGACCTGGTTTGTAATAAACTGTCTACAGTCTACTGTCTCTCGCGTCTGTAATCCTGACCTAATGCTTCCACAACATCACGGCATATTTGTGGTTCAAGCCAATTTTTGCCAAAAGTTAAATTTGGAAACTTTGTTATTAAATATTAAGCAGTTTCCTTTTCTTTAATTAGTTTGGTTCTTTTACGATCTTAAGGTTAAATTGATTCACAAACACTGAGATTTAGACTGGTTTGGAAAACTGTTTGTAAGAAAGTCTTGTTTTACATTCAGCGATACTGGAAAGATAACTCTTGCAATGAAGATCAAATAATGGATAAGCGCCCGTCTGGCGATATTACGTAAATAATATATGTGGCTGTATGTGCAGGGAGCTTGATTTTAATCGGGGACGGGAAAATGTATCAGCATATAACGATTGATTAGGTTTGAATTGTAGCAGCGTGCATAAAATATATATACATCATTGTTTTAAGAGTGCCGTATCATCATTCCCTAGTTACTGTGGCTTTACTGGGTTTATCCAATCATTGTGGGTTAATCACCATTTTATGTTGCTCTCCATGTTAATCTTGATCTTGCATTGTGAATTTGCTTAATTGAATCAAGTCAGCATTGTTGTGTTATCAATGTTAGAAAACTATTGCACACTGGTTCCGTTTTCAAAGCAGTAAAAGCCATATGATTTGATGAATGAGCTTCCATGGACATCATATTTTCGTGACAACTCACTCGACAGAATTTGGATAAGATAAACAGTATTTTGTTACATTAGTCAAATTAATGCTTGTTAATGTGCCTGAACTGAATGCTTTTTGTTCCAAAATTGTAGGAACTGTAATTATGTTTCAGTTTGCAATGGATAGACCTTTTAATTTTAACCTACTGGGTAAACATAATGGTTGGCCTAGATTTGCGTTGTCATGTACACTTAGAAGAACATGCTATCATTAGGGGTGGGCACAGTAAATAAGGGATAATTAAGGGCTGACAGGTGCTTGTTAGTGTAATTCATGGAGCACAATAACTATACCTATTTATGTCCTTAGCAACAGTCCAAAATCACCGAGTAGCGCTCTGTTCTACTTGGTATGCAGCCAAAATTATGTCCAAAGGATTTACTTGACATTGTGTGGTCTTCACATCATATGTATATTTTGGAACTTGCTAATTGGTTAAAAGTGGAATTTCCCTTGTTACTGCCTGTGGCAAGAAAGCAACATATCCAACCAAAGTAATTTTAAGTATAGTCCGATTGCAATACTGCCCATTGTGACATTGTAGGTTGTCCATGCATACCATTAAACTCTTGATATGCATTTATTTAGTTTTGAAAATTTGTGATATAAACTTTCTATAATGATTTAATAGTTGCTACATTTGACAATTTGATAGCATGTTTCGGTATCTACTACACCTTGAAACTATTACAGGAGCTTGGTGTCAAGTTGAAGGATTATTTTATTTTTTCCCTTAAATTCTGACTGAGCAATGTTCTGTGTTCTGGTGTCAAGATAATGATTTATCATGTTCTTGTATTTGTTAGAAAGGTGCTATTTTACCTCCTTAACTATCACTATTTTCCTCCTTAAGGTATCAATTAAGTGTTTTTAGTTCAGTAACTTGAGTATTTTTATAAGGATTGTTTATTATAGGGGCCTTTCGTCAACTGAAATCAATTCAAACTTCGAAGATTGTTTATATAAATGACTTCATTGTTTTGTTGTTTTGCTGAGACTGTCTTTAATTTTTTGGATGCTTTTTGGCTTTTTTTGCTGTCTTTGGTATAAAAATGTGGTCATAATTAATGGTGTGATGCAAAAAAATTGTTTGTGTTTCCCGCATGTCCTGGTTTCCAGGCATTTAAGGATTTATCTGAAGAATTATAAATGAGGATAAATTTAACATTAAACATTCAGCACCAGCAATGTTATAAAATGTTTCTTCCATCTAACATGAGGCTGTTTTTTAAAGTGCTTTGGGCAGCAGAGCCTCGTGCAATGCCTTCAAGCCTTGATTGGTGTTAAAGTTAAGGATGAATTTGTCAATGTATATAGTGGCAGCGTTGTTATACAATATGCTTAATGAAATTTTCAGGACTAATTCCACAGTTAAACAGGAGAATTTATGTACAAAAGCGTTATTGATTTTGTCATTTTAAGACAAATAAACAAAATGTACGAATACTCCTTTTACACCTTCAATATGAAGATTGGATTACCAGACTGGTTCTAAAATTGTTCTCCGGAATAAATCAAGCCTCTGTGTGACAAACCTATTTATCCGCTAATGCATGCTTCCACCTCACATAGATCACCGCAATTTTTTGCAATTCAACTCCTAACGGTCCTAAATAAATAATTGATTGCTAATCAGGAATAGATGTGCAGATGTTTATAACGTTTTTAACAGTAATTGGCAGTATGGTAATAAAGGGTTTGCAGTAATGACCTTTAATGACTTTGTGTTTGTCACTTTTTGTCTGTAGTATTGGTTATTGTATTGTAGTACTCTTCAAGTTGGAGGTACATTTTTGTCACCTGCCAACACAAGGGTCACTAATTGCCTGTTAAATAAACCCTGGGTCTATGACAAACAAGACCGGCATATCCCTAATTGTGAGGTAAATATTGGTAGTTTTAACGGAAAAATGGTGCCATGTTTTTCATGATTTTTGTTTCAAAAGTGAAATCAAACAGGCATTGTAACATAGCAAGCCGATCAATGTGTATTTGTAGAAATGCTGACTTGCACTTGACATTTGATTTCTACGAGTCATATATTGACATTTTAAAATCCACTCTGACAGTATCAGTCGTTTAGTTGACACATTGATCGTTAACCAAGTTCCGTTAATTGGCAATTAATCGTTAACACAATTCTGTACAGTAAAAAATATACAGTTTTACAGTAAAAATCTTTTTCCTGCCAGTATCAGTTAATTAAGAACATATTATTGAAAATTAATATAAATAACGGAGCAGGTTGATGTATAAGTATTCAATATTTTCTGATTTGATCGATTGGGTTGTCGGGAAATAAAGTCATTGTTGCGCTTCCTCCCTGCATCAATATGTTATATAGTCCATTCTCTAGTACATCTAATGCACTTTGTTGTCACGAGAATAGTAGTAACGATTTTTACTCACTTGCTTAGACATAACAGTAAAAAAGCCGTTTTTTCCCTCAGTATCTAAATAGCTTTTATTGTTTCAATCTGATAAGACTACGATAATAATTTTATAAATATCTTCTTTTATTTGAGGCAGTGACTTATCTGACTTCATATGTCTTATGGGGAATATAAATAGTCTGCACTGTATGATTTATAACATATATTGTTGAAACGAAAAATCATTTAATCCTCGTTTTGTATGCCTGCAGCTCATAACTCCTAAGTGCAGAATGATGTTAAAACGCTGGTGTTCAATTATCATACATGTAAACCCTTTTTGTCAAATTTGGTATAAGATTTAATTCATAATGATTTCAATAAGGATGCTCGTTAAATTTTGTCTCCTGGCAACAAGCTGTATATACTTTAAAGAAGCTCAGTGACAACACTTCATACTTTTTGTTTACAAAAAAAAACATTAATTTGGCTGGGGCCCTTAAGGGTATTTTTTCACAATGCGACACTAAGGTGTATAAATAATAGCTTATCTGATATACACTGTATTTAAATTTGCATAAATTATAATAATTATTCATTAATATGATGCTTTATGTCATAGTATATTAGTTGAGATTGCAGTATCCAACTGTTGTTGTTGCTGTTTTCCCATTTTGTTGTGTTGTTTTATGAACTTGCTGTAGATGCCCTTTTCTCCCAATTGTCAGTTCATTCAATGCCAAAGAGTGCCATGCTTAATTGTTGCTTCCATCTTTGCCAAAGAGCGCCATGCTTAATGTGTTGGTTTTTCCATTGACAATTTAAATGGTTCCATGCTTATTTGTTGCTTGGATCTGCCATGCCAATTTAGAGCGCCATTTCCGTCTTTGCCAAACAGTGCCATGCTTAATTTGTCGTTTCCGTCTTTGCCAAAGAGTGCTAGCTTAATTTGTTGCTTCCTTCATTTTGGAGTGTTCCGTGCTTTATTTGATGTTCCTTTGTTCTTTTTTGCCAACGAGTGCCACGTCTGTGTGTTGCTTCTTTTATTGTCAAAGAGCCCCATGTTTAATTTGTTACTTTCTTTGCTGAGTTCTGTAGCATTTTTGCTTCCTTCGTTGGTGAAGATTGTTTTCTTTAATGCTAAATTATATTTGTGTTAGTAGAAAATATTAGATTTGTAGTTGTTATTGTTATTGCATTTGATTATTATGTGTTGCTTTTGTTCTGCTTTTTGAATTTAAGTTAATCATTGTTTGGTTATTGTTTGGTTTAGTTTCCAATTCACACTAAATGTACAAATTCAGCCTCAGCAAACCTAAATGCGATTAATAAATATGTATCCATTTTGAATTAAAGAATAATTTCAAACACTTAAACTAAGGTAACCAGGTTTTCCAACCAAAGACTGACAAATTAGACAGGCACACAGTGAGTACTGTTATAATATATTGTGATTTGGTGGAAATAAACCTTCTCGCAATGCAAATCTATCAAATTAGAATCCAAATATTTTAAATGCCGACCATAGCTTTTAGTTTAGTTGTCAGTCAGCTTTCTGCTGAAATATGGTAGGCATAATATTAGTGCCTCCAATGTTCATGTTTTACAAGATATGATACATCAGGTTTTGCAGGACCCTATAGTTTCAACAGAGTGTTGGGCTTTGCAAGGAAATCTGGTTTGAGTGGATTTTCCATATTTCTTGTTAAAACTTTTTTCTTGCATCTTTGCACACTCTTCAAACACACTCTTCAAACACTACAGTAATGAAGTAGATTGTATTATAGAGCTTGCTGAAAACAATAACAGTCTGTCAAATCAATTTAGGCAAAAATTGATGGTAAATAATGCAGCAGTATTGCATGCTTCTGTACAATAAGCATCTATTATACATCTGTTTGTAACTCTCAGCAATATTTTGAGGGCACAAAGAATCATAAACACCAATTACGAGAAATTAAAATTGGCTAGCCATAGGAAATATTAACAAAGTTATATGCATGCAATTCAATATATTTTCTGCAATTAAGTCTGCGATGTATAATAGACATATATTGTGCCAGCTAGAAATTCATAGTGTTCTTTTTATGGAAGTAACTGAAAAAAAATCACTTTAAATTCTTGTGTTTCCTTGTTGAGCGATTGCTCACAAACATAAGCTGATGGTATTTACTTTTAATTGAAAAACGGTGCAAGGTCACATGACTATTATTGTGTGTCTGGAAAAGAATTAAAATGTAATTTGTTTTTGTTGTAATTGCCATTTTATGAACCATGTAATGCTTGAATTACTAAGTACTGTCCAAATGGAGTAGTGTCCAAATACTGCTCTACGTTCATTGGCATAATATCCTTGGAATTTTAACTAACAATTGCTGTCGCGTATTTTGAGGATAACAATATTCTTCAGACCTTGAAATTTGCAACATGTGGCTATGGAAGATGTTTTCACAGCAATTTCTGTGTAATTAGACTACTAATTGCATTAAGTGATGTCTCAATGCTTAAAATACCCTGTGGTAAGCCCAATGATCCACATTGTAGAGCATACACAAAAGCTTTATTGACTTTCTGCACATTGCTGCTGAGCTAAACAAAAATACAAAATACAATATTTAGAAGTTTCTTGTGTTTCGGTCGCTTGAATTTTGAGCGCAATGAAAACTGTCACGTCCATGAAGTATTTGCTTATTTGCAGAAAGCATCAGATAAGATACACATGCTGGTTTGGCTTCTGATGTTATATTTATTGCTATCAGTCGTGTAAAAATGATTCATTCTAAATATAAATCTCCGAACATATATATAATAGCATGACAATAATGTTGATATGCTTTGTATCTATTTCATTTAAGCGGATACAACTTAAACAGTTTAAGGAGTACTACATCTGACCTTAAAGGTGACCATTCCTAACCCTGTTCATTCTTTATTGTCTAGTAGTCCTTTATGTACATGTTTTATTGTACAGTGTATATTTTACTTGATACAGTTTGATTTATTGTGGCTTTCATTACCTCTAGTGCTTTGATTTTTTGAAGTTGTTTTTATTATAATCTAGAAATTTTATAACTCAGTGCATCTTGCTTTTAGTATCATTTTGATATTTTTGTGTCCTTACAGACTTTCTAGGAATGTACCATAGATATTAGTGCTTGTACCTTTTATATAGAATTTCAGGATGGGGCTAGGGCGGGTTCTATGTTCAGTGACCCCTAAAATAATCTTTCTTATTGTCACAAAACATAAAATATTCTAAATGTGTGATAAATGATCATGTGTCAATATAAAAACTTCAGATGAGATGATATTTAATTGACCTTGAAAATGAAACAACCTTGACATGATCTTTGTACTCTTCTGTCTTTTGTATATTATAATTTACTTTGTGTATTTCCTGGTAAACAGTAGAGTCAGAATTGTCTAGAATTTCAAGATTTAGTGCTTTGAAAATTTCAGTTGACCTGTGCAGTAGCTACATGGGAAAAGTCTCGTGGATCGGGGACTAGCCATTGGATAAAATGGAAGGTCATTCTGCTATTCACCCCTATTATATGTGTTTTGTCACCGGCACACACCATACCTTCTCATTGATGTAGTTTCATCCTATCATATATTGTAGTACAGTCATTTAGGCTTCATTTTAATCGATCATGAACACCTTATCATCAGTATATTATTTTGTTTTGTCATCCTTTGTCATCAGCAACTTTTTTGCTACATCTAACCTCATTATTTACAACAGCAACATCATTATCAACAATAACACCACCAACAGCAATGTCATCAACATCATCTTCAACATCGTCTAGATTTGATTTTGCCATCATCATGTCTAGATTTAAAATCAGCAACCTCATTGTCATCATTTACAGCAGTACATTCACCTGCTTCAGTACCTGTATAGTGTGTGTTGTTGTGTACAAGTAATTTAGACATCCTGCTTTTACTGTTCCACAACTCTGCCCCATACCCCACACTGTTCAAAAAAAGATGTTGTGTGAAACAATTGGTCTCCAGGGAATGATATTTTCAAGGTCAGGATGGAAGGATTTGATCAGAATGTTGGGCACATGGGCAGTCAATATTATAATATTCAGATCACAATGGATTCGGTCTGATTATGTCATAAAACATTGGATTTCACATTGAAGATACCCGTTTTAGTTACACCAATGTCATGTGACCCCCTCCACCGAATGTTGAAAATTAATTGTTCCACTGACACTCAGGTGGCAACTGATTAGACTGCCCCGAGTCAAAGTCAGAACTGGTAGTCATACCAGGAACAGGTTTGAAATTGTTTAACTATGGACCTCTTGCATGGCTTTGGCAAAAAAAGGTTCCAAGATGGTTGCATGCCAGCCTATGCAAACATTGGAGTCTCTATCATGACTATACCGGTAGACTCTATGAAATACTGTCAGTCAGATCTTTAACCCACTAATGAAATAAATGGTTAAAAAAGCCCGGAACATCCAGGCTATGTCAATTTACTGCCATATTCAGATAGTGAAGTAACGTTAATTAACTTATTATTGAAAACCACTTGATCTATTGTGACCTTTAGACTTGTCGGTATAAGATTGGTCTGTCTGACAATCAGTCCCATCATTATTTCACTTTGTATTATTTCTTATGCACCAATATTATGAGTCAGTATTTTTGTACAAAGTAATGTTTAATACATCTTGGTATGTTAGTTCAATCTTTCTGTACACATAGATTGTTTGTTTTTATCTTGTTTTATTATAGACCCCAATATTTAGATTTCTAGATTAATATTCTGCAGTATTATAAGCCGGGTAATTTTCATGATTAGTTAATTTCACAGACTAGTTCTCGTAGACAAACTGGATGTTAGACAAACTTGATAACTTATACAGTTTGTATCATCATTCTGTATTGTCTGGACAGATCTTCGTGCAGTGTAGGCTCAGCTTTAATTTGATAGCTTTTTACAGTCTAGAGTTTCTGGCTGTTTAAGCTTAGGGATTGCCATATTTGTCAATATAATCATTTAAAAGTTTCACCTACTTTCTTATAAGACATACAGTTGATTGTGTGTTTTCTCCAGTTCTGTTTAATACCGAGAACATTGATCATGGTTTTAGAACATGCTGAAAGTATCTAGAAATTTAATGTAACTTTCTATATACATCAATTAACCATACTTTCATTGCTTAGGTTAGCATTTACCCATTTATTTTCTCTGGCTTGTTTCGTACTGTCTCAATGCAAACTACAATGTATGTGGTTTTTGTTTTCTATAGAAACTGTTTCTTCTCTGATCGAAGGCATTTTCAAACAATTTAAATATAATGACATTTTATTGTTCTTGTATTTTATGATCGAAGTATTCAGGGCCTGTATTCGCAAAGCTTCTGACATTTTCTAAAGAAATATTCTAAAGAATTAAAATATTTCAATAAGATATAAAATAAGCTCCATTTCTATCGAAAACAATTCTAACTGTTTTCATATTGAAATACATAGGCAAACATATCTATCAAATAATAAAACTTGGAAAATTTGCATAAAATTATTTATTGTTTTGTGAATATAAGTTGTTACAAATGGGTCTTGTGCAGCTCCCTCGATGTCTACATGGTGTTCATTATTTAAGTGTCAGGGCTGGTTGGCTCTCAGCATCGAATAAATTGACTGGGTTACAGTCTTTGCATGAGTGAGATACCGTTTCAATCCAAAGTGAAATTAGTATTCTGAAGATTATACAAACAAGAACTAAGTTGTCATTACAAAGAGCCTGAAATTAATTATGCACACCATCAGAAAAACGTCTTATCTGTCTGACAATGTAACCCTAAGGTAGTGTAGTGTTGCTTCCACTGGTCAACATCCCTCTCTACCAACTGATATTTTCCTGTGAGAAAGTTTGGCTTTATCTCCATGATTGACTGTCAGTTTTCCAATCTTCCAGTGTCTGTCTAACTTATGTTATCATCTTCATCTGTATTGACAGTGTCTGTTTCTTTATTAGGGAATTAATAATATTCTGGTAATAATGAGATACTGTACAATAATTAATTTTTGTGGGGGGAGGGTTAATTTTTCGTGGATTTCATGGTTCACCTCAACCACGAAATCAAATTCCAATTGAACAATAACTTTGACCCTTGTATTTATTACCTGTAATGCAAAATCCACGAAATAACTTCCTCAGGGCATTGAAATTGTTTTTTTTTTAAACAAAACCACGAAATTTCCTCCCATCGAAATTAAATGATTTTACAATAGCTGATTGTGTGTGATAATGGGAGGTGCTGGGACAACATCACATGGTCAACCACAAGAAGCAGGTGCTTTACTTTAATTGGATTATTGTGATAGTCGACTTACTTAACTGGTTTATCTCTTGGCCCATTCTATCAGAATTAAGAAAAGTGTCAAATACTGTATTTACTACATCCAAGATTTTGATAACATTTTATTGTAGGCAGACTCAATGACTAAGTGTCGTTATGCGGTAGTTTAACTTGATAAAACCGAACAGTTGACATCATAAAACCTTCCTGCATTTGCATGAATTGATTTATCCGTTTATATTTTCTGATATGGTTTGTGCTGGCTCGGTATTGAGGCTAATTGCGTAATGAACCCTCATTAAGAGTTTTTTTTCTATGGTAAATCTGCCTTTTTTGTGCATGCTAAATTCAATTGAAAGAATTAAATGTGTTGTGCATTTTGTATTTTGTTCTCACGTTACAACAACTAGTAGTTTAATTGCACCACGGTAGTTAATTTCTTTTATTGAAAATTCTTAATGAGTGTTAAATGCACCTAGATTTGATTACCTTGCCGTTAACTTAATATGTAATTAACTTTGCGTTTCAATCTTATTTGGCGTGACAAGTTTTATCGCAAAATCTGCTAAACTTACAGATTATGTCTGAATTTCAATGTAAATTAAAATAAAATCTGAATAACAATAAAATGCATTATTTGATGCTAACCTTGCTTATGGATAGAGAAAGTAAACCATAGAATGTTTCTTACATTTAAATCATGCAATCTATGATTGATTTTGTTCATGTTTTCATGATTATAAGGAACAATAATTTTATCGTATATTTCATCAGAAACGATGTCATTTTATAGGTTTTTGAAAATTTCAAGGTCTTGTAATAGCTGTGTCATAGAAGTATAAATTCTCTCAGATAGCATCAGAGATTTAGTTTTCCTGTCTGTTAATGGTGGATTTTATGGTGTCTTACATGAGTAACACTGCTTTCTTGATCAATACAAGAAACATACTGCATACCAAGGGTTGTTTCATTCATTTATGTATAAATCTTCACAGTAAATATTGAAACTGTTTGTATGTTAAATGCTTAATTATGTCATTAATAGTGAATGTACGTTTAAAAGCACACAGTCTTGATTCTGCTAAATGATGTCAATCTTTTTATGACATTTTGAAACACGCAATTTCTTCAAAAACATGTTTAAAGTGAAAAAATATTATACTTTGGCAATATGCAATTTTGTCATACTCTGTTCTCTTGTTATATTTAAGTGCAACATTTGGAAAACTTGAGAAAATATTTTCTGTGTGTTTTCAAACATACAGAATGTATTATATGAAACTTTTAATGATTACTATGTACTTAATAGATATGATATTCAGCGTGTTGTTTCTTATTGTGATTGCAGGTCCCGAACCATGAACGGCAGCATAGTCATGAAATGAAGACATTTCAACTTCAGCATGCTTTAATGAACTCACAGAATAAACCATGGACACAGATGACTGCTCAAAGAGTCAAAGAGGTAAACATGTTTGTTATAGTTCAGGAACTAGGATTGAAAAAGTGTATTTGACATTTTGGGTTAGACCAATTATACTTCTAAGGTCTGTGACAATAGCATTGTCTTCTGATAAGCACTTTTCATTCAGAGCAGAGATCTCTTCACCTGATTGTTTGTCGAACATTGCTTGGCAAAGGTTTTTAAGTTAATCCATCGGACCGTGTGATTATAATTTGCTATTAAAATTGATTTAAAGGGTATTGATTGACAACTGGCATAATGTCAATTATAACTCTAATGTCTGTTGAAGAAGCCTATTCTGGGGCTTTACAATGGCTATGGAAGAACACATGCACTTCTGATAAGCTTAATTGTTTCCTACAGCAAATTAATCACATTGTGGAACTTTGGTATTAGGGCTTCTCACCACAATCCTGCATGAATTCATATCCAATGCTAGTTGCCTGTTATGAATGGTTTCTTCAGTGACTAAAACCAAATACTTTTGAAATCATGGCAAAGTGCTGCTTCCTAGTCTATCAACATAAATAAATTATACAGTATACTCCTTATCTTTGGTAACATCTCCTTGCACACATGCAATACCAAGGTCAACCTCTCCAATCTTGGTAAATTTATTTTAGGTTGTTGATTGACCTAGTTGGGCTTGCCTAAAAATAGAGTCTGTTTTTGATTATTTAAAAAGCAGTTGATTTACCTTCTTTGATGTGACCTTAAGTGCCCGATTTACTATAATCAAGCAATTATAGTATGTAGCCTTTTTAAATTTCTTCCACATTGATACCTAGTTGAGTGATCTTCATATACGTTTGATCGTATTCTTTGTTTAGTTACATTCCCAGGTTGTTTCTGTTAACATTCAAATGCCATCAAACTTACATAAATATTAATTCATCAAGGGATATGGCCTACTGAAGGAAATGTTATAAGTATTAAAGAAGCTCATTGTTCGGTCGTCATCTGATGATGCTGTGAGGAAATTGCATTTATAAATGAAAGAAAAGTGAACTCTGATAGGATCTGAACTAGAACGGCTATGGAATTAATTTGTGTCCCTTTTTTGCTGACAAGCAGCGGTACAATTATGTCTTTGAAGTTCTCCGGCTGAGGAAGTCAACTAAGTGTGTGTGAATTACCGACTGCCAAGCGTGCTATGCAACAGAATGACAATCATGTGTGTTTAAATCGTAATTAAATGCCATTTCCCTGATACTCTCCATTTTATTGGTGTCAATTGTCACTATTCAAAAAAAAAATTGTTGAGATGGGTTATTATAGTTCTCCGATTAAATAATAGAAATCCTCATGGTTGCCATAGATTTCAGTTTCATAAATCACATGTTAGTATTCTTTTCTTCTCCAATTCTGGTTTATGAATACATTAATTGCCATAATTGCTTATGTCAGGTGGCAGATAGATGTCTTTAACTGCTGTTTGTTGGCATATTCTTCAACTATTGTTTGTTGGCATATTCAATGTTGAGTCAAAGGGCTCGTCTGATTTCATTACCAGTAATTCCAGTATACGGCCATTTTGTCAGCAGTCAGCCATTTTGTCAGCAGTCGGTCCACAATTTATGGAGTGAGGTGTTTTTCATGCCTACCAGGAAACATAGATCACTTTACTCTCTACTGGGTGGGATAATTTACTTTAATGGATTCATATGCTCAGCTTCTAAGTTATTATCTCAGTATATTTAATAAAAGATACACCTTTTTAACAAATTTACAAAATTTTACAGCTTAAGGCTCCATCATTGGGCAAGTTTGAGTTTCCTATTTTGGTGGCTACTTGAAAAAAATGAACTGAAGAAATCAGATTGGGAAGGCAGCACTCAACTTAACTAGCTGAGCCCAGAAAACAGTAACATCACAATAAAACTACACAGTGACCCACACTCAACCCAAGAAATGATGAAAAGCTCAAATCCTACTACAAAAACGCAGGAATTCTTTCGAAACAAATGTAGATCTACATGTAACAAATTAATATTCCAAGAAAATTAGTTAAATTACTGCATTGTTAGACTTTCTGCAATATGGTTGTTAATCAATTCCTGGAAAATTGGTTAAATTACTGCAGGCTGCAATTTGATTGAAAAGGTGAATAACCTTGTAAGTAAAAAATTCAATGCTCCCTTGCCTGAAATGTATGTAAATAGAAGTTAAAATTCAAAGTACACAAGTTACATGTGCACTCTCATTCTTCCAACATCAGAAGTTCTTCTATCTTAAAGTTGTACTCTTACATCTTATAATCTTATGTACTTACATGTACTGGCAATTATTCACTTTAAAAAAGCACTTTTAGAAATAAAATTCAATATCCACCAGTTTGTATCTGGCAAAGGTTATTACGGTACCTGTTTTAGTCCAGAAACAGGATCACTTTCTTGGTTATACAAGTAATAAACTTCAAACATCATTGTCTGAGATGCATCTTTGAAAAAAATAATTTAAAAGTCTGTTATGGTTTGAAGTACTGTAGGAGAAGTGCAATTGCAGTTTCTTAATAATTTAATTAAAAGTATATTTTGGTTATGCTTTATTGTTTATAGGACTGGAGTAAGTACAATTGAGTTTTTTTGTCATTCAAAAGTTTACTTTTGTTTTAAGTGCTTGTGCACCATGCGGTACAATATGTACAAATGAAGGGGACTTTAGTAACCTGATTCTGACGGAACAATCAGCCAGGCTACTTTATGTGTGATAAATTTGATGATGTGGTGTATATTGCTACCCACACAGACAGCAATGCACAGAACATTGCGACATAAGGTGACAAATCGTGCTGGTACAGACAAATTGAAAGTGGCGCCTCCATACTAGTGGTGTGAGTAAACATGGCACTCGTCATTGTGAAGGCATAAACAATCAGGCAGCTTTTTTATGCTACATTTGATCAGCCAATCTTACTGGAGTGAGTTATCCTTCGAAGACTCAAAGTGTTATTTTACATTATCTAGATTTATTGCTAAGTGTTTTTAAATGGCAACATGGTTTTGTCCTTTTTTGCTGTTGTCAAATTACATTGTCTGTTTATTGTTATTTTGAAAAGATTATTGCAAATGTAAGTAGAACAAGTGAGCAATGCATGAGAGATGACATTATGGTACTGGTTTTTTTGGCTTTTGAATTTGGTTCACATTGTTGTAGGTTACGATTGCCGAGTGATATCTTAAACACTGGTTATTCATGTAGAATGGGACATAACTGACATTGAGTGTGGCATCGATTTGTTGTCTTATAATCCATATGCCTGAGACTGTATTTTTAGACAATTTGAGTTCATATCTTTGAATAAAATTGAGGTGTGGGGTAAGATTAGTCTCCCCTGCCCACATATCGTTAGGAAAATGCACCAGAAAAAAATAAAATTGGTACGAAAGGGTGTTGGTTCCTATATAAGCTCAAGAGTTGAAGTGACAAAATAATGCTGAGAACTAGGTTTAGTCAAGCTTTTTTTGTGAGATAGATGTTGCCAACTTCAGTCATCTATTATTGTTATTAAATTGTTCATAAACGAGGTACCCTAATGGGTCCTCAAACATGAAAAACCTTCTGTGGTCTGCACTAATCTATTCTGACCTTTAGACTCTAAGGTCTTTGATCAGTCTGTAGCTATGGTAGGATGATAGGTAGGATGATAGTATATCCAAATATAGGCGTCAAGACAGAGGATTGTTCTACGAGAACTGTTTCAACTTATATATGCTGACATTCCCACAATAACATAAGTCTATCTTAACTCCTTAATTGCGCTGTCATAAATACTTGCCTGATGTGAAACAGTTTAAAGATAAAAGATGAGAATGTTTCGTCGCTATATGCTGGTGCTATAGCATTTTAAGCAGTTTTTCATTAATTATTGGAACTGTCAGCTACAATTTCTGTCTTCATCACACACACCTCAATGCCTGCACAAAGTATTTCAACAACAGGGTGTTAGACAATTCTGAGGAATAATTATCTGCCTTTACTTGAAGATAAGAAAAACATTATTAAGGTGCCGGTATCAATAAAATACATGTCATGTGACCTTATAAGTATTTGTATGATGGCCATCTAGTCTAATATTACTTTCTCATATGGAACAAAATTTCTCCCTGGCAAAACAAAATAATAAAGACAATTTGTATGTCCATTTTCTTTTCTGATCTCATACAAGTAGGATGACAACTAAATATCTTAGCCTCATATGTTGGTTAACACAAAAATGTAGAATATTAGCTTATAATGATGGCAATTTGTATTTTAGAACACTGCTTACAGTTGGTGTAACTGTTAATCAATCCAAGTTTATGCTTTTAAACTGTGAAAAAAAGAGCAAACACATCAGGAAATATGTGGCAGACAAGTTAAGTTGTTTTGAAATAAAGCATAGAGGTCATATCAAACAGTAATAAATCCTGAACTGTGTTCAAATTTGGTTTATTATAAATCTCATATTTTGACATGAAAGGCTATATGGCACATGTCTTTTATTTATTCAGCAATTGTTTTATCAATAAAACATCCATTATTGAAATAAAACAGGAACTTTTTGTCTGTGATATTCTGCCGTTACAACAATACTCTGACACCTTGCCTTTATTTCGTCCAATGATCGTGTATTATAAATTGGTTAGGTTTTAGTGTCGGCATGTATTTATGCATATTATCCCTATAATTTTCTGTAGAGAGTGCTTGCAATAAACTGTCTATGATTGAAGGTTCACCATTGGAGTCTAGTTACCAACTATTGTTAGAAATTGATGAAATTATTGTCGATCCTTTGAAAAACGAGACTTTATATTGAGTGTAGCTAATGGTTTAAGTACAACACAATGGGGTACGATTTAGCTGACACATTTCTGTCACTGCTCAAGTGTGAAATTTACAGCTTTTCCATGTATCGGACAGTGTTGTGATTTGAATGACAAAAGGATATGGAATTGCCTCCATTTTCCCTAGTGTGAACCTTACTTTGTAGACCGAAAGGGGCTGAGTTTGGTCCCTTTAATTAGCACCCATAGAGTGCTAATCTTTATGCAAAGAAAACAGTTTAATCAATCTCAAGGGGTTGTTGATTGCGAAGCCCCTTAATGGAGTCCACGGTACATCGGAAGGGGTTCATTTCAAGTAAGAAGGGAGTTGATTATAAAGGCATACAGGATGATTATTACTCTAGTTGAAAGAAATCTATCTGCTGTGCTGTGTTCTGCATTAATAATGCATTACTTCTTGCTTAAGTCTCAAGCTTAATAAACCACCATCTATCTTCATTATGTATCAGTTGCATTGTGGACCTGAGTAACATTTCTAGAGTTGGCTTTTAGCGACACTTAGTCGCTTTCCACTGAATTTGTTCTCTTACATTAAATGTGTGAGTCACTTCTGTAAATTTGTTAACTTTGTGTTATTTACATATGTGTGCCTCTTTCTTCATGAGTTTCTTCCTTTGTAAAAGTAGGGAATTATTCTTTAAAAAAAAATCAGCTCCCAGTTGAAGCATCTGTGTACATTTACATGCTTGATTTAGAGTAGATGTTTGTTCAGTTAAATGTCACCTGACATATGTTAACTTGAACATGTCTTGAAATATACTGAAAACATGTTCCTCAGATATTCTAGAAATAATGACAATAAATCTACTGTAAGTCATGAACATAACTTTCTTCTTACAAATTAGACAACTTCAGCTTTTTTGTCTTTAGTCAAGTTTCAAGAACTCACAATATCAACTATGTGAAGGTCTGCCATTGTCAATTCTCGGTGAGGAAGGAGTACGGATACACTTTTGGGAGTCGGTCATGTAACAAAATGGCTAGGACCATTGCAAAGGTCAGGGGCATGTTACATAACGACACAGCCACATAATGCTTACATGGTAATAGTAAATGCATTAGTGAAAGAATTGGGGAACTCATTCGTGTTAAAGCTGCTTTTCATTTGGTCACTTTGGATCACTGGTTGTTTATTTCTTTGTGAAGTTGGGTCATCCTACATTTTTTGTGGCGGGGACTTGGACTTTTAATAATTTCCTTAGGTTGAATGTGAGAATTGCTTTGTGCGGTGGTGTTGTGTTGATACTGTTTTGTCTTTGCTCGTCTTGTTGAGTTGAATGCTGCCTTCCCTGTCCGATCTCCTCATATCTTTTTGTGTAGAGGTACGCAATAATTATATGTGCATGTTTGGAATAGAATCAGCGTGAAGGTTTATTTTGGTATCATTAAACATGTTGGGGATGCCTTGAAAGTAAACATGTTGTTTAATGCTGCAATTTCCCTACAAGGTACAAAAAACTTTGCGCGTATGTGAATTAAAATTTGTTTTGGTTTATCATTAAACATGCTTGGAAACTAAATTTGTTGTTTATTGCCAATTTTCCCTACAAGGTACAGAATGACTTTAATTGTGCATATACTGTAAAATCATTTAATTTCAATGAGACGAAATTTTGTGGTTTTGGTAAAAAAGACCATTTCGATGGGATGTTAATCCGTGGATTTTGTGTTTCAGATAATAAATACAAGGGTAAAAATTATTTTTCGATGGGATTTTATTTTGTGGATGAAGGCGTACCACGAAATCCAGGAATTTTAATTGCCCACAAAAATTAATGATTTTACAGTATGTAAATTAAACTGGTATTGGTATAACTGTATCCCAGCTTCATTGCTGGAAGTGAATCTGATCATGAGGGCTGGTTTTGTTGATTGAAAGACAAACTTAACTGTAGACTATCTACCTTGATAATTAATTAATCGTGAATCTTTTTTGTATGATTTAATACAAGAACGAAAATAGCTAACATTAAAATCCTGTATCCTGATTCTCGGCTCAAAATTGGAGAGAATTAAATATCACTTTGAAAACATTATATTGTTTTTGTGGATATTGCAATATTCTATATACGCCATTTCAAATTCCTTTGTGCTGTAGAATTGTTCAAATAGACATGTGGTTTTTAATTGCCAAAGTAGTAGTCAAAATTTAATTATGAAATTGCAACATCAGTACATCAGATTTCTATACAATATTTCTGGCACCATGCCTTGCCCCTGATTGTATATTTTTATATGACCTTTTGAACCATAAGGTCTTTATAAGCTTTAATGACACAGTCATGGATTTATTATGCCTCAACTGTTCATCAGAATTTACCCAGGAGACAAACAATTAGTTCTCATATTGCTAGTTTTTTCCATTAATTACTTTAAGCCCTATCCCTTACTGGATGAGCAATACTTGGGAAGGGATAATTACTGTATTATGGCTACTACTATAATTACATTAATATGTGTGTAAATATGGCTACTTTCAAGGCAACGCATCTAGAGAGACCATAGCATAATACATTAGTATCTGTGTAAATACCGCTACTTTCAGGGCGACTGTAGCTTTACATTAATATCTGTGTAAATATGGCTACTTTCAAGGCGACCGTAGCATTACATTAATATCTGTGTAAATACGGCTACTTTCAGGGCGACCGTAGCATTACATTAATATCTGTATAAATAGGGCTACTTTCAGGGCGACCGTAGCATTACATTAATATCTGTGTAATACGGCTACTTTCAAGGCGACCGTAGCATTACATTATATCTGTGTAAATATGGCTACTTTCAAGGCGACCGTAGCATTACATTAATATCTGTGTAAATACGACTTCTTTCAAGGCGACCGTAGCATTACATTAATATCTGTGTAAATACGGCTACTTTCAAGGCGATCGTAGCATTACATTATATCTGTGTAAACACCCCTACTTTCAAGGCGATCGTAGCATTACATTAATATCTGTGTAAATACGGCTACTTTCAAGGCGACCGTAGCATTACATTAATATCTGTGTAAATACGGCTACTTTCAAGGCGACCGTAGCATTACATTAATATCTGTGTAAATACCCCTACTTTCAAGGCGATCGTAGCATTACATTAATATCTGTGTAAATACGGCTACTTTCAAGGCGATCGTAGCATTACATTAATATCTGTGTAAATACGGCTACTTTCAAGGCGACTGTAGCATTACATTAATATCTGTGTAAATACGGCTACTTTCAGGGGGACTGTAGCATTACATTAATATCTGTGTAAATACGGCTACTTTCACGGCAACAGTAGCATTACATTAATCTGTGTAAATACGGCTACTTTCAAGGCAACCGTAGAATGACATAAATATATGTGTAAATACGGCTACTTTCAGGGCGACTGTAGCATTACATTAATATTTGTGTAAATACGGCTACTTTCAAGGTGACCGTAGCATTACATTAATAACTTTGTAAATACGGCTACTTTCAAGACAACCGTAGCATTACATTAATATATGTGTAAATACGGCTACTTTCAAGGGGACTGTAGCATTACATTAATATTTGTGTAAATACGGCTACTTTCAAGGTGTCCGTAGCATTACATTAATCTGTGTAAATACGGCAACTTTCAAGACAACCGTAGCATTACATTAATATATGTGTAAATACGGCTACTTTCAAGACAACCGTAGCATTACATTAATATATGTGCAAATACGGCTACTTTCAAGGGGACCGTAGCATTACATTAATCTGTGTAAATACGGCTACTTTCAAGACAACAGTAGCATTACATTAATATCTGTGTAAATACGGCTACTTTCAAGACAACCGTAGCATTACATTAATATATGTGTAAATAGGGCTACTTTCAAGACAACCGTAGCATTACATTAATATCTGTGTAAATATGGATACTTTCAAGGTGACCGTAGCATTACATTTATATCTGTGTAAATATGGATACTTTCAAGACAACCGTAGCATTACATTAATATCTGTGTAAATATGGATACTTTCAAGGCAACCATAGCATTACATTAATATCTGTGTAAATATGGATACTTTCAAGGCGATCGTAGCATTACATTAATATCTGTGTAATACAGCTACTTTCAAGGTGACCGTAGCATTACATTAATATCTGTGTAAATATGGATACTTTCAAGACAACCGTAGCATTACATTAATATCTGTGTAAATATGGATACTTTCAAGGCAACCATAGCATTACATTAATATCTGTGTAAATACCCCTACTGTCAAGGCATCCGTAGCATTACATTAATAATATGTGTAAATATGGCTACTTTCAAGGTGACCGTAGCATTACATTTATATCTGTGTAAATACGGCTACTTTCAAGGCGACCCTAGCATTACATTGATATTTGTGTAAATAAGGCTACTTTCAAGGCGACCGTAGCATTACATTTATATCTGTGTAAATACGGCTACTTTCAAGGCGACCCTAGCATTACATTTATATCTGTGTAAATACCCCTACTGTCAAGGCATCCGTAGCATTACATTAATAATATGTGTAAATATCGATACTTTAAAGGCAACTGAAGCATTACATTAATATCTGTGTAAATATCGATACTTTAAAGGCAACCGTAGCATTACATTAATATCTGTGTAAATATCGATACTTTAAAGGCAACCGTATCAGGTTACATTGATATCTGTGTAAATATCGATACTTTAAAGGCAACCGTATCAGGTTACATTAATATATGTGTAAATATAACTACTTTCAGGGTACACCGAATGAGAAGGATAACCATAGTGATACATCTAGAGAGACTGTAACCAGTGACAGTGGTCGAGGTGGAAGTGAGGATGATCTACCAGCATCTCATAACAATAGTAAAGGTATGCATCATCATTTACATAGAATAAGTACATTTATATGATGTATACCCAGTTTGGTGAGGTGTTTTATATAGCCCGATACATCCTCTTGGGTTTTCTGTGATTATCAAAAAAAGGAGTAGAGACTCCTGGGGAAAAGTCTTCTGTATTTCTGTAGTTTCCACTAGCAACCTTATGCTGGGTTTGTAGCAATAGTTGGGATCCCAGTATGGTCTTATGTGTTGGTATTTCACATGTTAGGCAATGGTTCAATTCAGTAGAGATATGAATCCCTCTATAAGTGGAAACTATTTGTTGACCTGAAAACAGATTTGAAAGTGTAGACCAACCATCTAGTTGAGAAACTCTTGACTTGGAAAAAGTCTTCCAGTACTGTAATGAAAGCATATATACAGGAGTATCACTTCACCATAACTGGGCGTATTGATGAATATTTCCAATTCTGTCCAAGAGAAGGCACACTGCGGAAAACTAGCATATCCGATACGGAAGCCTTGTCTCCCTTTTCCGTCCATTATCCAATATTTCTAGCGCTTTGTGCCGCAGTGACACAGTGATTCTTAAAATGGTATTGGTTTCCAATAGCCATATTTCCTTACATTTCCGATAGATTAAGTGAAAGCTATGAAAGTGACTTTATTGCTAGAGAATGCTTTGATATCGGCTAAAGGGAGATTTTACTGGGCTTACACTGTAAAATTGACAATTGCGCTGTCTCAGAGTGAAAACACACTTATTGTAATGTTAATACTACCCAATAGCTTATTTCCTGATTCCTTATTCCTAAATGATATAATACATCTTTGATGTTAATAAAATTCTTTTCATGACATTGGGAGTAAAGAGTTCTTCTCCCAGTTCAAAGAATATCGAACACAAGGTGCTTCTGATCTATAATGACTTTAGTTTACCCATCATGAATTGGAGGAGGTAGGTTCAATCCTTACCAAAGATGTTCTTGTACTCAAATTATATTCAAAAATCACTCTTAATGCTGTGATTTCCTTTTTCTCCTTTTTCGACACTCAGCAAATAAGCTTAGTTCCAGACTTGTCAAACTTTCATATATTGTCTTGATTATTTGGCCTGGTATACAAGGACTGGTTGGCTATGTGGTGGGGTATTTCTGTTACAAGACGCTTTGGCCAAATGTCAGAATAATATGACATGGTTGTCAAAAAACATTTTTCTGTTTTCTTTATCAGTAGGTATTTGTGTATTGAAATTATCATTTGATTACATTCACTGTCAGGTAGGTATTTGTCAGGGAAGAAATGAGAATATTTGTACCAGTATATCGCTGGCTTAGAATAAGAAGGTTGTAAATAAAAAATTGATATTTTGAGAAAACAGGAAAAAACTGTCTGAAAATTACTCTTTACTTATAGTAAAACAAGCTGTTTCAACTTCAGTTTGGTCAACATGACAAGTTCCGATTTTCATGAAAGTATGCTCAGAAGAATCGTCTTTTGATGCTGATTTAAATTATGTATCAGTCTTGAAAGGTCGTAAGTAGTACTTACAACCTTCTCATTCTATGCCAGCAATAAAGCTAGCAAACAGGATACATCTAGTAATGGTTTTATCATCTAGATAAAATATATGATATATTTATGATTATATAAGTTGTACAGCTTATAGAACCACCATGCTAACTGTGATATAACTGTGTTATAATGCTGATATAATCTTATACTTGTTAAATATCAATAAAATACACACCAGGGAGATTATATTATGTAAGTTGCTGGCTGTATGATCTACCTGGTGTATCCTGAGTATTTCCTTAGCGTGTTGGTGATTCGTGAATGTAGTATTGAAGATGCAATCATATATAAAATACATCCAACACACATAGAACTGTCAAAATCAATAGCAGAAAAACTCTCAAACAATTCCCCTGCAGGACTAGTAGTTCAGGGCATTTTCCTTAGCAATGGGAAAGGTTTCAGGTTTGATATATTTAAGACATCTAAAGAGTACAACCGTTTGTGTACTATATGTGTTAAAAATGTGCCAGGACTCAGACTGGCCCGCTTTCTGGATAATGTGGCTTGGTAGTCGCCATGTAAAGGAAATACCGGGAGTTGAACTTTTAACCCTACAACAAAACACTCAAAGGGAACAAATAAGTAATTCAGACTTTATTTTCTTATCATTGCAAATTATTTTATTATTACATTTCTTGTGTTTATTCCAGATGAGAAAGATCCTTCATTATCAAATATCCATGGTAGTTCAAAGTATGGGAAAGCTCAGCTGTCTAACAGATATTCACATAGTGAGGGCTTACCACCAAGTTATGGAGAGTGTTTAGTACAGAATTCTAAAAATAGACCACAGTCGACCGATCTCACTGCCAACAAACATTTAGTGGACAGACCACTGTCAAACTTAGTAGAAGGTGAAAAGCCTAAATTCACAGTACGGAAACCGTACATCGACAAAGACAAACGAGAAAAGAAATCTGACAGCTGGTTTCCTTCATATGTTTAAAAACATTGTTGCCATTATTGTTTGTGCTGTGTCAAAGCTGGTACCCAGCCAGAATGAAGTTAACAAGTTGTATCCAATTTCCATAGTGCTGGTTCCAATCCTGTGTCTGGGAGCTGGTGCCCAGTTTCGTTACAGGTTCCAGACACTGCCATATATATAAATATGCTTGAATGGTTCTTAAAGAATATGCATAATATATTTATCATGTATATACATTGGTTCCAGTCATGAAAACTGTTAGGAACCATCACTTATTTCAAGCTGGTCCATTGAATCAACATATGTCTGCAAGGGAACCATTCCTTTTTCAAGCTGGTCCTGTGACCCATTGCATGTCTATGAACCAACTCAAGCTGGTCCCTGTCATAAGTCACTTTTCGTCACATTTTAAGTGTGAAATCATAGTATATTGTTCAAGTTTCGAAAAATTGTGTACTGATTTCATTACAAAATGTGCATCATGTGTTTCTATGTAACATTTCTCCTGTATATTTGTAAGCATCATCTAATTGTGTTCAATTGTTCATGTACGCGGAAACAACAGCTGTTCTTATAAGAGGTTGGTTGTTTTACGGAGATGAACATCACCTACTTGTAAATGTTATAAGTGTTTAGGAACAAAAGAAAGCATCCAGTCTCTGTAAATCATTTTTCTGTTCTGAGATTTTTGACATTTACTTTCATAAAATGAGTATTTTAGAGTGCTGAGTGCAGTTTGTAATTTTCATTATTGCCAGTTGCACCAAATTGTTCAACTTTTAAGTGACTGAGAAAATTCAAAGAAACTTCTGGCATGACTTGTAGACAAAGGAACTTGATATTTTTTACAAAATCTAGTCATTTGTATTAAAGCAGAGGTGTACATGTGTGTATGTTTTAACTGATCAACTGTCATCTCTGTACAAGGAAGTATTGTAGAGTAAAACTATAGTCCTTGGTTTACAAGTATTGAGATTTGTGCTAATCCTCAAAGATCATCATTTGTTAAAGTGGTCTTTAATAAGATGATACTGAAAAGTTTATAAAAGGTTATCATCTTTCACTATGAAAGTCTGTTGTCATAAGTACAGTGAATTCTATATTTACTCTTAATTTTTTTCTTATGTTATAATTATGCAACATAATTGCTAAAACTTGAAATTGAAGGATATGTGTTTCACTAAGATTTTATGTAAATTTGTAATGAAAATAACATTACGAGTCAAGCATGATCACATATCTCAAGTATTTGGACCTTTGACCATAATCTCTCGATGTTCCACAACAATGTATATGTACCAGTATATGTGCTGTCTTTGTCTCAGTCATGGAAATAACATTAATTCGAAATTCATAGAAATTGTGTATGTTATGATTTTTCAAGATACTAGAAAAACATTTTGTGTGTATGTTGCAATTTGCTTAATTGTGGGCTAGGATTAGAAATGTTCATTTTAAATTGTTTGTTGAGCGACTCTGATCTATCTGTCCATGTATCAACATTGTGGGATAGATCAGTGTGGCTTGTATATGTTTGAAATCTTTATGCAAGTGCCAAAGTCTGTGATAGCTGTCTGCAAATATTTATTTCATGTATTTTATCACATTTTACCAGGGTTAGGTCGACACTATTGTATTGTTGGTGTGTCAAGTCTATGATTCCTGGTATATTTGAGTATGATATTCTATAAATTATGGTATTATTTGAATGTAAATAGTTTACCTTCATTAGAATTGTTGTCATACCACCCTTAGACCATGTGACCATAGGTGTGTGGTCAGTTACTAAAAACTGGGAATATTTTTGCATTTGAAATATTTTTATCGAATTTTTAAAAATTATTTTCTTGGCCTGTATATTTACTGGATCAAAACTTTGTTTAAAACAGGAGGTCAAGGAAAATGACATCAACATGTGGGTGTTTCTAAGAAAACTGAAATGGTGTTTATAAAATATTGAGTGGGAATGCTAGCTTAAAACAAAGTGTTAATTGTTAGTGAACCCACTGGTGTTTATATAGTTCTATTTTCCATGTCAGAAACATGTTTCTTTGAATCATTTGTTTATAATTCTTACATAATATATCTCATCCGAGAAATAACCACTGCTGAAAAGAAATAAATTATTTCATCACTTCAGATGATAACAAAATAATACCCTATACATTGATATTATGTTTTTCCTTGATAAGAACTTGAAACAGTGTTGTGTTTATGTGATGCACAAACATTTATAATCACATGCTTGTTGGACAGTTTGTGAAGAAATGCTTGAATATTGTTCTAAAAATTATCTGTCTGACAGTATGTAAAAATATGCCAGTCTTCATTGTGCTATACAGAACAGTATATTTATTCTATGAATAGTTGATATTTCTGTAAGAATGTTGCATTTTAATAACTGTGTTGCATGGTACACCAGAGAGCATCCGTCAACTCTATATCAATTCTTGTTGATTTAATGTTTTATGTTTGTATTGTTTGTTTATTGCATTTTTCATGTCGGAGTACAAATCCATGTACCACTAATTTAAAAGTATTTTACTTTTCACTTAAATGGCTTTACCATGCTGGTAACCAAAGGTTCTGTTATAATTATGTTTTGAAATTAGAAATTAATATGTTTATCAGAGCCTATCATGAATCACACAGAAAGAACTTAAGCAAACTCAAGTAAAATTGGTTAAGTTGAGTGCAGGTTTGAGGACGAAGCAATAGGATCTTAGCTCCAAGTGTAAAGATTGATTAAACCCGGATACAACAACAACAAGAGTGATAAAAGTTGATGATAACAGATCATTCAATCTGATACACCTAGGGACACTTAGTACTGATTACAGCAATAACCATCACAGGCATCAAATATTAAAGAGAACTCCATTATTTCTAGCAATGAAAATGTTTAATTGCTTCATTCATGCATTATACGCCCCGTGTCATTGCATTTCTAAATATGTGTAAATGCATGCTAATGAATTATTCCAATAAATCATCACAATCCTGTCCTGCTCAAGTACCATAAAATAGGGGACAGCGATTGCAATAGGATAGAAATGCATTTCATGTAATGAATCTTTGGGTATAAAGTGTTGATGAGCCTGTTTATGTTCAATACTTTTCTACACATGTGTGCAATAAAAACCGAAATCTGCTGGAAATAAAAACAAGATCCCCTGCTGGTTTTATTAGCAATAATACTTTTTTTCTATGACAAGACTTTAAACTGATATAGATCGAGTTTCTTATAACGCTTCCCCTGCCATGGCATATGTGATAGGAGTCACATTTAAACACAAAAATTGACAAGTCAAACATTGAAGCTAAAAGCCACTGGTCAGTTGTAACAGATGGTGTACCATTAATACAAAAGCCTGTTAATTGTCCATTAATTCCTGTATGGCACTGATCAGAGCCTAGTGTCAAATCTCTTACATGATATATGCTCTTCTGAGAAAAATACCAGCAATATTTTAAGTTTAATGTTATCTGTCAGCATGCTGTCATAGAAATGCATTTGTAATTACCCACTATCATTTCTGGTAAAAGAATACATGCTGATTTATAGAGAAATACATTCTATATTTATGAACACTGTAATATGAGATGCCAAATGGTTGATTTTCTATCAAAACGCCAGCACTCCTGGGTAATTAGCCTTTGTCTGAGCTTACAATCAAAGTGTTAAGTCAAATCTTGCACTGCATGTGTACTATTTGAGTACCTGTGTTTGTTTCTCATTTCATGACTTCTCTGTCCGCATGAATCTTGTCATTATCGCCTCATCTCCTCTCGTGAATTCTGAAACCTAGATCGTGTCTGTACAGACAGATTGAGCACTCTCCCCTTGCTACTGTTAAGAATCACAAGTTGGCAGTGTGGTTGGTAGTGTGAAAAAGTTAAGTAAATTCCTAGTTAAAATTTCTGACGAGAGTAATTTGATATTATAATCAGTTGATATTTGCAGTTACGGCCCTTTAGCACCAGTTTCAATTGTTAAATTGTATTTAAAGTTCATTTTACATGTAATGTTATTATATATTATACCCTGGTTAATTTAAATATGTTGAAGTTAATAATTATTATAAAACTGGATGGAAAAGTGTATTAATTAATAATAATTTGTTAACAGTTTCTATTTACAAGTTAGTTGGACATTACATATTGTTACGCATATTCTTCTGTGAAGTATTACTTATGTAATCCACATGACTCTGATTCTATTTCTATGTGTATGTCACTTTGACATGTGTTCCTTTGTGCAGGCCTGGTATTTTTCAGGCTTGTGTCTGATTTCAGGCTTTTGAACCCTGAAATTTCATTCTATATTGAAAAGTGGAATTTCGGCCTTGAGAATGATTGCTAATTACCAGGCCTGTTTGTGTTACGTACATATTGTTGTTTACATTGATGTTGTTATTGTTAAAACTGTTCCTTATACTGTTCATGACTTGTTTGTCATGTATAATTTATTGTTTGGATGATATTTTCTACTTTTGTACATGCTGTCTGAATCACTGGTAACTGTACCATTGATATTGAAATAGAAAACTGGAAACAAAATAATTATTGAAAAATATAAAATTTACTTTTTGTTTTTGTTTTAGTCTTTATCAATGATACAGCTACCTGTGGTCTGAATACCTGAATCTATCTATGTATTCTCTCATTGACCTTGTAATAATATTACCACTATATTTCAATGTACAGATTTTAACAAAAATGTTATTTGATATTCTGAGATGACAATAAAACAGATTAATAAATATATTGCACTGTTTGTTTTACCTTTCTTGTTACCGTGGTAACAATATACCTAGAAATTGGGGACACTACACCAGAAAAGAGATGATAGAAAATCAGACAGGGAAGGCAGCCCTCATCCTGAACAGCTGAGCACAAAAAACCCACCAAAGGTACATGGAAGAACACACCACTGAAACAGAAAATAAATTGAACCAGTAAAAGTACAAAGTTTAAGCTGTCAAAAAATCGAACGTCTGAGTCCAAATACTTGGTTTTTCATGTTATATACTTGCTATGGTAATACCCTCTCCCCACATCACAAACATATGATGGATCTGATTTGAAAACAAATTGGACAGGGAAGACAACAGAGACAGTAGAGCACTAACTGCTCAAACTAATAAAAGAACACACCAAGCATAGCCTTGATTTTCTTCATTTCTACTGAAATATGACAGGCATATATATTTGCAGACAACAAGTACCTAGACAAAAGGACAAACATAATAATGAACAGGAAAAAAGAGGAACAAATTGGATAGGGTAAGTAGCAGAAACAGTCGAGCACGAGCTGCACATGTATACTACAGTAAAAGAACACTCAGATTACAAGACTTTTAGTACCTAGTCAAAATGACAAACATAAAAATGAGCAAGAAAAGACTATAAAACTCAATACCTACATAGTCTGTTGTCCTTCTTTCATGTATGAATATGACCCAACAAGTTTCATTTAACCATGCCAACTTTGGGATAAATGGTCAGATGTCCACAGAGGAGCAAGTCAGCAAGGGAAGTTGCCCTCCATTAAAGAACAACAGAACGAATACAGTTAGTTTATTTTAGATTAATCATGTTCAACTCGCCATGGCTAAAGAAATCCGTTTGCATACAACAAAATGATAAAATAATGAAATTATGAACCACTTAAAATGAAAATTAAAATCGCTGTTTTTTTGGTGTATCAGACACAGTAGGTCAACATTGAGATGCCAAAATATACAAGCAATGAATGCATATGGTCCGATTTCTTGTCACATGGAATTGGATGACTTTTGGTGCCTAAAACTCTAATGGGAGTTAAATGAATAATTGGGTGCCTTTTGAAATGGGAACTTGAACAGCTAGATAGGCATTCGCATGTATACATGTGAATTGGTACATGTATAGATATTCGATGTACATGTATAAAGCCTTGCACAGAGCCTGTTGGTCTTGGAAACTTTCTAGACAAATATATTCCTTAGCAATTGTGAGTGCTTGAAGTTCTTCTGTCAAACAGAAAATTGAATTGCGATTGCATGCTCATCTTAAAGGCTTTGGTTTTAGATGGACGTATCTGTTTAGTTTTGGGAACACTACCGGGTTTTAACAAAACACGATGCAATTATTACTATACCACTTTTATATTTAGCACGCACATTTTGAACGTTTGCAGCAGCTGACAACGCCACCGTACCACTAATATAAGTCAAAAATCAAAGTTTAAGCCAGCCAAATGCAATCATTTTACGACACATTCCACTTTGGACATCATCGGACCGTACTTTAGACAGTCCGGAATGATGAACTTTAGCCTGACGAATATGGAGGCTGAAGAAGCGTCTCTAGACGACAAAAACAAAATGATTAAATCTCATTGCATCAAAGCTTCTGAGTGTATCCATTGAAGTCGAGTTGTGTCATTAATGAGGTAAGTTTGTGGTCTACTATAATATGACAATATTCGCTTCTTAACATTAGAGTCTGTGCTTGGTTTTTACTTTTTCTAGCCAATTAGCGTAAAAGATGCGTTTACTTATTTCACTAATTGCTAAAATGTGAAAACTTTAATGAATAATGACGGAGGCATAGCCAATAACCTTTAAGTCCCTTACTTGCTGAAATAGTGCAAAATTTCTCACTAGGACTGCAACTCGTCCCTGCGTGTATAAATGTGTAGTCAGAATTCAACAGGAAACTGCTCGCACAAAAAGGAACAAGCAAACACTAAATACACAGTGGATTAGGATCATTGAGTCGAAAATATGGTCACTTTTGATTCTTTAAAAAACAGAAAAATCTATCAGCCAGTTAAAATGTTTGCAAATGCTATGAACCTCCGTTACATGTCATAATTTCAAAAGGCCAGACTCTGCAGTTTTTAGCAATGGGAAATTTTGTTTAACATGGGGCATATTGTTTGTTTGCCATGGAATATCTTGCTTGCCATGGAACATCTTGTTTGCCATGGGATATCTTGCTTGCCATGGAACATCTTGCTTGCCATGGAACATCTTGTTTGCCATGGAACATCTTGTTTGCCATGGAACATCTTGTTTGTCATGGAACATCTTGTTTGCCATGGAACATCTTGTTTGCCATGGAACATCTTGTTTGTCATGATGGAACATCTTGTTTGCCATGGAACATCTTGTTTGCCATGGAAAATCTTGCTTGCCATGGAAAATCTTGCTTGTCACGTAACATCTTGTTTGCCATGGAACATCCTGTTTGCCATGGAACATCCTATTTGCCATGGAACATCTTGTTTGCAATGGAACATCTTGTCATGGAATATTTTGTTTGTCATGGAACATCTTGCCATGGAAGCTCTTGTTTGTCATTGAAATCTTGTTTGTCACGGAACATCTTGTTTGCCATGGAACATCTTGTTTGCCATGGAACATCTTGTTTGCCATGGAACATCTTGTTTGCCATGGAACATCATGTTTACATGTCCTTTCAATGAAGAAAAATATGCCTCAGATATACCCTTGAAGACATTTGGTCATATTTGTGTAAGTGCTTTTTTGTCCCTGGAATGCATACAATCCTAAGTAATAATAAATGACCTTGTTCATTTAACATTTGTACTGTACCAGCGTGCAGATTTATAACTGATAGTTTAAATAATGTCATTATAAGATCATTTACCATTATGTGACAGATACGATAATTCTCAGTGAATTCATTATTAAACATTATTGATAATTCATGATGAATAATGCGCTATCTTGATCAATCGTTTTATTATCATTTGTTTTAATTATGTTGAACATTTAATCTTGATTATCTGTTAACAAGACCATGTTTGGGACAATTGGATCAGGACAGCAGGAGACCTTCTCTAATATAATTCTGTAGCTGTGTTTCGTAAATTGTCTTGAATGATAGATTGCAGGCTTAGAGACTGACTCTGGAGTAACCCAGAGCAAGTTAACAAATAAATCCTGACCCAGCAAACATGCATGTTTGGGACCCATATGATATTGGTTGTTTCTGGGCTAGTTCTGAGTACCATAACTAAATGATCCTTTATTTATAACGGTGATCTTTAGTTATGGAATTGTCCTCTTTAAAAGTCAATTGTTTAAGATAAATGCTCGGCATGCAAGTTCACTGTTCGAAATTAGCCAAAAAATAGCACATGCGTTTAAAAGTAATATCAATCAAAGGTTTTTTCAAAAAGTTATCAATATATCACCTACTAATAACCATCCAACACCCGATGTTTCAATTCACTTCCGTGTTTACACTAACAGCGCTGCCATTGTGAATATTTAATGTGTTGCCGGTGCGCGCATGTGCGTTTTCGAAAATACGATTTTTTAAGAAACATGGTTGAAAAATTGTCTTAATTGAAACTAACCTCTAAATAAACATCTACATAATAAATAAACACGTTATTTTCAAAAACAAACTTTATTTTCAAAAACAAACTTTGAACTTAAATTCCCACTAAAAATTAATGCTATTTTCGCAGACGACAATCGTTGTTAACACCGGGAAACCCCGGTAATCCCCAAAATGAATCATGTGGTTTGTTCCGGAACACTTATGCTGTTATAATGGCAATTTGCAACAGAAACTGTGAAATCCATAGGGTTGAAACAATCGACGGAATTGATGGTATTTCTTATGATAGATTTTGTTTTTTTGGTGTACGTTGGTAGAATATGGTTCAATTCATAGGGAGACGATGTTTATTTTGTTGAAAACATTCGTTTTGTCATAAAACGAACGCGACACAATCTGAGTCGTACACCTGTTAGGTTTTAAAGAGGAAACGTCCTAAACGATGAATTGGAATAATCACTGAAATGGAATAATCATCGTCTAAGAAGCTTGAACTATTTCTGGGCAAGCTCATTTGTGCTTGCCCATGTTAGACCCATATGGGAACTATTTGTGCACACCAACATGGGGAATGCCCATACTGTCCCATATAGGTCGAGTTACTCAAAGCAAGCTTACTAAAAAATCTCCTGACTTACCCGAAGCCAGCTAACCAAAATACTCCTGCGTTACATTTCTCGCAGCAAGAAAACTGACAGGCTCTCCTTAGTTACCACTACCAGCAGTAAGCTAGCCATTGAGCTTTTTTAAGAACGTCCATTGGAAATACAGTTATATTTGTTACATGACATTTTCATTAATTTCTATCAAGGGAGTTCAGTCTTCACGAAAAACTTTTCACAGTACTAGCCAGTTGGACTACCAACATGGTAGAACTTACTAGCCCAAGAAGACTTTTGGTAGCCCGAAAATTAAATTATTGAAAGTGTATCATGTTCTTATGTTTTAAATAGTAAATATTTTAAAGTCTTAGTATAGTGAGTTAATATATATGAACATAAATGCAGGTTCATTTCCTTTTATTTAAGAAATTTGATAACATGTTCTTCAGAATCTTTACTAGCCTTTCGGACTAGTCACCTAGAGACAATAACTAGCCCAACCTAGTTTTTACTAGCCTCGGGCTTCGGGCTAGTGGCCAAATTCGAAGACTGGGAGTTGAAAGAAAAACTATTTGAAATGGTACAAACAAAGAAAAAATTTCAAACCAATTCAATTTTAGTCCTCAAATTAATCTGCCTTTGGCAACTTGAATAATGGAACAATGTGAAATAGAATGCAGAATCTGGCAGATATTATGTGGAATAGTTTCGCATAAAATGCAGAATCTGCCCGATATTACACATAATCTGTGATCAGTACCTGTACACCTAGAGGGTGATGCTACCTACCACTGCTGTTGCTTGATGTTTTATACATATTGGAAACATTGTTGGATGAAAATGTATAAAAAGTTTTAATGACTTGAAAGGAGGCGGAACTGAGATAATTCAAACTGTGGGAAACGTATCTTCCTGTTCAAGAGCTGCGTAATTCTTCCAGTAGTAAAAGCTATGGGCGTGATTTACGTCAGAATGTGTGTTATAAAATACCATTACATATAACTGCTTCTAATGAAAGTTATTAGACTTGCATGTGGCTAACATTACCAGACTAGATTTATGGTATTACCTATATTGTTCCAGTGAAGTCGTAACTTGCATTTTATTGTACATTTTGAAATAATTGTTCTAGCGTAAGAACTATAAAGCAAATTAGTATCTGGAATTGTAAATCTGTAAATTATTCAGTTAGCTTTGAGTGTGAAAGTTAATACAGCTTCCATGAAAAGGGATTAGTAATGATAATGGTTATAATGATGATGTGTTTAGAAATTAGGGAATTCACGGAATGAGAAACTCATGGGAGGGCCTTGATGTTCCATATTGAGAGCAAATTGTGTACAATTAGTATACTGCAAAATTATTTCATTAGGCCAAACTTTCATGGTTTGAGTAAAAAAGACCATTTTGACTCAACATTAATTGTCGATTTTGCATTTCAGGTAATAAATAAAGGGGTCAAAATTATTGTTCAATGGGATTTGATTTGGTGGTAGAAGATGAACCATAAAATCCACAAAATTTAATCCCCAACGAAAAAGAATGAGTTTACAGTAGGTTGTAGTAAGTAAGATGCATATATTTCTTCATATGTGCCAACTTCAGTTCTTAATACTTGTTGTATATAAGCTAACAATGTTGCATATGAGACTAAGTAATTGTCTGTTTGATACGAAATGTGTCATTAAAATCATTTGTGCAACAGAGCTTATAATATAGCTTGACCAGATTTAGTAGGCACTCTGGACATATTACGTGCATATTCGGACAAAGTCGGTGCAAAAATAAACAAATATTACCGTTAAGTACCGACTACGCTTACGGAAAATAATACACGCTTCCGAAGTTTAATGAGTGCCTACTAAATCTGGTCAAGCTATATATTGAATGATTGTTTAGTTTGTTTGTTTATTTGGCATTGAATAAACTAGAAAATCTTCAAGAGAATTTCTGATTAGGATGTTTTTAAATTTTGGTAAAAAGTTTCTTCAATAAGAACAGAAACAAATACTGGTCTCAAACCTGTATTGTAAGCTTAACAATCAATTACAACTAGAATAACTTGTATGGGTCTTTTATTATTGTTGACTGGTTTTTGTAAATTATATGTGCAAACACTTCAGTGAAGACCTTTTGTAACTTTTTGTAATATTACAAACATACTGAGTGTTTGAAAACTTGTTGAAAGTGAATGAAAAGTGTTTAAGTTGTTGAAGATTAAAATAGGTTGACAAATATCAAAGAAATTAAAAGTGTTTCAAAACCCCTGCCTCCTGACACCTGCCATTGGATCCTATGTAAACAGAGTCGAGAGAATATGCCAAATGTTCCAAGTATGAACAATTTAATTGGACGTTTTTTGGAGAGTGGCAGGTACTTGAAATACAATAAGGCAAAACAGATCAAAGTTGTAATATAAGTAACTGTCTACAAGGTGATACTCAAAGTTTGTTTTCATAATTGAAATACAGAATAATCAGGAAAGTTACACCTTCTAAGGAATGAAATGATAAAACTTGAAAATCTTAATTAATTAAAATCACAGTTGGACAACATGTCATCATCCGTTCAGAAGATTGACACTTTTGTGTTCACCGTGGCAACTGTTTGCATATTTAATCTTCCACTTCAGCAGGCGACACAGTTGGAAAACAATGAAGAGATAGTAGGACTGTTTGAACAATCATAAAATGCACCTGCTAGAATTCAGATATCAAAGAGTGGGCGACTCCCTTGGCCCAACAGCTCTGGGCAACGTACCCCACCCACTGACTCCTCTCAATGCTTCAATTACTGGAGGAACTTGTAAACACAGTTGAACAATGACTTCATTACAATAGTTCTCTGTCCTTTATTGTCCAGTCTTTGAAACGGTTGTCATATAATTGGTGTTTTCTCATATTTGTGCTTCTGTAATTTGCAGTTGGTTAGAATTACAACAGAACATATTGTAACTGCCCGTAGCAAGTAGGGAGTGAACATTATGTTACCTTTTCCAATTTGTTAAGAAATTGTCAAACAATGTTACGTGGAATGTTTTTCGCTACTTAAATTCAAATTACCAAAAGTAGGATAGTTGTCAAATCTTCGTTTGATAGGCGGTTTCATGTTGGTAGTTTGCATTTTGATGTATTATTGATGTTGCATATTCGCCGCATCATTACTTCACAATTGACTTCTCAATTTAACATTTATAGTCCTTAATGACATTCAATTTGCACATAGATGGATCATTATACTAGTGATTGAATTAATCTATCCTGTACAAGACTTCTATTATTATATTCATGTCATACTTGCACGTTTTTAGACACTGTTTTTTTTCACCATGATCCTTTGGGAATATTGTATTCATTCAAGCCGTAATAGAGTTTCATTGTTTTTAGTTGATTCTGTCTTGTTTTCGGAGACTAAAATTTTTACATGTCTGACCCGAGATGAACTGATGGTTATCAAAAGATATAGACTGTATACCCATCATTAACATGACAACACAACAATTGTTCACAGCTAATCACTTGTCAAGCTATTTCTTCTCAGTCGGGTGTTTGGTAATGATACAAAGGGTGTTGCTTTGTAGTTCTATTGCTTTGTTTTATTTTCAGTAGGTTTTTTTTTCACCATTTTACAACAATTTGTTCTGACAGTTCACTAAGACAATACCCTGGAATATATTGTGAGAGACTGACAATTAACTTGTACACCAACATGAAGATAGAACTGTTGATAGTAGTACTTCTAGAAGAAGATGTATGACCATAGTTTGAACTAATAATTCGCGTTACTTCAATACAGTCAGGTGACAAAATACCATATTTTTATTGGATTAAAAAAGATCAGTCGAAAATTCCGTATGTGACAGTACAAACTCCTATTTAGTACGAGTCGACATATTCTTGTACATGTCGGAGTTGATTTTGGTTCCAAATAGGATCATTTCGTTACAAGACATCGGTATTATTTCAACAGAGTAAATACGTTTTTTCGTCTCCTGAAATGTTGTCTTTTTGCAGTTTCAGGGTTCTGGTTTAGCACCGTCGAATTATTAGGATTCAAACTGGGATCTGTCTGGTAACAATAAGTTATCTGTTATCTGAGCTATACAGGCTGGGGGCTGACATTATCAAAGAAATCATTTAATATTCAACAATAACTATCTCCTGTGAAGCATAAGCTAAGTATTCCTAAAGATGCCTTCCGCGGTTACTAGCGTGCACACAACATTGCGCTGAATTCCAGTACATATTGAAGGCCATGTCAATAGAATAATGCATCGTTTTATTTCATTAAAGATTGAAACTGGTGACCACCCAGAAGACTTTAAAATACAATGTTAATGTCAGGTAGGGTCAGCAAAGGTTGCCATTGTTTTCATTGGTTTAATATGGAAATTTGAATATGATCATGATAAAAAATGACAGAGAGAGAGAGGAAAATGCATGATCCTTTATAAAGTATCATGACATGGATTCATTGACTAAACCGACGGTTTGGTGCAAAACTGTGGTAGGTGATTCTGTGCCGAAACCAAAATACTGTAGTGTTGTGACAACCCTGGGTTTAAAGCATCTCTCATGATTGTCAACATCTCCTGGAATGTTTACATTGTAACCAAATCATTGTCTGACATGCTAAGCTTGGTTTTCATTGCCCTAACAAATGGAGACATTGCATACAATTGTAACACATTCCATTACTCACGCTTAATTACTCTATTCTCTTCTAAATTAAGTGAAAAATACCTGAACAAAGCCTGAATCAAATCCACTGGTTTTGAATAGACCTGAAGATGGTGGATAAACATTGACATCAGTGCTATGTAAACATGATGAAAATAGGTAATATCTTGGTTGACTTGGCCGTCTCAGTGGGCAGCTAGTTGACTGTCAGGTTGTAGCGATGGATCGCAGTAAATAACAAAACCCGGGTACCAAATCTTCCGATGTTAAATGCCTATGGGCATTGGCTTCAATGAATCCCTTGTCAATTTTCCATCTGACCACATCCACAATGTTGACATGGGTGTCTGTATCATATAAAAAATCAACATCGTCTTTTGTCGATTTTAAAAATAATTCATGGCTATAATTTCAAATACTTATTTTTCAAAAACGTTTAATAGAGTTTAGATGTCTATCTTGGTACAGGATTGGTTTAGATTTGATTCACAGTACGAACAAAACATGATATAGTTCAATACAACCATGTTCAGATGTCCGTATCATCTTAGGTAGAAATAAGTGCAATGAAAATAACTTATTATAAGTGGTGAGGTGAGGTCTGTAACTTGGACAGTCTGCATTAAGACTCAACAAATAATTCTTGACATATATTACAATGTGATTATTTTACACACAAATAAAATTCTGGATTTTTTATAACAAAATGTTTTTACTTTTTGTCTGAACAAAACTCATCATTTGACCATGTTATGTGCAGTTTTACAAAGCATTTTAAGAGGTGTTACAGGGACTTTGATTTAATTAAAATAATATGAAATTGAAGAATTTTTGAAAAATGGCAGAAAGCAGCTTTTTTGTATGTGCATACACTGCATTTTAAATACTATTCAATTCTGGATACACTGACATGCATTAGAATTTAGTTTTAAATCCTGTTTGGATGTGAACAATTCTACAAGTGATTTCTAATTGCTTTCAAGTATTAGTGTCACTATCAGGTCAAATATTTTGACTTTTTGACACATGATTGTTTGTACTTTGACAATCAGAATAAATGTCCGTCCGTGTTCAATTGAGCTGAAACGAGTGGCCTGAGTGTTCGGTCATGTTTCTTTTGAATTTTATGTTCAAATTAATGTCCTTTAGAGTTTAAATTGACCAAAAATAAAGTTTCTATTGAACACCATGCCGTCTGTCACAATGCTCCGGATTAATGACCACCAATAAATACATTGTCATACAGACTGTGGCCCATTCCCGAACAACTAATGGCTTGCACAAGCTATTGGTCAAACTACATGGCTTGAATTCCGCTTGACAGCGGCCAAACATCTAACAATCTGACAACTTGATTTATTTTGGGGTCTACACATTCACTTTATTAGATATTGTTAATAAATTTATTATGAAGAATTACATGACAATGACCATCGTTGAGATAGCTTCATCATGTATTGTCTGATTATTTTAATGAAGAATGTCAATTTCCGTCCCACGTCTCACCAACGCTTGTTTGTCAAACCAATCTCGTTATGCTGTTGGTTTTGTGTTAAGTTGTCTTTCTTCCATTAATTGAGAATTATTTTATCATCCACTGTGTTGATTTATTTGGTGAGTCATGTTGATATTCTGCTGTTGGTTGCTGCCGGAGTTGGGAGTTGTTGAATTTCACGCCAACAACATATGTCCATTCCACTGAATGTCAGGATAATTGATTATCAAATTTATAGATTGATTACTATAGTAACCATAGGAATGATACAAAACATCCACTAGTGACCAATTTGTTGCCACTATACATGATGTATCATCAGCAGTACCATTAAACTGAACTTGTTTCTATTCAGTTTCATGCAAAATTTGCCTTGACCTTAATATGAAAAAAATTGAGTCCAGGACATCTGTCTGAAATATACCTGTGCATATAGTAGAAGTATTGCAGAGTTATTATTCTTTGATTGCCTGACATTTTAAGCCATATTGCAGAGTTATTGCCCTTGAATTATCTGTCACTTAATGCAGTATTGCAGAGTTATTGCCCTTGAACTATCTGTGTCACTTAATGCAGTATTGCAGAGTTACTGGCCTTGAACTATCTGTGTCACTTGATGCAGTATTGCAGAGTCATTGCCCTTGAATTATCTCTGTCACTTGATGCAGTATTGCAGAGTTATTGCCATTGAACTATCTGTGTCACTTGATGCAGTATTGCAGAGTTACTGGCCTTGAACTATCTGTGCCACTTAATGCAGTATTGCAGAGTTATTGCCATTGAACTATCTGTCACTTAATGCAGTATTGCAGAGTTACTGGCCTTGAACTATCTGTGTCACTTAATGCAGTATTGCAGAGTCATTGCCCTTGAATTATCTCTGTCACTTGATGCAGTATTGCAGAGTTATTGCCCTTGAATTATCTGTCACTTAATGCAGTATTGCAGAGTAATTGCCATGGAACTATCTGTCACTTAATGCAGTTTTGCAAAGTTATTGCCATTGAACTATCTGTCACTTAATGCAGTATTGCAGAGTTACTGGCCTTGAACTATCTGTGTCACTTAATGCAGTATTGCAGAGTCATTGCCCTTGAATTATCTCTGTCACTTGATGCAGTATTGCAGAGTTATTGCCCTTGAATTATCTGTCACTTAATGCAGCATTGCAGAGTTATTGCCCTTGTACTATCTGTCACTTAATGCAGCATTGCAGAGTTATTGCCCTTGTACTATCTGTCACTTAATGCAGCATTGCAGAGTTATTGCCCTTGTACTATCTGTCACTTAATGCAGCATTGCAGAGTTATTGCCCTTGTACTATCTGTCACTTAATGCAGTATTGCAGAGTTATTGCCCTTGTACTATCTGTCACTTAATGCAGCATTGCAGAGTTATTGCCCTTGTACTATCTGTCACTTAATGCAGCATTGCAGATTTATTGCCCTTGTACTATCTGTCACTTAATGCAGCATTGCAGAGTTATTGCCCTTGTACTATCTGTCACTTAATGCAGCATTGCAGAGTTATTGCCCTTGTACTATCTGCACGTTTTAAGCAGCATTGTTGAGTTACTGCCCTGGAGATAGGTGATACATTTTAGTCTTGCAGTTAGTTCCTTTTGAACTATTGAATACTTTTGCTATGGTATTACAGAGTTACCTATAAATCACTTTCAATGATAGCTTTATAGTTACAATTTATCATTTTTCATTATTATGTTTGTGCTGAAGATATATATCTGTATTTATTTGCTGCTGGAGATTTAGCCATTTATCTTGTGTTGCTGACAGCAAATAACAGTTATAAGTTTCAGAATGCATGATGATTTATCCTTTACTTTTAGATGCTAAAGACACTAATAAATATTGATGATAAATATTGACGGCCATTTTGCACTGGAATGCCTACTGTATAACTGTGTCCTATTCCATCCGTTTTCCAACATACTGTATAAGTGGTTAGTAAATTAGTAATTTGGAAATATTGGATAATTACTAGAATTTACAAAATTTGCTTACAAATTCTGTAGTGGCAGCCTGAGGTTTTGCGTACAAGAAACCAAACAAAGAGAAAAAAATAGTACTACTTCCACATGCCAAATGTCTGAAATTCAAAATTTGCTGTCCTTCTGACCTGCAGAAATATGCAATATATGTAAATATATAGAGTGAATGGCCGACTTGTTGAAATAGATGGCATGACACTGTTATATGTAGACAGTGAGTTAATGAAGCATATTGAACCATATAGGGGATTCCTTACAATGATACGCTACACAGAACATATATACATCGTAATGAATTGTATTTCATTCATGCGTACAAGCCTGAAGTAATTCTGTCTGTGAAATACAGTCAACTGGTTGGTGTAAAAATGATGCAGTAAAAATGACGCAGCATTTTATGTTTTTATATTGCGAGGGAACATTCAACTTCTAGACAAAAATATCAATCTAAATATGCCTTGCTAATCTATTCATAGACAGCTATGTCTAATGCTTTTGTACTTCACATCGCTAGTTATTGTCACCATGTAATATAGCTGTGAATCTAACTATACTAGGTGAACCATATGTTCTATACAAGAATGAAAGAGTCAGATGATGAGATGATGATAAAAGATCATTACAATCTCTAAGACTTGTTGCAGGTTTTATGTCTTATATTCGGCAAGGTAGTTTCTTTCCCAGTTGTTGGTGTTTCCTTAACCCCCAGTTGAATCTCGTATCCATTGCCTAAGCAAAGGGCTACCGAATGCTTTCATTCAATTACCTCCCATTCAATTAAATATAAAAAGTATTGATTACCTCCCGTGGAAAGCGCTACATACACATCAACTTTTTGAAGCAAACCAAAAATATTCTTCTCAGCTCTGAATCTAAACATGGCTATGACCTTATCCAGCCTCCGAGCTTTTGTCCAGGCTAGACTGCTAGTGGTCAGATGTAATTTATGATTTGAGTTAAATAGAATGATGAATGTTACCAAGGTCATATGTTAACTCCTTGTTGCTTTATGGTAGGGTCGGGAGTAATGTGACATTTGACAGCAAGTGACCACTGGTAATATCAAGCTATTTGACTTTGATCTCATAATGATAGAGCTAATTGCTAATTAGACCAAAATGACCAATTAAGACCATGCTGAGGGGTACTAATGTAGTTAGTGCAATACGACTGAGGATTGTGACTTTTGCTGCAGAGATCATAGGGTTAGTTATTGCTGAAGGATAGTTTGAGGTCCATACCAGGGGCTTGTTAGGGTTAGGAGTATTGTTCAATTATTTTTCAATGATATCACTATGACATAGACTGTAAATCTTAACAGTATATAGCTGCTGTTTATTAACCCCTGTATGTCAATTTGTGCAAATGCCAAGTTTGTTCATATTGTCAATTTGTTCACCACAACTCCAAACATTCCGTCTGACCTACTACTGCTAGCTAGAAACTTCATGAACATTCCACTTAGCCTAGTCAGAAACAACTTGAAGTAACAACAGTTCATGAACTATCTGGTACAGATTCACACTAACCCCCATCCTCATCAAGCTAAATCTGCACACTGTTCTTCCATGTTAATTGTTACATTGAAATAGATTCACCCCAATAATGTGTGCAGTCAAATTGATTACTGTGTTATGTCAGGGTTTTTGTGACTCAATCTTTTGTATTAACACTTGTACTGATTACTAATTTTTTTTGTTGGATTTTATTCTGTTCAGTATGGTAACCTCTAATGCACACTGTGTAGCGTAATCTCAATATTGGAGTCAAACTTTTAGTTTTCTGTTGACAAGTTTTGTCAATGCTATTCTTGGCTTCATGGCTGACACCATTTCTCAACAGTTTTTCAGTTCAAAACTGGCAGTCAGATTCCCTCAACCAATTTTCTTTATCCTAACCAGTATCATGCCTGTCACATACTCATATTAAAGTGAAGCTAATTTCTTTGATAAATTTCTGTTTTCTAAGTTCATCAACCTTGCACAAAAGTACATTTGGTTCATTTTGTGATCTTCCATCCCATATATCTATAACCACTAGAATGTATACATTTGTTATTTGTGCACATTTTAGCGCATCTTGTGACATGTTTCGCTTGATCACTCCTATTTTGGATTTAATTTACTTTGCAGGTATGCAGTATCAACTTGCCCTTCCACCAGGAACCAACTTCTCCATTTTCCAAAGTTCCTAAAAACGTAGGTAGACTGGGCAGAGAAGAACTATAAATATCAAGTTATCGTATTGTTTTTAATTTCAACCAATCCTTTTTTTTTCAATTTTAATAATCTACAAATTGTTTAAAATAAATGTGTTTGGGTTGGCATGCAAGCTAGAGGTTGTGAAGAGATGATCATCTTTGAATTTATAATTTATTAGTTTAATCTAACTGCTCCTGTGCAGTGTCTTCAACTTGGGAATAAATTCTGTTTTCTTTTTATTTCTGATTAAGCCGTTTACTGCTAGTTTTAGCTATATTATAATTCTATGACTCTCTTTGGAGTCTTGAATTTGACAAAAAAGTTATAAAACATGATAACCTAATTCTTTAACACATTAGATTTAAAGGCATTAATGAAACCTGAGTTAAATGAGTATTACAGCATATTTTCCCTGCTGACTCTTGATTGCTGAGAAAGATACATACACAATCCTGGAAGTGTACAAATATTCTACTTTGTACTGGTAATGTTGGAGTCCAATACCTGTTAGGTTTAATAATATTTTTGAATATTTGTCATTCATATTATTGTTTGTGGGCTTTGTAATACTAATGTTTCTGCTGTACCTACATATTTTTCACATGAAAAAAAATCGCAAAACTGTTATTTTAAAATAGTTTGCATGTGTTGTGGAACGTACTTTTGTGCCGCCTTTTGTGCGGTTACGTATTGTTCTATAGTTGGCTTAGAAGAACAGCGTTCATAAAACGCTTGATTTACAGTCAGAGTTGCTGACTCGTCAGGATGACACCACTCTGTTTAATAAAACAGAGAAAATATAACAAAAATGTATTTAAGTTTAAATACCAACCAAATTTTTAATAGTTCTGAGTATTTTACAAAGTTCTAAAACAGTTTAATTGTAACAAAGTTCTAAAGTAATTTCTAAAGTAAACAAGTTTAAAATACTAAGATCTAATCTAACTAAGCAAAATATTTGTCAAATCTATCTTATTGAATAAATAACCTAAAACAATGTTATTAAGAGTCTGTACTTAAATTACCTAATTATAGTAAATCTAACAAAATAATAGAGTCCTAGAATACTAAAAAATCTAACAGTTTTAATCCTAATTAATTAGATAAAAATATTAACAATAATTTACTAAATTATTAATGAAATAATTTACTTAAATCTCCAAGTAAAATGCCAAAAAGAAAGTATTTATTACTGTTAATTAATTAATTAAATAAATAAGATTATACCCTGGAGAAGTTCTTTAGATGTCGTTAGTTCAGCTGCTACTTACAGAATGACCAGGCTCTCTGAAATTTCCACAGAAGTGGCAATTTCTCTACTAGATGGCAGCACTAGTTTAGAGCCTTCTGATTGGTCAATTACAAAATAAAGGGATCATGTGACTAATGGTTAAAAATAGACATTACTAATAAGATCTAAAAATAGAACATGATAAGCCCCTGGCTGCATAATTAAAATCAGCAAGGGAGATAAGCTTGTAAGACAAAAAGAATCTAAAAATAGATTACAAAAATATTGACTTAAAAACAACAGTAAACTATCATAACTAAATCATTTCAAAGTATTAAAATACATACAAATAAAAAGAATACAATAAAATGCATACAAGTAAAAAGAATACAATATACATATGTTTACAGAAGTGGTTTAAATGCATGCTAATAAACAATACAAAATATACAGGTTGTTTAAGTCTATGATCTTATATGAATCCTAATACACTTATAGACTAGCTAAATATAGACAAAATGACTTAAAATAGACTAGCTAAATTCCTAACATAATACAGTATATCAGACTCTAGAATGTTAAATGAAGGTAATTATCATAACTAAGTGATGTAATCTTGGTAATATTATGTAACATGCAGGAGTAAAGATCTGACTTTACAACACATGGTTAAATGTTGCCATTTCAAAATTCAAAACTGTTTTACCATTGTTGTTTAAGTTGACCAACATAAATATTCAGAATCTTATCAATTTGGTGTACAGTATGTTGCCAAAGCTAATCCCTCCCAAAATTTCCTGATTTTGCAGTAGAGCATTTAAGAAGAGTTTTCTGTATATATTATAATAAGCCTAACTGTCAAGAATATTATACTGGGAAGTCAAAATTTCTGTGAAGTTGCCAAACATCTAGAGTTTGCTATGCATGTGAATTTCAAGTTTTCTCTTTTACCATTCATCATTGTCAGTGTTTGTAAATGTAAAAGCTGTTGTAAGAATCATTAAACTTTGTGTCTAGAATAGAATATGGATAACACTTTGTATGTCTTTTGTTTTATTTCATTATACAATCTTTATGTAATCACTGGTGTTGTTTAAATGCATCCACTGCATGCTGTTTGTGCCAGACTCATTGCCTTGTCTCTTATAAGCACATTTCTGACAGTCTGTGATAACAGTTTAAAATTTTTACCCAAAAAACTTTGCTAAAATGCGTTTATCAGTTAAAACATTTCTTAAGTCCTTGCTCAAACCTGTTCTGTTTGATTTGCTGTTTTGCTGGTGGTAAAGCTTGTGCAGTATCTAAACTAATTACTTAAGACCAACTTTTGTTGTGTAGGAAAATCTGTTTATTTTGCTAGCTATTTGAATAATAACATAAAAATCTTTGTTTTATGTGTATATTATATATGTAGGTATATAATTTATGCTAATGTGAAACAAATGTTTATGCTTATTTTTGTTCACTGTGCCTGCCCTTTGGTCACAAATAATTAATTTACCTTCATATATGACAAATGGCCATGTTTCAGAATACCTTGTCTTGACCAGTGAATGACTGCTCAGTTTTATGACCGGACAGATTTTTTGGATGACCTCATTTTAACTGTTTGGTTGAAGGTTTCAGTTTCAGCAGCTGGGGTTCATGTCCTCGCCTAATAAACATACACCTGGTAATTGGTGATAATAGGGGGTATAAATAGAATTTTTTCCCCCCATGTTATAGCTTGGCTATTTTGACGTGAACCTGACCTTTATGCCAGAATATATTATGCTAATCAAAAGGTCAGGCTTGTGTCAAGTTAGCCAAGCTATACCCTAAGTTTATGTTAATCACCATTAGGCATAGGATCAGAGATTGCTCCTGCTCAGCCTTATTGTTTGTCAATGTCCAAAGTTTCAAGCACAGTCATTGCATTATGGCTATGTTGATAAATTACCAGAAAGAAATGTTTTGGTAGTAACAGTTACTGGTGTAATGTCAATTATGTAACCAGTCTCAGAATTACCAAAGATGGCAACATTACTTTTGGGCATCAAAAATGCTGGTAGTGTAACTTGTGTGTTATCACACATGTTGGAGAACATTGTGTTGTATGTTGGAGAACATTGTTCTTTGATTTGATCTATCATGGAAGGTTACAGTATTTATAGGATAAAATTAATTTAGATTATTTTTCCACATCACATAAAAATGTTGGACATTTTGTCACCGAGACGCTGCTTGCTCAAATTTGCATCTATATCATTTAATTACATGTTTCTAATATATTCTGTATGGGTATTAATATTGACTTAGTCTGTCTGGCTTGACAGACTCATCTGAATTTATTGAGAGCTTAAGTTATTTTAATCAACTATTCATCATGATAATAGACATTCATATGTTACATTAACGGTTTTAGTTAATTCCATAAAAGGAAATGTTGTGCTGATTTTACAGTTGTGTAATTTTGTACCAACAGAATCCTGACCAGCTTTGTAAATTTCAGATCTTGGGATGTTTCATCATGCACAGCTCAAATAGCTAGCAGAATCACCATATATTGTGACTCTTGGAATCATGTCCTTTTAAGGTGAGTACATATGTGCTGTTATCCATGTCAAAACGTAACTGGTGTACTGTGATGTTTTTGGTTATTTGTGCACTCTCATATTGGGATTGTGGCTACCTTGCAATAGCCTAGTGGTCTAATGCTTCTACATTTGAAGGCATTGCTAGGCATTGTTCATTTACTGTATGGGTTTGAATCTCACTATTGTTGCAAACTATTGGTAATATATTCCAAAAATATATATTCCGTGTTAGGCCAAGTGACCATTGTATGTATGGCTGAAAATTGTTGAGGAAAAATCATTTATTTTGATAGTTGTCATGTTTCTTCAAATTTCCTTGTGGTAGATGGTTCTTAACTCTGGTTGCTAGGTAACCTATATTTCAACTCATGGCTAGGTTCAATTTCAAATATTGTTGAAAATTAAGGTATTTTTGCCAATTGTTTGGGATTGTTTGGTTCTTAGATATTGACATTTTAGAATTCAGTTTTGCATTATAATAAGATGTTGTTTACTAGTTCACAGGTGAAAGATAAACTACTGAAACACAACAAGTTAATTACGAGCATGTAAATATTCTATAGTTAAGTGATCAGTGTCAGCTTAAATTTTCCTTCACATAATTTACAGGAATTCTATGTGTGACATACCTATGTCAGAACGATATGTTGATTGAGATAGATTTAAAACAATAACGTTACTTGCCAACAGAAAAATATACAAAATGTATGATCTTGAAAGTCTTAACGAGATTGCAAGTACCTACATAACGCCTGAAGTTATTGCAAAGTGTTGTGCTTTTGGGATTTTTTGTAATTCCAAATTTCGTTTTTATCTAGAAAAGACGACATTTATGACGAGTTAAATTTTTTTATACTTAACAGGCTAACAGCTCGTAAAAATTCTGTCATGTTTTGTAGAAATTTAACGAGGGAAAATATTTGCATAAAAAATCGTAGAACAGCATATGAGTGTACGACCACACCAGCTGCCACTGGCCAATGAGTGACATGTTTAGTAAGTCACATGACACATGGATATATCAATCGTCATGGCGATACTTATTTCACCCTAACAGTTAAATCGTGTGATGTGCACAATTAATTTGTTATGGTAACCAGGTTGTTGGGAAGTGCTGAGTGCTGATAACTTAAGGTCACGGCACCTGAGTAATCTGGCTATATATTCATCATAAAAACAACTTGGACATGGTTATTAATTACAGCAAAGTTCACAGGGTCCAGCTATAAATTACACTCCCTCTGACCCTGATTTTAATAGTCATTATGACTGGTTTGGCAACATTATTTTCTCTAACTATTTGTCATTTGTTTCAGAAAACTGCTGTAGGCTGGTTAGTTATGCTAGGGGAGTGTACATTTTGTTATTTTAAACTGCTTGTTGTTCAGTCAGTTGTTGGTGCATTTTGTTTATGTTTATTGTGGATCATATCATTTATGATTCTAAGTGGTTAAGACCATGGAGTGGGAGTTAAAAAGGGGTTGGTTTTGGTGTGGCTACAATAAATAGTGTGACCACGCAGTAGAATTCACTACAATGGTGTAAAAAGTCTCATACAAACTTGCTAAACTAAACTCTACCTGTTCCTGCAATGGTTGTTATATTTTGGGTACATACTCATAAACGGCTATGTCACTCGCAAAATATCCTTACTGGACTGCAGATGCTGTCGCTGAGGATGATAATGATGATATTTATAAGCATGTTTTTATGCTAGAAGAATTGTGTTAAGTATTAAAAGGGAAGTGCAAGGTCCACTATTTTGAAGCAGTGGTGATGTTTGATAAAAAAAACCATTTAGTATTAAAGCTTAAACACAACAAAAAAAAAGTTGAGTCCAAAACTAATTTGCCATTTATTTTATAACTTGTGACATTTCCATATGCAACAAAAACTACACATCTACCATTAAATACTGCAATGAAACTCACTGGCATATCAACATCATAATTATGAAGTAGCATGTAATAGCATAATAAGCTTTTATCAATTCAATTATCTTATATGATAATCACACTTGAATATATTTAGTGTAAATGAATTCATATTTATATCTGACATTTTATGGTCTACATGATGTAACATATTAAAACGAAGAATCTGACATTTAATTGCTGGTTAATGTATACTATCTGAAGTGTTAGAATATGCTTACACTCTGATTGAAGTATTCACTGTCAGTATTAAATGATGTCAAGAAATTGAGTCTAGAGTCGTCGTCTTGGAGCCGATCTTGATTGAATTAAACTCTGTAATGATGTCAAGAAATGGAGTTCATCTTTGAGTAGGTCGGGTACTTTGTTGAGTATTTCTTATCTGTCTTTGAGTAGGTCGGGTGCTTTGTTGAGTTTTTATGCCCCCGTATCGATAGATCAGGAGGCATATAGTAATTCACCTGTCCGTCCGTCCGTCCTTCTGTCCTTCAGTCCGTCCGTCCGTCCGTTCGTTCGTCCGTCCGGCCTGGTTAACCCAAATTGACCGTTTCTTCTAGCATTAAATTGGCTTGCTACAAAGTTTTCAAACTTGCATGGATGTTGTATATGACCACTCTCCACGCGCCTGTATCACCTGACTCCATTTTGACCTTCACCTTGACCTAATTATGGACTTAGACTTATTGAAAGGTAAAATTCTTGGTTAACCCAAATTGACCGTTTCTTCTAGCATTAAAATGGCTTGCTACAAAGCTTTCATACTTGCATGGATGTTGTATATGACCACTCTCCACACGCCTGTAGCACCTGACTCCATTTTGACCTTCACCTTGACCTAATTTTGGACTTAGACTTATCTCCCCTTTAGTATTTTTACAATAAAATTTTGTCTGGAGCGTATCTTCAAAACTGTTTAACATATTGACTTGAAACTTGAAATATAAATAGATGTCAACTTGGAGAAGTGCATTGACAAACAACCATAACTCTGTCTGTCTTAAATTTTGAATTATCTCCCCTTAGGTGTTTTTTTTTATAGTCAAATTTTGCTCTGAGTATATCTTCAAAACTATTTAACATATTGACTTGAAACTTGGAATATAAATAGATGGCAACTTGGAGAAGTGCAATGACCAAGAACCATAACTCTGTCTGTCTTAAATTTTGAATTATCTCCCCTTTAGTATTTTCAGAATCAAATTTTGACAGGAGTGTATCTTCAAAAGTGTTTAAGATATTGACTTGAAACTTGGTATATGAATAGATGGCAACTTGGAGAAGTGCAGTGACAAAGAACCATAACATCTGTATCACCAGATCACACATGAAGTCGATCAAGGCACTGCTTTCAAATGTGGCATATTCGTTTACCATCATAAGCCCCTTATAGTTCAAAGCCATGTAACACTATCAAACATTTTAACTGAATAATGGCCCCTGATTGACTTAGCTTTTTATGGACATGGCTTCCACGGGGGCATAAGCGTTTATTGAACGCAGTCTTGTTCTAATCTGTCTTTGAGTAGGTCGGGTGCTTTGTTGAGTATTTCTAATCTTTCTTTGAGTAGGTCGGGTGCTTTGTTTAGTATTTCTAATCTGTCTTTGAGTAGGTGGGGTGCTTTGTTGAGTATTTCTAATCTGTCTTTGAGTAGGTCGGGTCTTAAGTTGAGTATTTCTCATCCGTCTCTGAGTAGGTCTGGTGCTAAGATGAGTATTTCTCAACCTGGCTGGACTGTTTATAACCGCTGGGGTCAAGGTCAGTGCGCTGGATTTGTGACACAGCTATTGAGGTGCGAGTCTCTGTGTGCCACAGGTCTTTCTCTGAAAATGTGACACTTTGTTTATCTTCCTCCACATGTGGAGAAGTTGCTGGTTCCATGTGGTAAGGTTTAGTAGGATTGTCTAAAAAAACTGATTAGGTGACTTGGCCACAATACATAGCTGAAAAACTAGGAAACAATGTAATATCCGAATGAACTTATGATGATCTTTATCCACATTGGACAGCATCAGACAATAGTGCACTGATCTGTATTATGTACCGTTCATTCTTCTAATATATAATACACAATTATGATCTTTCATTAGATTTCTGTTCAAAGGTGAATCATCCCTCACCTCCTGCTAGCCAGTCTGAGTATAAGGGTCAATAAGTTGGCCTGGTTACCAATTCAAACACTTCTTGCTAGCTTGTCTGTGTTTAAGGGTCAACTAGCTAGTCTGTGGTGACCAATTCAAACATTTCTTGCTAGGTGGCCCTTATAATAAGGGGGTCAACTGATTGGCCTCGTGTCAGACTGATGTGACTGAGCAGTCCCCGTATCACCAGATAATTGTCTGGAACTTTAAACCTGAATATTGTTTCTGTATGATAGTATCATACCTATCTTTAATTATATTTTCATGGATTGCTGTATATCATGAATTCCATCTTAAATATAGATATGGTACTTTATATGTTGAAGGGCTCCTTCAAAAATAAAAGAAATATTACAAGACTTTTTAGTATAAAATTTATAGAATATTCAATACCAGTACAAATGTCCACTATGATATGGTCAGTGTGGAGATATTTGGTACAAGGGAAGTAACTGTAGCTAACATACTGGACAATGGTTAACATCATTTAACCTTTACTTGCTACTCTGTCCATTGTATTAGTCTATGAAACATCTGAAATAGAATTAGGAAAAAAATCTTAGTTTTTCGTGATAACCAGCCAATATATCACGATTTGGAGTAAATGCGCGTATGAATTAATCACAAATGGCGGTAGACACCAAAACAGAAATAATAGTACTGCATGCCTGCAAAAGTATATGTTAGAGCTGCCTACCTGTTCAAGGGATCATCTTTTTACTGTAACTTCTTTATTTTGCCAGGGCTGAAGAACCTGCTTGGGGTTTTAATGGTGTACTCACTGTTCTAGCCAAACCCATTTGAGGCATCAACAGTTCTGCTGCAAAATAAATATTCTCTACTTGACAATTAATACTTTCATGTTAGACAAGAATATATCAGTAATTAAAATATTAATTAAACATTTCATTAATTACATATCCATGCCTGATCAATCTTTCAAATGTATTAATGTAATCATTTTCAGTTATAAGTGGTTTTACTTTTGCTCTTCAATATAAGATAATTGTTTCAATGGGATTACTTGAAATATCAATTAACAGTTTTACATCACAATAATGATTATACCAGTTGGTGGTCTGATTCTAAATAAAAATTATCTAATGGTTTTGTGGAGATGAGTAGTTATAAAATTGATATACTGTAGATAGGTGCAAGGTATGAATCCTTGTATGCCTGAGTTTTTAGTTTTAATTTTACAGATTAAAAAAAAATGAACTGTTTGAGTAAAAATAAAAATAAAATATGTAGTGAAATGGCCTGTCAGTGGGTCACACTGCTAAAATGAGATTTGCCTATGTCCCTGGTCTCAGGCATTATAATGTATTGAGTTTGATGTAAATTTCCTCCGACAGAAATGGGTGTTTTTAATTCAAGAATGGCTTGTCATTTGAATATGGGTATTAACAATGGAAAATCTTAGATGTGTCATGATTATTTCTATTTTCTTTCTCCTTCAGATGGAGTGGTGGGTGGTCACCTCAGGAGATGCAGGTTGGATTCCCAGGTGGATTATAGGTCAGGTTATATGAGTTACATACCACTAAGTAGTGCATGTGAAGAAAGTGCCAGCTATCTGTGAATCAGGGGCGGTTGGCTTTAGGTGAGTACTGTCATTGTTGGATGTTTAATTCCAGCAAATCTGGTGACATAAAGTGTTTGATCAAGGGAGCTGACTAAGGGAAAATATTTGCATATTAATAATGTTTTTATATCCAATTTAAGGCAAATTACCTACAGGTTCAAGCAATGTAAGGGAGGCGCTCGCTGGGTGCACCCTTCTGGTATAATATCACTTATAAATATAACCACCACAAAATGTAGGTCATTGATACTAACAAAATGTTGACAAATGTTGGTAATAGAAATAAAACAAATGTCTCTTTATTAATCAAACTCAGTCTGAGTGATATTTTATGATTGATCAGGGTAGACATTGTATTCATTAGGTAATGGACTTTGTTACAAATGTTTTGTTCTATTGTCCAATTGGGGATGTAAAAGCCTGTGTCCATTCTAGCAGATTATTATTAGTTGGGCCGCTTAGTTCAGTCGGTTGAGTATGATACTTCTGTTCTCAGGTTGTAGGTTGAAGTCCCAGGGCTGACCAACTCAATTTATGAATACTCTTTCTGGTGAGTCTTTAAACCTAGGTGTGTGTGATGCAATACTTCAGGCACTTAAAAGAACCAGGGATGCTTCTGGAACTGGGGCATCTTCTGTATAAAGCACTATCCCCCAAAAAACTTAATCAACTCTTTTATGAGCCTCACCTTTATGGATTATGGGGTGGGGGATAAATAAAAGCAGATTATAATTGCTGTAGAGAACAGTAGGTGGTTACTGTAGATAGCTGCTAGATTTTTCTTCTTTTGAAAATGAATTAATGCATTTTTTAGTTCCCACAAACTTGACTTTCAAGCATATAAAATATAGTTACCGGTCATTCAAGTTGTTCATGTCCAGCTGCTGTATAATAAAGTCCATCAGTGGCCCCTTTTTACTTACAGGAAGTCAAGGGGCTGCTGATTTATTGTGGGATATTTGGCCCTTGTATGTGGCCAATGTGATTAATCATAACTGGGGTGGTTTTTTTTAGATTGCCCGAACACCAAGCAGCTGGTCAAAGAATGAAAAATTTGAAATAAAATATTGTTAACTACAGAAAATAACAACTCACTGAGCATGTTTGTGATGCTCATTTTAATACTTTCAATGTTGTAAAGTACTGAAAATCACAACACACTGGGCATGTTCAGTGAGCCTCATTTACTTTGAATGATGATCAAGTTGGGCTGTTGAAGAGTATGAAGAGTAACATATTGGACAGTAAAACTGTTCTGAAGTGAACACAGGTTAGCTATTAAGCCCATTAATCACTTGCTTGTTATATTGTCATGTTTCTATTTAAAGTATTCAGTTTCATAAAATGGTTACTATCCATTGCACACACATTGTACTTGTAGTTTCTTCCAAATCATTGATAATTACTTTAAACTATGATGACAACAATATAGGGAGCAGAGGGCAGAAGTTTTGACATATCCCGTATCCTGATTTTCAGTTGAACTCATAATTTATCAAAACTAGTCTGAAATGTTTGGGTCATAAATGATAATTAAATGTTTGCAGGCTTCTGTTCATTTTTGTGTTTTATGTTAACTTTGAACTCATCTGCAGAATGTGAACCTGTCCTGGCATTATCATTTCAAGTTGAAACCTGACAAGCAAGTAGGCTATGCCAGTAACTTGTTGTCTGTGACCAAACCTGCAACAGTTATATAAAACACTTACCTCGCAGGCTGGGTAATATTTATTAAATTATCCTATGATTATTGTTTATGAATAAAAAATGCTTATTTCAAATAGTATATTTAGGTAGACATGAAAGATGAATGTGTTACAAGAATGAAGGACTGACTGTGTTACATGATGATACTAGTGTATGACCTGCCCCTGTGGATGTGGCTGCGTAGGTAAGGCTGTAGGTAAAATTTTGAACCAAACTAATAATAGTAAAAATGTTTTAAATTAAAGTTAAAAAAGTGTTATATTATTATCTTCATCAATTTGAATTTTATTATACATGTTTATCTGTATATGAATAGTCAACGTTTGGAATGGGATGTTGTGGGTCATGTCATGTTCCGGTACTGTTGTTTCCCTTGACACTCTGCGTATTATAAAGCGTGATTTTGGGGCTTCGAAGTTTCAGACAGTGGGTGAAATTTAAAAAAAAAGAATAAATGTCACTTTACCTGAACAAGTGACTGATTATATTCGTACTAATACTATAGATGTTATCATACACTTAAAACACAGGGATTGTGTTAATTGTGCACATTAGAAACAAAAGAATGAACAGGCCTAAGTGATAAATGTATCAGATTGCTGTAGCTAATCTCTGACTTGCACCAATACCTTTCACACCTGTACACTGACTCTATTCTTCATTATCTAGTCATTAACGTTAATGTCTTGTCATATCATTCCTACAGAGAATCGTTCCTCTGTCCCCTACATTGTTCCCTCTATGGCCCTTAATTGAACGTTATTATAGAAACACCTCTAATGGTCATTATAATAGATTCAAATGTAACAGTTAAGGCGCGCAAATCTCAGATTGTGTCGTTGGCAGATGACATTTTCTGATGCACTCGTGACGAGGTCACATAATTAGCGCCGACTGATTGTTTCAACTAATGATTCATATCTTATCGGAAGTCATGGTTTAGTTCACTGATTTTGTTCAATATTGACGTATTAATCTTTTTATTGACACATTTTGACTTGTAAAAGAGGATAAGATTTTATCTTAGATCCCCGTAAGTTAAACACAAGGTACCTTTTAACGTATGTTTTGATCGTTTTAAGTTAGTCCCTCGTATCTGTTTTATTATAAACAATGCAACCATTAGTTCAAAGTTTGAATTTTGATGGAAAGAGTTTCAAGTTTCCTGGCCGATGCTCTGTAACGAATCATCACAACATCGTGTCATAATTATTATTGCTTAATGAGGTGTGGTGATGGTTTGTATTGTTTCACAAACTCTTTTGAAGCTTTTCATGTTTCAAATTTGTTTTTAAGTTGTTTTTAAAGAAAAACGGGCTGACACTAGTTGCGGACAATGTAAAACCACTTGCTGTGAAACACTGGACAAAGGGTTACACATTGGCCCCTCCTCTTTTGTACAATTAAACAACTTCTGTCAAGACCCTTTGATCAAAGGGTTTCTAATGTGTGCTTAAAATTTTGAAAAAAATACTGGAATATTATACTGTGTGATATAATAGTCTACTGTATCCTGTAGGCATATTTCAAATCCCATGAATTATGTAAATTGTAGGGTAGTGGTCTAGGTTGTTAAATGTGTGATAAATTTATGAAAAGTGAAAATACCGATGAGAGTATTTAGTTTCAAAATAATAGGAAGGATGTTTTGACTTGATATATTATTGGTTTTATACTGTGGATTAAATGGAAACATAATCTAGCTCTGTGATTTATTCAACTTGGTCTGTAGGCCATTTGAAGCCGTAAGTTTGAAACATATTCTTTCAGCACGGATTTTGCTGAAATTAGAAAACCAAAGATTTTACTGACTACAGATCAGTGTCTGAGGATGATGATAATATATCCAACATTGCTGACACATTTACCGCTCACACACGTCTCAGGTAGGTGTTTGTTCTTCTTTTCAAGTCACTGTTAAAAACATTCATTTCACCAATTCTTGCTAACTCGTTAATCATAATCCTTCAGTTGTGTTAAAAGCACTTTCGAGTTCTCGGAAGAAGGGCAGATATATTGTCCATTTGGTGCAATAAGGTGGTATCTCACTGTATTCTATATGATAAGATACAACCTTGTTACGCCAAACCAACAATATTTCAACAGGAAAGTTTAGCATACTGTGTTGTCCTGGTTTCTGGCATGTTTTCAATAAAATCAGCAGAAATTATTTATTCATTACAGAAAATTCAAATTTAGTTGAAATTGCTCCAAAACATGAACATATTTGTGCTAAATATGTGCATGTCATTCATCATTTTGTATATAATAGTCCACGTCTGTGTCGCATCCAAATTACACAATTTCCTACTTTAATTCAAAATTTTGTAAATTTGCATATAAAATTGGTATATTTATAATTAATAATTACCCAAGTGTCTTCTCAGGGAATCTTATGCATTGAACATAATTCGAAAAATAATTTTGGTTCCTTGTTTCAATTTAGGTCGTAAATTTTCACCAATCTGTAATAATTTAAGTCTTCAAGAAATTTTATTAGATTTTCTAACTTTCAATTACGGATTCATGATTTATTAACGAGGTATAATTATGTGATAAAATTTAACTTTGTTGCCAAAAAAGCCCGACACCACACGGTATATTGCATGAGGAAGATTGACTTTGAGGCAAAATTTGTCAGCAATTTGGGCAATTTTGGCACTTCTGGATTTCTCTGAACGTATTAAATTATGATATAAAGTTATGGGATCCATTGTGTGGGATAAGAGAATAATTGAGGGGGGACTTTTTTTATCCGCTGTAATATTTACAGAATTTGTTACCCAGTTTGTAAGAGAAGTCGAGAGTGTGCAAAAATATTTGATCTCCTGTTTGTTTAAATCATATATATTCCATGTGATGGGGTATCTATAAATTCCGGCATTCTTTTCCCATAAAGTTGAGCATTATTCTGTCTTTATAACAGCATCAAACGCAGCTTTATTCCTGTCCCTGCTCAAGTACTTGCTACTTTATGCATGCCACGCTACTTTTATCCTCTCCACTTACACTTAATTTGAGTAATTTAAGTATATATTTTCAAGCAAATGAACGCCATGTTACCCGGAATTGTAACAGTAGTACTGCATGTAGTCTAAGAGCAGACCTCTTCATCAAAGTAGATTCTTGAGTATCGACGCCTCTTAAATATGCGAGTGTTTGTTTGTTTAGCATGATTATATTAGAATAACACACTTCTGTAATAATTGCGGAGAAAATTGGAAAACTTGATGGTTTTGTGCTGCTCAGCTGTTGGCAATTGAGAAAGTTTGACTGATTGCACTAATGCCATGATTTTTTTGTTGCGAAAATATTTACGTAACTTATAAGTATCAGCCATAGAGTATAGTCGTTTCATCTTTGGCTGTGTGGATGTTTGGTTTTCATCAATTTCCGTGATTTATAATTTTACCAGATGGGTTCCTGCTTTCATTTATTGAAGACAGACAGTTTAATAAAAAACATTTGCTACCTAAAACCAGTCGGAAACTCCTTATATTTTCGCACTTAATCGAATTAGCTTATGCTTTTAAGAAATTTCAACATGTTGATTACGCTGAACGAGGCTCAGTGCCGCTATTATAACATAGAAAGAGCAACACACTCTGTAATTGTACGAAAATGTTGTTTTTTTCTCAATGAAAGTGCAAAACATTTGAAAGGGAAAATTTTTCTTGTCCAAAAAATTTCAAGATTTTAATACAGTTAATGAGAGTTTGAGGTTTTAGTAAAATTCCTCATGTTAATTGAGAAGAAATCCCTAAAGGGCCATTATTTGTAGAGAAAATTGGAAAATGTTTACTTGTAATAGAGAAATAAGCTGGATGCAACTTGAATTGCAGAGAATTTGTCGAGTGTGACAGACATTTGCAGGAATTTCTCAATGAACATGCTGGGAACACACATATATTTTTTTAAAACGTAATTATATAGAGTATAATCATGCAATACTTATAAGGATAGGGGTATTGCTGCTAGTCACGTATACATCACAGTATTGTAATATAAACTGTACTGCTGTATCATAATGTATTGTGCTCGTAAGATAACTTCAGATAATTTGAAATTTCTGCAGAACTTTGAAATTGAAAAGAAACCTTTGAACAATTTCTATCAAATGATGTTTTACACCCGTTTCACTGATTGAATATTGTTTGACAGTAAATTAATTAAGTAAATGGCCACGTCATACCAAAAACTAAATAGAATAGGTACTAATAATGCCCAGATGCTTGGTATAAAGGGGAAAGCTGGCTTCTCTCTGGTACACTTATTGTGTATGAGGTGCCGAGAACGATGCACATACTGTAAGCATTTCTATGACATGCGGCCTCCGAAAAATTTAGTAAATAAATTAATAAGCAATACTACAAACATTTAATTAGATACCTTCAAGTATGATGTGTCGAGAACAATGCATAAAGAATTTCTTTCACACAGACCTCTGTTAATTATCTTAAATCATTAACGGAGGAACTACAACAGCACTATTAGTTTTAAGTAATAAATAAGTAATATAAATGCACATTTTATTTGTGAAGATTAAAATATAACAGCAGGCACCTATACTGTAATGCATATCTGTCAATCAACTTAATGATGTATTAAAATTAATGCATGGGCGTTATCAGAATTATGTTTATAAAGTCGCATTTTAGTTGCACTGTAAAAATTAAACTTTTTGCCCTTAACGGCTGGAGTAGCATTAGTGTAATGCATATTTGCTGTTCTGTCAATTTGTTTCATCTCAAAATATTTATTAAAAATAATACCAGGGTGTTATCACATGTCAGTTATGTCAATTATCATGTAAAAATGTTAATTAAAAATGAAGAACTAAGGAACTAGATAATCTAAGATAATCTTACCTAATCAGTTGTAGTTAAAATTACTTTATAGAGAGGCTGAGCTAATCATGTGCTGTAAAATCATTTAATTTCGACCGCAACTAAATTTTGTGGTTTTGGTAAAAAAGACCATTTTGACGGGATATTAATGATTTTGCATTTTCGTGTAATCAATACAAGATTAAAAATTATTATTCAATGGGATTTGATTTTTGTTAAAGATGAACCACAAAATCCACGAAATTTAATCCACCACAGAAATTAAAGATTTTACAGTATAGGATAGGGGGCAATAATCTGATCATTTTTACTTGAAACATAAAACAACTATTCTGACATAGACTTGTAAATTATGCATATTCTCATTATGCTTTACCTGGAATTATACTGAAATCTTATCTCTACCAATTGTCTGAGTCTGAGTATACCTTACATCTATCCTAACTCTGTTATAGAATACCATTGTTATTATTACTGTTGTTTCGTTATTATCATTTTTTTTATTGTTGGTCCGTAATTTTTGTTGTTTTTTTCTGTTATTATAGACACATTTTAGTATGATGAGGCTATTCATATGTTAATTGCCACCAATGTTCCACCAGAAATCTATTGGCTCAATAAACAATACAAACTAGCCACTGACCAAAAACTTCTTGTACAGTGCTGTCGGGTAATTCTGCGCACCTAACGGGTATTGGCTTTCTACATTTGAGATTATTTTATTTTTAGAATAGATTATGGTGCTGTTTGGATAGAAACAACCTTCATTGACAAATGTTTACAATTCAAAACATCATACCTTCGCTAAACTAGGTCAAATGTCGTCACAAAACAAGATGGTTTCCGGTTTTCATGACGTAATTTTTTTCGGCTAATTCTGCGCAGGTGGAGTTTTTTTTTATATAGTCTTGTTTCAAAGATTTGTTTCACAAGAAATTATCACAGTATTGAAAGAATAAGTCATTAAGACAATGTTGACAAAAAAGGAATAGTCATCATCCATTACGAAAGTGCTTTTATTCAATTTATGTGTCACGCGGTATATCAAATTAACGAAAGTCGCCGTTGATACTCATTTTGGTCAATTTTTTGTAGAAATACTTTTTCGATTTCGTTGAAATGATTATAAAACTTTACATAAGTAACCCACATATACAAAAACACTAGAGGCCCGAAGAAAAACGACCCAGCAAAGTCTGTAGGAAATAGAAAGTTAGGGTGCGCAGAATTACCCGATGCGCATAATTACCCGAAACGACTGTACATCAATTTGCATTTGAATGCCCTGGTATGTAAACATAAAATGTGTATTACTGTTGTTCCATAACCAAAGCAACCATTTATTTATGTTAATTATGATCTACCTGGTTATTGGTTATGCGTTAATGACCATGGAAACTAAAGTTAATGTCCCAACATACTGGAAAAATTATCCATCTGAGATATTCCTCCCCATGTTCAGAAGTTTCTGGTCCCTTTTTGGAAGGGTATTTGTGGGTACTGGTTATATGGACACGGTCCAGGAAAACTTGTTAGGTGAAAAGGCGCTCGTATATAGTTGAAATGTTTTGAGACACAGCATTAAATTACCCCGCCCCCATTCCCCAAAATAAACTGACTAAGCACCAATGGTACAGCGCTCAAATGACACGTTAAAGATTGGTGGGTTGTGTTATAAAAATGGGAAAAAATGTTATTCTATGATCTCAGCATTGTGCATATCCTTCTGTTAGTCCTAGGTGTGATTATTTATTCCAGGAATACCTGTTTGGTTGAACGTCTGTCATAAAATTAAATAAAAAAGTTGTTGCAAAGCAGCATGAACAAAACAATTAAAAATAGACACATTTCTCAATAGTCACACATTTAGTGGTACTGGGTAATGAATCCCCCTAGTATTTATAATGAACTGCTGTAAAATAAGTAATTTTCATGGGGGATTAAATTTCGTGGATTTCGTGGCTCAGCTTCAACCACAAAATCAAACCACATCAACTATAATTTTGACCATTGTATTTAATTATTATCTAAAATGCAAAATCAATGCATTAAAATCCCATTGAAATGGTATTTTTTACCAAAATCACAAAATTTATCCCATCAAAATTAAATGATTTTACAGGATCACGGTTTTATTTTTACGTTAATTGTAAAAGCATTATTATAAATCAATAACGGAAACCCTGCACATTATGGTGTACTAAAACCATGACTTATGATAACTGTTGCTCTTAATTGGATGGCTTAGAACAAGAAGGTCGTAACTACCAAATCGATATATTGAGAAAACAAGAGAAAACTGTCTGTAATTTATTCTTTACCTATGGGAAAACACGTTTTTAAAACTTCATTTTGGTCAACATGACAATTTCAGATTTTTATGAAAATGGGCTCATTAGAAGCGCCTTTTGATGCTTATTCTAAATATGTATGAATCTTAAAAGGTTGTAAGTGGCACTTACGACCTTCTAATTCTAAGCCATCGAATTGCTGTAAATGTACCGTAATGTTTGTGCCAGTTATAGTTCTATTTTTATGCATATATTGTCTTTGATGAGTAATAATAGAACGTTTTAATACATTTTCCGCTCTCGTGTACTCATATATCTAACATATACACTGATTGACTGACTGAATCATTAATATTATATTTCTTACACATTTTTTTGTAAATGATAATTTTTTTTGTATAAAATGATTTTTTTTATTTAGTACTGGTATATCTAACATATACACTGACTGACTGAATTGTTAATATTATATTCGATATAATTGATAAATATTTTTGTACGATTTTGAAATTATTTATTGCGGGTAAATAATGAATCAGTCAGTGCAGAGTTATTACCGTGTCAACAATATAAGCTCTCTTTTGTGACAAGTCATATTTTCAATGTCACAGTTTTTGTGTGGTTTTCACTGAAAAAATATTAAAATTGAAATTTCATATTGTACTGAAGGACACTTTTGAGGAAAAGTATCCAAAATTGGTGTCAAATATCACAATGCCTTTACAATAAAAATACAAAAGAAATGAAATTAATACGATACATTATCATTGTGAATAGTTGACTCACAATTACACTGAATGCAGTTAATGAGAATTGAATTTGCAGAGGTTTTTAATTACTAGCAAAGGTACCTTGTTACTGATGATTAATGGGAAGTTAAAATAAAACACCTTAATTACTCAAATGGTGATGATCATTGCACCACTTTGAAATATTAGGTTTCACCACTTTAAAATTAAGTCAGCACATGAAGTGATTAAGTAGGGGGGATTTAAGACAAAATTTGGCATGATTTTCCTCTATAGGTGGAGAAATTGCTTGTTCCTTGTTGAAGGGTAAGTTAAAGAAAACTGGTAAGGTGTATCAACTAACTAAAATCAAAGTACTGAAAGTACTGACAGGCTGGTGAACTGCTAAGGAACAATAACTTTTCAAATAATATAACATCAAGTGGTTTTCTAAGTCGAAAGAGAGGTAAGTGCTGGACTCAACAAAAAAAAAAAATTAAAAAAAAAAAATTTTGGAGCCGCCGTGATTCGATCGCTGGACCTTAGCATCAGAAAATTACTAAGCGAGTTGCTCATCCACTCGACCACGATCTCGTTGGAGAATACTGACCTAAATAATTTAACATAATAAAATCATTTATGCGCGTGCTATATCACGTTCGTAACGCGTAGTATACGAACGCGTAGTAATAATTATCAACGCCTTTAAACACCTTTTCTTTTAATTTCATACAATTTCCTTCCATTTCAATATTACAATCGAACAGAATAAATGAAACAAGGAAAGTTGAATGTTCTTATCTTGCAAAACTGATTAACGAGGAGGAACTATTTGCATTGGGTGTATAGATTCTGTGTTGTCAGTTTCGGGAGTAAATTCATCTTAGTGGATTTCATTTTTTAGGATTGTAATAGTCTGGCGCAAATCGCCAGCCTAAAAACCAGCTATAAACCTGAATGAACAATGTACACAATTCAAATAAAATAGCAGCAAAAAAATATTTTTAGGGTGAACAACCATCATTTGCCGGCAAATAGACAATTTATTAATATGATTATGTGAATTGATACTTAAAAAATCATCGTTGAGTTGGGGTGAAGATATTATGATTGCCTTCTGGCATACCAAAAATACTTTTTTTTGGCAAAATTCAAAGTACTTCTTACGCTGTAGGTCCATTGCTATGTTGTAATTTCCGAGATATATATTCAATAAAATCCAGACGTTCTTTCTTATTTGATTCTTTTAATTTCTAATGTAATATAATATATTAGATTTGTATCTGTATTATTATATTGGTTCTTAGAAAATCTTAAAAACATGACTTACATCCGAGAAAATTTGAAAACATTGACTTGATAAAGTACTCTCCAAGTTTAATTGCATTTTATTGGTTTTAATCAGCTTACACTTGTACTTTGCCAAAAAAGCAGAAGCTTACATGTTGTTTTGAAACAAAAGCTTAAAATGTCAATTAGTCATGTGAAGCATTAGGATTGGCAATCCTCATATTTTGCTTACTGTAAAATCATTTAATTTGATGGGACAAAATTTTGTGATTTTGGTAAAAAAGACCATTTCAATGGGACGTTAATTCATGGATTTTGCAATACAGATAATAAATACTGGGGTCAAAATGATTGTTTGATGGGATTGGATTTCGTGGAAGAAGGTGATCCACGAAATTTTATCCCCCACGAAAATCAATGATTTTTACAGTATGCTATGCAGTTGTCCTTGGCAACGTGCATTCTCTCAAAGAATATGCAATCCTAGTACATGTACCATGTATATTTGCTGCGTAGTTTGTCCTCGACTCATGCATTCACTTGACACAGAATTTCAAATGATTTCATGAATATTAATTTACGTAATTACATAATTGTCCTTTCCATTTGCTTGCAAATGATGATTGCATCATTATGTTATTGTTGTTTAGCAGAAAATGTTCCATGTTTTCAGGACCATTTATCAATGTTCAATGATTGCTTGGAGGTGTGGATGTTTTGCCATACAATATAAGCTGTGAGTAGTGATGGTTTTATTCTAATCAGTGTTCTCAATAAGTTTTAACCCAGCAGATCGAAATGCTTATCCAACAGGCCTGATAAGGTTCTTAGCCAACTTTTTTCTTAAATTGTTTATGAATTTCACATTTTCAGTTGGCCCAAAATTATTTAAAGCAGTCAAATTGGCCTGTAATCTGCTGTTTTTGAGAATCTGCTGTTATTAGATGTTTGATATGGTAACCGAGTAGTAGAATGGGCCTATTCACTTCAAGTGAATTAGGATCAGGGTTCAAGCTTGAAATATAAAAAAAATATAAATGTTTAGTCATTCTCACCATAGTTTGGAAGCAGGCTTCTTTTTCTCTCATACCCTTGTAGTGAAAGGTACCATCAGTAATGAGGTGTGGAATGTTAGTGATATAATAGTAAATTGGAAGAACATAAAATAAAACAGTATAATCTGTCATCCACCAGTCTGATGTTCAGATTTTAGACGCAAGGTGGGACAGTTGGTTGACATGTCAAACGTCACAAACACAGACTATTTAATGAAGGTTGCAGGTACAAATCTTGGTTTGACGAGGTTGAATCTTATCCCTTAATAATCCCAGAAATAGACACAATTATTTTGTAAGTTAACCAGGATATTGTCATGTTGAAATAAACTTGGTTTGTAATTAGTTCAAAATAAATAAGTTAAAACATTCAGAAAAGGAAACAGAATTCACTTACTATTGTCTACATGTAGTACCAGTGTAGCAAGCTGATTAGATGATTCAGTTCTTCCATGAATATAAGGGTAACATTCTTTGCTTATATTGCATAATTAAACACACCTTATAATCTAGTCTGTGTAATCATCTAACAAAAGTACATTTCCTCATTTAAAGAAAAAATCATGCTGTTGTTTGATTCACTTTTAATCTTGCTTCTGCTTTTTGTCAAAAACAGAAGTTTTGTAATATCCCTAACTAAAAACATGCTGTTTTGTCTGATTTCAAAGTGTGTGCATCTAAAATTTAACGTTCTTTGTTGATTACAGCAGAATTTGGCGCCTGTCGAGGGCTAACAAGTTTTAACATGTACGTAACTCAACAGGTTTTCAATTCTGGTATGACAAAGAGATGGGACTCTGTAGTTCTTATTCAAAATGTCTTCGTGAAACAACATAACAAGATGAAACCAATTCCAGAAATTAAAATTCAGTGGCACATGGACTTGATCTCCCAAAATATCTCAATTTGAGTTCAATCTCATCTCAAATATTGCCATGTGTCTTTGAGTTAAGTTTCAAAGGAGGCTGGATTCAAAATTGGCATCACAAGATAGAAAACATTATTCTGAACCAATAAAGAAGTATGTATAGTACTAACAACGGATGTTTTTTATCTATTTTATTTGTACTTTATTTGAATTTATAACAGTAAAACATTATGAGTTTAAACTTAATAAGATGTTTCTCAAATTCAGACTCTCTTTTTTGACGAAATCACAATTTAAGATAAGATTTCTACTTGAGATGCTTCAAGAGATCGGTTCCTGATGTTTTGCAAAGTTGCTTCAAAGAATAAAGAAAATTGTCTTTATATGATCAGATTTTACTCATCAGTTCCAAATCTTATGATAGACGCAAGGTATCAGTAGACTAGGGTTTAATCTCGGTTTCGAAAGTTTATATTGGTGTGTGGCCATCTAAGATTGACATTTATCATTATACCTAATTAGAAGTGATTTACTAGTGTGTATATAACAAGATGACTGATCTATTTCCTCAGACATAGATAATAGAATTTTGATTATGTCGCCTTGCTAATTAGATAGAGAACCACCAATTATAGCATGTTGAACAGTACATCAGCCTGGTGTTAGAGCATCCTCATGGGGTGTGAGGGGTCTTATGTTGTGAATGTTCTCTGTGGAGTCACACCAGAATTGGATGCCCCTGCCGAGTCATAATGGGTGTTATTATCATTAACCTCAACAGGTTTCGTACTCTGGTAAGAGATTGGATGCTGTGATTCTTATTAAAATATCTTCATGTAACAACATCACCAAGTAAACAGCACATGATGGTTCTTGATGCTGATTTAAATAATGAATAACATTTTCAAAATTATAGTGTCTTTTTTATGGGTTCACAATTTTACTCAAGATCTATTAAAATGTGATGGGAGGGGTCTTATGTTGTGAATCCGCCTCAGTAACCTAGTTGTACAGTGCCATCTTGGGAGTGTTATAGGTCTCAGTTCCGATTCCTGACTGTAACACAACAGTCTTTAAAAATCGTACTAATGTGCACCTCAAGTTCCAAAAGTAGATCATTGAACCACAAACCACCGGCAGGGGGGGGGGGAGTTTAGTTTCACTTAGATCCATGTTAAATTCACCTTTAATCAAAGACCTTTGTTCTGTTGACGCATGTTTACCATGTGTCCCATTTAAAAATAATGCACTCAATAGATAAACAATAGCTCAAAACTTTGATTCTGTTGTAACAGACATGACAACTCTGATGAATGAAACCATTTTTTGTGTCCTTTGTTTTGGGGCAGGAAATGGGATATGGCAACTCAGTGGTTGACTATAGCCCCTTTTGAAATATTTGTGCAACTCTCTGAACCTTTCAACACTTGAGTCCCCTATTTTATGACATTGTCTTCATTTATTTCTTTAGAACTGTTACAGAACAAATATGTTAACTTTATTATCAGCTCAATTGTACATTGAGAGACTTTTAAACTACTGTGTCATTAAATTATGTAATATCCTTCAAATTTGAGAGTTTAAAGGTAAATAATGTAGCTATCATAAAATCACCAATATTTATTAATTCGGTTGGGGGTCTGGTATGATGAAGGGTTGTAATGTATTAGTCTGGTTGTTGATCTTAATGAAGTCCCTCAGTTCCCCACCTGTAAGGGAATATTTACATTCACATCAATACGGTAATTGTCTCAAAACCATCGAGACTGCCCTTATGAAATTGGTAGGCTCTTATTGCCAATAAAAAGGGAAAATGGGGTATAATTTTGTCTGGGTTGCAATAATACTGTTTGTTTCTGCCAGTTACATCAGGATTTAGAAGTGTACTGACCTCTGCATAACAGATACAAATTGGTACAAATTTTGGCATGGAAATTATTCTTTTGATGGTGCATCTAGTTGGTAATATGCTTATTTGCTTACTTTATTACTACATAATAGTGTGAGTCACAGCTTGTGATTGCAGTTGACATTGGGCCAGAGCAGAGTTTGCTCCACCTGGTTTTTAGTGGAAGGCTGCTTTGAGAAGGTTTTCAAGTTAATCCAGTGGACCATGTGATTATAATTTACTGTTGAAATTGATTTAAAGGGTATTGATTGATAACTGGAGTTATGTCATTTGTTTTAGAAGCTGTGCTTTCAAGGATGCTGGGCTTTATTAAAATTTGTATTACGTCATTATGACATCATTTCTGTGATGTCACGTCAAGTATTGATGTTCTTACCCCAACAGGATTGTTCCAATTATTCCAATTAAATTAATTACTACTCAATTATAAATCAAAGCATTTGATAAATGGAAAAACTGTTTTATTTGATGAAAGATCAAACCTTATTTAACTGGTGAAATTGCCATTCATGAGAATATTGATTTCTGTGATCACTCAGTGAAATAAAATATTCAATCTTACATCAAAATCAACAAGTACCATCTTGTTTCTTATTTTATTGGTTGATTCTATACCCCAAAGGTATCTTATTGTCTTCCATTAATTAAAACACACAAAAAATCACAGAACGATGACTGGCGGTGTAATTATGTGAATGTAAAACTGAAAGTGAACAAAATTAATGTGAACAAATGAAAACCCAATTTTTGCTGTTCTTAATTAAAAGATGCAAATTTTGCCAATCAGAAAGAAACATTAACTGATTCAGTATAATGTATTTTAAATCTTCATGGCGTTTAGTTCTCTGCCGTTTGAAATCTAAAACACAATTTGTCTATTGTGTTTGACGGATGATTCGTTTGCTTCGCGTCTCTTCCTGTTCGTTATTGGAAAAATGTCTGTTGTATGAAATCATTTATTTAGAAGAATCTGTCTATTGTGCAAATGATGTAAAAATATTGCAGTAAATAGTTGGATAAAAAATATTCTAATCTTGTTTTACGTTTTTTTAGATTCATGCATGCAGACAAAATTCAATTTTCTAAGAATTACATTTTGGTTCGTTTGATGTGTTATATAGTATATATATCTCGAGGCTTCTTATCCACTTTGCATTTTGCTCAAAGAAAACAAAATTTTTTTTATCAAAATTAACATGCACTCTATTATACAATACCTTAGAAAGGATTATGCGTATTTAAGTTGTAAAAATAATTCCAAAAAATTTCTACCAAAACATTTAATTTAACATATTTGCCAAATTCAATTTTATTGAACTCTAGTGCACATAGGACTCGAATCTCAGTTGATGTTAGAAAATTGATTCAACACAATGACTTCTTAAATCCATCGGAATAAATCTATGAAATTGAGTGGGCGTTTTGGTAAGGATTTACTCTGGCTTCAGTCTGGCAGACATTTACTGATTATATCATACACAGATGGTTACTTGAAGCCTTGTAAAGTTCATTTTCTTCATACTAATTATGGTTCAGTCCTTGTGTAATAACCACATAATCAATAGGCGATTGATACTTGGACATGTTGGGCTCGTACACCGGATTCCGGCACTCACCGGCTCTGGACTGCTACACCCAGATTCAGTGCTTCATCTTTCAAATATATTACTCATAGAAGACGTGATATTGTCGGTAAAAATATTATTTAGCTGGTATCAACTTATGGAATTAGTAACTGTTAAGTTGTTATTTTGACAACAGCAATAACAATTAATGTATTTTTTTCAAAGTGTTTTTTCCTCATATTTTATATATCGCTTGATTTATATGCAAGACGCTAGTTTTGACACTAGTTGTGGAAATTCTAGAGCAATATTTATATTGATATCATCTCTATAATTCTAAGTGCTTGTTTAATTACACTCAAGTACTCCCAATGGTTGTATGCAATATATTTTCTTGTTTCTAAGTGTTGTGGTACTGGCAAGTTTGTTGTATGACAGAGATCTGTTATCTGTGACATTATGATGATGCACACTTAAATCTCAAGGGGCAAATCCATCGTATCTTTATACCAGATCTGGATAAACGTTGCAGTTAGAAATGACACTATATCTTATATACAAATATGACAGCTCACATTTGTTTCAGTCTCCCAGTAAGTTTCAATGTTATCTACGTATTTATATCAAGGATCTCAATTAACTTTGAACTGGCATGGATTACAGTACAATCTTGTTAACCAGACTCGATCTCCCGAAACATCTCAAGTAGAAATCCATTCTCAAATTGAGATTGCTTAAACCAGATTCTGAATTTGAGAAAAACCTCAAGATCAAACTTATTATATTTTACTTTAATACATTCAGAACAATATGTTCTGTTTTGTGATGCCAAAGTTAAGAGTCCAACCTGAGTGTTGTGGTTCTGAGAATAGGTGGATGTCACAAAGTTTGTTTGTGCTTGTTCTCAATAACCACTGGTCGGATAATTGAGATAACAATAAATCTCCAGATAAATAGTTGGTACCAAGGGTATTTGATAATATAATCCTGATTTTTTTTGTCAGACTTATATTGCCCGAATAATGGCCCTTTGTTGGAGACATACATTTTTGTGGCTAACCCCTTCTTTGATAAAATGATGTACCTCTCTTTCCTGTATTTACCTCATCAGCTGGTTTCATGTTTTCATTTGTATGAAGTCTCCATGCAACCTGCCTGCTTATTATGCCTACTCTTTAATGAGATGTATATTGCTTTGCTCATGTCCATCAGTTGGTCAGAAGACCAAATGGTTTCAATTCAATAACCCAAGAAAGCTTTCCCCTAGGATTATCAAACTTTACATGGAGGTTGGTCAGCAAGATCGCTGTTACCTTTACCATTTCAATAATTCGGCTGCCATGTAGGCATACATGTTTTACAATTTTAAACATCTAGTTTATGTTCGTGACCATCTCTTTTATTAGTTCTGTCTACATTACCTTGGCTAGATGGTTTTCATGAATTTAATACCATGTATGAACGTCATTTCAATAGAGGATGTCAGATTCCAGACAATTTCTGTTGGTTTTTATCCCAGTCTCTTGCATGAGATATCCCTTAAAAGTTAGTTTTAGGACAGACAGTGCAGTACTTACCACTGCTAAAAAGTCAGTTTTATGACCGACAGTTAGGTACTTACCACAGCTAATCTCCGTGAAAATTTATATTGTCTGAACATAACCGCAATGAATTCATTATATATTTTTCTAGCACTTAAACATTTATTTGATATATCTTGTCTGATGCTGTCTGTTGAACAAATTCTAGCATTACATTAAGGTTTGTAATGGAATATTGAGAAAAAGGATGCACTTGCAAATAGGGGGCTAGAAAATGATAAATGTAATGTCTGTATTGAAAGTCATTCAGCACTTCCCCCCTCCTGGGTTCTAGACATTTGTCAATCTTGTTCAAATGTGATGTTTCCTCCTTTCAGCTAATTCCTGCATTTTTAGCTTCAGCTTATTTCTTTATTTTGATCTTCAGCTAATTTCTGCGTTTTGAGCTTCAGCTTATTTCTGTAATTTGAGCTTCAGCTAAATTTCTGCACTTTATGCTTCAGCTAATTTTTAGTTTAATATCTTCAAATTAAAATGTGCAGAATTCTGATGCATAAGTGATAGTTTTTGCAAGGTATGTGGTACTTTCAGCTAGTTAGCATAAAACAATTACAATATTACATATCTGAATTTGCATTCTTTGGAAATATTCATCTTAAAAGTTTTTCATGTTTAACAAAACAGTATATAAATTATCTCTAATATTTCAGAATAAAAACCTATGACTTTGGATACTACCAGAAGGCTAAAATTGGATACAAATTATTTGAGAACTGGTTAAATTATTGACAGTTGTAACTGCCTCATGCAGTGCAATAACTGCTTGTGTACTTATATTGAAATTGATGCTTACACCAACATAGTATTACCATATTTAACTGATGTTTTGCTGAGAATAAGACGATGTTTTGTTTGCAAACAATGTTGTGGTGACAGACTGTTATTTCCTACAATTGGTTTTATCCACCAACATAATACCTCCCAAACTTTATCCTAGAAAGGTGTTATAACCATTATACATCTTGACCGACATCTTCCTCTCAATTCTAATACAATCTGTACATAAAACATCATTGTGTAGTTGGTGCCTTCTAATTAAGCATTGCTATAATCAATGAGATGATCTAGATCCATGTTAGATGCATTACATCAGGTTCTGTGCCAAACTGTTGTAAAACTGCTGCCGGGAATGAACAGTTAACACTGTTTTGTGTCACTCGTTGTTCATTGTATTTGCAGCACATTGAATTACACAATCTCTTTGACAATCGAATAAGTCTAATTTAAAATCACTAAAAATGTCTATTCCAATATTTTCTAGAATTGCTTTTTCAATATTCATTGACTTTTATATATGTATTTCACAGCAGCATGACTAGATGTGCAAATTTACATGGCATAGTGCCTATGAACCATCCATGAAAATTGCATTACGGAGCCATTGGAACAGGGGCCTATAGAATGGTAATCCAGTAATCCAGTTTGCCTGTTTGACATTGATATCTCTATCTGTGATTGCCTCAGATTTACTGCTATGACAATTACTCTAGCTTATTCAATTGTGATAAGATTGTGCCTCATAGTAGATGTCCATATATGTCCATTGGATGATTGACGTTTTTTTGAATGATCAGACAAATTCAATTAATCTGGAGGGAGAGTGAATGGAAGAGATAAACAGTTTGATTCTTCATCAACTCATGGTATTTGTGTAGAACTGGAAACCTTTTTTTGTACCTGTCGTTTTGTTTGATGTCTTGTCTGACTTCTTGAGGTCTCTAATCTTTGATGTAGGCAGTCCATTGCATTGTTGTCAGTCCATTTGGTTATGATGTCAGTTCAGTATGATGTGGTCATCCAGTCTATTAGGTAGACTGTCCATTGAATTGTGTGAACAGTCCATTCTATTGTGTACACAGTCCATTGTATTGTATGCACATTCCATTCTATTGTGTGCACAGTCCATTCTATTGTGTACACAGTCCATTCTATTGTGTGGACAGTTGATTCTATTGTGTACACAGTCCATTGTATTGTGTGGACAGTCCATTATATTGTGTACACAGTCCATTATATTGTGATTTTGCCTGTCCATTATATTATGTTGACAAGTGATTCTATTGTGTGCACATTCCATTCTTTTGTGTACACAGTCCATTCTGTTGTGTACAAAGTCCATTCTATTGTGTACACAGTCCATTCTATTGTGTACACAGTCCATTCTATTGTGTACAAAGTCCATTCTATTGTATGCACAGTCCATTCTATAGTATGCACAGTCCATTCTATTGTATGCGCAGTCCATTCTATTATGTTGACAGTCTATTCTATTGTATGCACAGCCCATTCTATTGTATGCACAGTCCATTTTATTGTGTGCACAGTCCATTCTATTGTGTACACAGTCTATTCTATTGTGTGCACAGTCCATTCTATTGTGTACACAGTCTATTCTATTGTGTGCCCAGTCCATTCTTTTGTGTACACAGTCCATTATATTGTGTGCACAGTCCATTCTATTGTGTGCCCAGTCCATTCTATTGTGTGCCCAGTCCATTCATTTGTGTACACATTCTATTCTATTGTGTGCACAGTCCCTTCTATTGTATGCACAGTTCATTCTATTGTGTGCACAGTCCATTCTATTATGTGCACAGTCCATTCTATTGTGAGGAAAATCCATTTCTTGAAGTCATTAAATATGACTCAAAGTCTCAAAAATGTCATTCTAAAGATAATTAGTGATTATCAAGCTTGCTTGAACTTTGCTAGAAACTTTTAATTATCTTTGCCTAAAGGGAATAATAAAGTTATGAAATTTTGGGAGAAAAAGACAAATTGAAATGGATATATGTTTGCACATCTGGGGGTGCTTTATTGTTCGCACATTTTCATTACTGACAGTGTAAAATGTTGTTGTCTTTTGAAAATTTCCTTAATTTGGTGACCTGGGATGTGGAATTCCTTTGTCCGAATTGCCCAAATTGTTTTTTTGTCTAAAGGCAAGTGAATTGTTCTGTCCAGCTTGCCCATGGGCTGCAAGTGCAACATTTAAGAATTTCCGCACCTCTGGTGACTGTGATATATAAGTTTTGAATAGCGGCCTTTTAACTGTTCTATCAAGTAAATAAGGTTGGTGACAAGCTTAGAAAATTAGGGCACTTGGTATGACATATTTTTATTCTGCATTTTATTGAACTTGTAGAATTCATTACATGTTGATACCATCCATTACAAGCAGACATAAAATTGATAGTTCAAGTTGTAGCAAACGAAATTAAACAATATACACTTTTATCACTGTAGCTGTTCTACTGTAATTAAAGTATGCCCTGAAAATGTCCCTATGGGAATTACAGCCTAAAAGTGATTTATACCTGATATCTTACATCTATGCAGTTTTCAGGAATTTAATAGATTTGTTTTTGAGTTGAAAGTGAATAAATGAGCATGTTTAATTCCAGGATTTAGAAAACAGGAATAATGAAAAAAACAGTTATGGTGGCAGGACATACTTAAAAATGTGTATGCTTAGTTTTGCTTTTGTACTCGGAAATAAAATTATTTAAAACTATGTTATTGCATGTAAAAACAGTCATTTTGCCCATATGTAAATGGCACGAGACCCATGTGTTAATGATTCACATGCTTGTGTCCAGTTTTATAAATGCTCATGTCAGGTCCCAGCTTCCCCCCCCCCTCGTCATAACTAACCCTAACAGGCTTGGGCACCCTTGGTGTCCCTAGGGACTTTGCACATGTAATAGCATGAAAAAGCTTACATTAGCCACTAAAGAAGCCAAAGGGCAGAAGAATGCGCTTTTTTGATGAATGATAATTTGGTGTACCCAATATGTGAGGAAAAACTAATAATCAAATGAATGCAGATTATGTGATCTTTCTAGAATGCTAAAGGAATGGTTGTTATTATACTTTGTACTTTCAATTATCCTGAAATTTCAATTCAATCCTCATAGAATTCCAATTGGAATAATTGTTGGGTAACATAAGTGTATTTGATAAAGTGTTAAATTGATTGGGAACTGATTACTGAATATTGTAACTTGCTTAACAGTGATATCATGGTTTTAAATGAATATTACCCATAAGGCAGTGCATCTGTATTACTTTAAAATAGAAAGTTTATCTTATTTTATTAAATTTTGCCTTCTGCTATAGACACCGTGGGGAATCACGTGGTTTCGATGGTAGGAGCCACCACAAAAATGGCGGCCAAATAGCGTCGACTTAACCCATATTTTGAGGTAAATATATAACATCGAGACTCGTTTATTTATGGACACCCCGGCCAGCACGCAATGGCTTCTCCATTGAATCTTTTGGTACCCTACTTTCCACGATTGATCCCGTAGTTTCCTCAAACACTTCGATATTGTTCCGTAAATAACAAAACACTAGCGGGGTAGACCTCACGATAATGACGATTTTGACCAAATTATGACCATAATTTTTATTATCTCCTTTATATCATCCGTATTTCATGCGATTACAATTTGCGAACATTTCGCCAAGGTTTTCCAACAAAATTACAACCAGAATATCATATATTTTGGTTTTCTGAAAAATAAAACAGTCAATATGCATGAAAGATAGGATCCACGCTTAGGGTAGGATGCACGATTGAAGCTGGGCAGTGCACATTCATCAGAGCGGTCGGCAGTTTTCTACGGTTCTATCGATCGAAATATGCGGAACGGGCACACAGTGTTCATTTATACAAGTCAGGAAGCTATAAGTTCAGTATATACGGTCCATGTACAAGAGCATGTATGCAATTAGTATGCTTACTGGCATATTTTGTTTATAATTGAATTTTATAAGCTCACACAACACAGTTGTAGGGTGTATACTGTCTGTCCTTCAGTCAGTCTGTTCGAAAGACGAATTCTAGTGAACACAACTCAACCTACAGTAACTGTTGTTGCTGCAGTTTCCTAAAACTTTCTCTTATGAACAACCTTGACATTTAGAAATAATAAGTGATGGATTGATTTTGCAAATACAAATGTAATGTGGTCCTTTGTCGACGGGGTATGATAGTCTGACAGCTATGTTTTAAACAAATAATGTTGATGCATAAACAATACACGTAATTCGTGTATGTGTGTCGATCAATGTGTTGCAGAAATATGTTTCTAATGATAGTACTGTTTGGTGTTAATAAGCCCGTGTGAAATAGCTTGACTCTCCAGTTAATCGTATTTAAATCGGTTATATATTTTAACACATATTGTCTTATATTCTATGTAATAGGTCATCACGTTGATTTTTTTTTTCACTTCTTCCAGAGCAATGCGTTGAAAGCGTCGCACCTTAGCTTAAAGTCCCACAAAGTTTCAGAAACAGCAATATTTTACAACCTAATCACGGTGGGGAATCACGTCGTTTCGATGGTAGGAGCCACCACAAAAATGGCGGCCAAATAGCGTCGACTTAACCCATATTTTGAGGTAAATATATAACACAGGGATTTCCCTGATGCAGGTTTTCTGCGTCCCTGACGCAACTTTGTGGCTTGGGACCCTCATTTCTACATTACTGTGCATCCTTGGGACCCCCAATAGGAGGCCTTGAATAGACCTTTTTATATTAGCTAGAACATTTTTCTTTCTGCTATTTAGTGCACTATGTCTTGTGGTGCATTGAGCAATCTGAATTTGCGGTTTTATTTATTTTACTCACTAATAATGAGCTTGAAATGCATTCTGTATAGTGAAAGGATCCCCAAAATTTCTCAGGGACTCCCTATGTATAAACCTTAAGAGTCCTGGGACCCGCATATGGAAAATCCTAGGGAAAACCCTGTAACATCGAGACTCGTTTATTTATGGACACCCCGGCCAGCACGCAATGGCTTCTCCACTGAATCTTTTGGTACCCTACTTTCCACGATTGATCCCGTAGTTTCCTCAAACACTTCGATATTGTTCCGTAAATAACAAAACACTAGCGGGGTAGACCTCACGATAATGACGATTTTGACCATAATATGACCATAATTTTTATTATCTCCTTTATATCATCGTATTTCATGCGATTACAAAGTGCGAACATTTCGCCAACATTTTCCAACAAAATTACAACCAGAATGTCATATACTTCGGTTTTCTGAAAAATAAAACAGTCAATTTGCATGAAAGATAGGATCCACGCTAAGGGTAGGACGCACGATTGAACCTTGGCAGTGCACATTCATCAGTGCGGTCGGCAGTTTTCTACGGTTCTATCGATCGACATATGCGGAACGGGCACATAGTGTTCATTTATACAGGAAGCTATATAAGTATCAGTTTATCAGTATATACGGTCCATGTACAAGTGCGTGTACGTAATTAGTATGCTTTCTGGCATATTTTGTTTATAATTGAATTTTTAAAGCTCATACAACACAGTTGTAGTGTGTATATTGTCTGTCCTTCAGTCAGTCTGTTCGAAAGACGAATTCTAGTGAACACAACTCGACCTACAGTAACTGTTGTTGCCGGAGTTTCCCAAAACGTTCTCTTGAAATTTGGAAATAATAAGTGATGGATTGATTTTGCAAATTTAATGTAATGTGGTCCTTTGTCAACGGGGTATGTTAGTCTGACAGCTATTTGTTTAAACAAATGATGTTGATGCATAAACAATACACGTTAAGTTAAGTTACCAATTTTCTAGGGCTCTTTTCAGCTGTTAGGCCGCCCAAGCACCCTTTGACAATTCAAATTTTTTTGATAATTAAAAATTATGGTCATATTATGGTCAAAATCGTCATTATCGTGAGGTCTACCCCGCTAGTGTTTTGCTATATACGGAACAATATCGAAGTGTTTGAGGTAACAACGGGATCAATCGTGGAAAGTAAGGTACCAAAAGATTCAGTGGAGAAGCCATTGCGTGCTGGCCGGGGTGTCCATAAATAAACGAGTCTCGATGTTATATATTTACCTCAAAATATGGGTTAAGTCGACGCTATTTGGCCGCCATTTTTGTGGTGGCTCCTACCATCGAAACCACGTGATTCCCCACCGTGATAGAATTTGTTTAAATGTACCAGATGATATAGAGTTATATTTTAATCAAAATGGTGGATATTTTATCTAGAATTATATTAATAAACTTTACTATAATTTAAAATTATGTACTATAATTTAAAAATATGTACTATAATTTAAAAATATGTACTATAATTTAAAAATATGTACTATAATTTAAAAATATGTACTTAATTGCTGTCTTCCTTACTTCTTTATTTAGAATGCTATATCTCCTCATTTCCGATTACTTTTACAAAGATAAAAAAAATAATTGTGCTTTACACTGATTTTCCATCAATTTTAATTACACAGAGTATAGGACTGATAGTAAAAATGACTTAATTTGTTCGCCTCGTATTATGTCATGTTCTCCTACAAGTGACAGGCAGCTTCTCAAATATCTTGTATCTGTAGTCAATGTCTTGTATCTGTAGCCAATGTCTTGTATCTGTAGCCAATGTATTGTACCCATAGCCAATGTCTTGTAACTGTAGTCAATGTCTTGTATATATATAGTCAATGTCTTGTATCTGTAGCCAATGTCTTGTACCCATAGCAAATGTCTTGTATCTATAGCCAATGTCTTGTACCTGTAGCAAATGTCTTGAATCTGTAGCTAATGTCATGTACCTGTAGTCAATGTCTTGTACCTGTAGCAAATGTCTTGTATCTGTAGCTAATGTCTTGTACCTGTAGCCAATGTCCTGAACAAATGATTACCATATTTTTGTATTTTACTTGAGATAGTGTTGCAGCAGCTACAAGAGCTATCACTCTAATCAAGAAACTACATAGCATGCCCAAGTTAGAAAGATCATCCCGGTGGCACCAAGTCCTAGACTTTATGGCTAGTCTTTTGACAATCCTAGAAGCATACCATGTTTGGAATATCTTATTATTATAGAATGTATGCATGTTTTGGATTGAAAGACTGTAGGATTGATGTCAAACCAACAATATGTTTTGTTGTTTTAAGGAGAACAATTTTGCAGTAAAGTTTTAATTGCGAAAAATTATGTCATTTAAATTGCATATAAATATATTGAAATAATGAATTTTTATTTTTTTTCTGAAAATTTCATGTACTAAAATTGAAGAAATGTAAATTTTATTGATACGTGCCCCTCTGTGGTTTTTACCTTGCTTTGAATTGCTTACCATTTTATTTCAAAATTTGCATAAAACGCAACTTTCTTATGAAATGGTGCCAATGTGGAACCAAAACGTATGAAAATTGTTTAAAAACTTTAATTTTCTAATTCTATGGTGTCTGCGACACGAATAAATGTCCAATTCATTGCTTTAGCAACACTTTCACCTATGCAACAACACTAAAATAGGATAAATATCAGCATTTCTTATTGCTACCGTCATTACATAATATTATATAAGCAATGCTGATAATCCAATGAATTTGCTAAATAAAACCTTAGAGGAACAAAAAAGGTGAAGCCATCTCTGCTCTGGTATGTGCTATCAAGTAAGCTTGTGAGGAGAATTTAGTTGGTATGTGAAGTGCTCCAACAGTAGCTAACAACACTACTGAGATTCAGGTATTGATAGCTCAGGGTAGCAGTATAAAACTATAAACTGTTACTATTGAATTTACTCAACTTGCTGTTGAATTTACTCAACTTGCTATTGAATGTACTCATTTGTAATTATATAAATGTTTATCACCTGGCGATCATTTAATCACTTCCAATCCATTTCAGGCAAACCTCGCCATTTTCATATAATCAAATCTAACCCTGATAACTTTTCTATCAACTCCCCAGATTTAATACTTGTATGTTTTTAAAGCCCGGAAAGTTCTCCCATGGGACCATTCATGTCTCCAATAATAGTGGTTTTATGGACTGATACATGTATTCCAGATAATCATAGATTGTTTTAGGCCATGGTATATGAATCATTGGGATTGCCATCCCTATTTGAGGATTTTATAGGAAACATTAGTTACTTATAATAGTAATTTTGAATCTGATTCAGTTCTCAGCTGTGACACTGGATATTTCAGGAATGCTTTTCAGTGTTTCCAATCCATTAAGTTTCTAGAGATATATGAGTTGGTAACCCAGAGGTAGTCTCTTCCATACTCACTGGTGCATAGACTTGTAAAAGAGCCAAGAATGAGCTTGGGTATCGCTCCCTGAATCCTTGTATAAGGCAAGTTCTGTAAATTTAGAAGTGACATCAAATAGCCACCCACTTAAACAATAACATTTGTAGATATGATTGGAATGAATAGTTTGCCTTCTTTCTTGGATAATTTTGGAACATTTTAAGGAAAAAAAAGAATGTCAGGAGAGCGTTCAGTGTTGGGGGATGATGATACAGATGATACTATATTCCGTCCTTACAGGAACAATAAGTACTAGCTTTGATGTATTTCCAATAAATATATAAACTAGTTTATATTTAGTATCAGCATATCTGGTCATTTATTCCTGAAAATATCACTTTTACCAGCCTAAGTGGATCTACCAAAATTATTTATACATATGCAATTGAATCTAATGATGTATAATTTCTTATCCAAAGCAGCTCATTTTCATGAGTAATTTGTTTAGTTTGTAGTTGTGTGAGTTAGACCAGAGTCTTTGCTGTATGATATATTCTCTCTGGATCTGGTAAGTCAATACTGATATATTGTCTATCCTTCAGTTTTTATCAGGTTTGTGGAGCCAGTATTTAAGCTTCCTCCTCTGCCATTGTTTTGAAACATTAGGACAGAGTGATTGGTACTAATTAACATCCATTGAGAATAGTCAGTTCCTGATACTTATACAATGTACTTTGTTTATAGACTTTCTGGTCCCTATCCTGTAATTATGTCAAAGTCTCAGCTGCCGTTCCCTTCTAAACACATTGTTAAGTCATTCCTTACATTGCTGATATAGGATAGGTCACTCCAGGACATGTCCCGAGATTTCCAGGAGGACTTATTTTATCAGTGAGCTTCAAGTCAAGAAAATGAGTTTCAAGTTTTTTTTCCTGCAATATCAACTGAACAGTTGAACATTTCCTTTGTAGCATTTGAAATAAAAAAATGTTTTTTTTTATTTTTTTGTCCAATTTATATTTATATCAGTCTTATCATGATTATCCTGTCACATCCTCACAAAACCAGAGACTCACACCAGAAGTAGAAGCTCTACCATCCTATTTAAAACATGATAAATTACTGTCATGCTGTAGCAGTAAGCACTAAAGTCTTGCTCTTTGGAGTACCTAACTATTTTCAACTAGCTTGTTTAAACATGTAGGAATAGTTTGCCTGTGGCTTGAACATTTGGCTGTCAAACTAGTATTGTAATGCAAATTGTCATGACATACACTAAAGCAGTATTTTTGGCAAAAAAGGCTGCTCTTGTAACTAAGTTATATTTTGTTGCAGGTTTTCTAGAAGAACTTTTTGGCGTGATTAATATAATCTAATTACTCATTTTCTTGAAAGGACTTACTGTATACAAACTTTTATGCCATAGATTCTGTTAGAATATTTAATTCAAAATGTTTTTCTGGAGAAATCATTCCCCTAGTTTTATCAGATTTTCCAACACCATGGTCCATTTATAATCTGCTGATAGAAGCTGAATTGTTTGTGGATATTTTCGAGATATTTACACCCTATTTGATAAGATTGGGGATAATGGAGTTTTTATAGCGCATTTATTCTTGTTTTCTGTCAGCGGAATGTATCTTTTATGATAGTTTTGTGGCCTATCATTTGTAAGTTACTATGGAGTGAATGCAAGTATAAAATTTATTTCCTGGTGTTGATTGTTGAAATAATTATTAAACTGACAGTTTGATGTTGTTGAAAGTTGTCCTGATATTTGATTTACTATCTGGAATTTTAAAAATCTTAAAATGTTGAGAACTTCACTTTCCTTGGTAGTACCACATCTGTTAAAAAGGTCTCCCTGAATCACTTGTGTGCTTCTTCATTAGGCCTTAGAAAATCGCTTTTATGTTTAGCCCCTGGTCTGGCTTTCTACCTATTAAAAAAAAAACAGATTTAAAAAAAACTCTGCCTCACTTGGATCTGTGTAGTAGCACTTACACACCCGAGTGTTTAAACATTGAACAAGTCAGTTATAATTGCCTTCTTAGTAGCATTTATGTTGGTATCTGTTTGAAAATGGAAGTGAAACACAACTTTATGGTACCAGAGCAAAATACTTTTTTTTAAATTGACTACGTAACCTAGGCACACAATGACGCTAACCATTTGGTGTGGTGTTAACTTGTGTGCTTCTTCATTACCAAAATGATTACAAGAGCAAGAATGTCTGTAATGCGTTGGTTTGACAATTGTTGGAACATTTATACAAGGTTGTTCCCCTTTGAGAACTTGTAAGATTCCTAATTGTGTAAAGTTCTTAATAAACCTAGCGCGAGCCTTCAGTTGACATTGTTTTAAGATTCTAAAGATACCATATATCTGGGAACAATAATTTGTCAATCATGGATTTAATGACTAAAAACATTCTAAAAAAGTTCTAAATTAATGTAGTGAACTTTTTGCTCTTTGGATAGATAATTAGATTATTAGACTTTAAAACCTTTGACAAAGTACATGTGAGAAATGATTTGGGAGAATCAATGATTGCTCTGTTGACTACTAGCTTAAAGTACACAATATGTGATGTCACCCCACTGAAACATACAGATTTGAAATTTTTATTTTCTTTCTCTGAGAGTAAAATTTTGAGTCAAGAAACGCATGTTTCAAATCAGGAAAAGGTTAGTGAAAATTGGAACATTAAATTGCGAGTTTTGAGTTGAAATGAGCTAGTTTTGATTTTTAGAAAAAAAAGTTTTCCGTGGAAAAAAAAGTAATCAAACTAAAAACAAAATACACAAGAACAACAGTTAGTCTTGAAATTTGAACAATTTTATCTTGTGATACTCTAAATTATACCATTACATAATGAGATTATTACATAAGTTGTTATTTTAGCGTGATCGTCTAGAACTCCCATACTATGATGACTTCATTTTGTCTTGTATTGCCAACATTGAAGCTGAACAATCTATCTATATTAAAGGAAATGTAATTACTTTTATTCGGTTTCCCCTGCACCAAGTGTACATCTTATCTAGACAATTCTTGGCTTGATGTTTTATCAGTTCTCCCATGCTACTTCCTACTTCACATTTCTGTCTTAAATCTTCTCTACAGTAGTTTAATATTGTTGTATTATGTAGACAGTCCATCAGTAACAGGTTCTAAAAGTTGTCAGTTTCCAGATTTTTCACAAGTGTCCAGCAGTGAATGGTCAAAATGACTCCTAATTTTCGGAGTTTGCATGAGTCATCAAATTATTGCCAGAAGATTTGTATTGTTTTGTACTAAATACAACTTTTTCCGTTTGAATTTTCAAGAATTAAAACTTGACACTAATCTCTGTTGGATTTGAGACTATTAAAGCAGCTTCTAGAGTCAATGAAACGCACAAGTTTCAAGGACATTTGTATGGTGCTATCAATACCCATTAACTGCTGTAGCCAATTTGACTTTTGTGCACTCCTCACTGAACATTTATCAACTCTCAACAACTTTAGGATCATAATGGACAAAGGTAAGAGTGCTCGTCTCCATATCTTAGGAGTTGTTTCCCCTGACTGTGAGTGTTTGGTCTCAAATTTCATGATGTTAATGCTCATGAGTATAAAAGTAATTGAGATTGGTCTAAGATGTAATAACTTGTTTCTCAAAAATATAAGCCGCAAACAATATGTAATAATTTGTTTCTGAATTTTTTAAGCCGCACACAAAAGTAATAATTAGTTTTTAAAAATATAAGCCACACAGTGTAAAAATTTGTTTCTCAAAGTAGCCACAAAGTGTAATAATTTGTTTCTCAAACTTATAAGCCACAAAGAGTGTAATAATTTGTTTCTCAAATTTTTAGGCCACAAAGAGTGTGAAAGAATTAGTTTTCAAACTTATAAGCCACAAACAATGCTAAATGATTTGTTTCTAAAAGTTTAAGCCGCTAACAAAGGATAAAAAATTGTTTCTCAAACTTTTTAGTCAGAGACAATAATTTGTTTCTCAAACTATGCACCAACAACAGACAACAGCAATGAGACGAGACAGCTGATCAAGATGGCGTTAGTTGTAGCAGACCAATGATGAGTTATATGTAGGTATAAGTGAATGGTCGTAAAGCTATGCCCTTCATAAAACACATATAACTGTTATATATTTGTCTGATGTCATGTTGTATTATAACCATGGAGCTTTCCTTAACTTGGCATTCTGCACAGTCAGAAATTGTTTCTTGGCCCGTCTTTGATAGTATGCTGGCCTCTTGTCTCCCACAATTTTCCAATCTTAATTATTTTCTCGTTTGACAAATTTATGATTTTTTCCCAGACATAATGAATTTAAACCTGGCATGTCATGTGGTCAGATAGACTGTGTTAGGTAAACAGGAATCATTGAACCATGCCAGGTTGTGGTGATTGTCTTGATATCGGAGAGGAATATCATTCTGTAATAAATCACACTGCTAATTGTGTAATGCTGGTCTGGTGCAAGTGTTTATAACGTAAGGAATTTTGTCTGATACCAGCAGAAATGTACACAATGTATGTATGAGAATAGATGCTTGCACATTACTGCATGGTTACATATCCCAACTTAACATACTGTACATGGCCATTATGTACACTTGGCACTTAGGCTACTGGCTGGCTTAAGTAATTAATTTCATATTTATTGGTGAACTAACTTATTGAAAAAACCCATGATTGATGACAATGTCATTGTTGACTATGAGTTTTATACAATAGACCAATATGCATACCTACCTCAGACACTGTAAAGGTCAGGATTCTATCTTGCACAAGGGCGGATTTGAGCTCATATACACCCTAAAGATCAAATCAATGTTTTATGAATTAGTAAAGATGAATAATAAAGTGATGGCTGATCATGGTTTAACAGGATTGTTCATCTAGTGTCTAATACCTCACATTTTGGTGCCATGGGCCTGTATGACATTGCATTAGTACTCCAGGTGGCAAATGTATGCACATTTTTGTCCTGAAACACATTTTTATAAGAAAAAAATGAAAAAGTGAAACAAAGCAGCTTTTCCTCTGTCTTCTCACAATGGTGCCACTGCAATGGCTGAGACCTCACAATGAGACACACATGACATGTTTATGTGGTCAATGCTACCCATCTTTTCTCTCAATGTCATTCAAAATCTGGTAAAGATAACATAAATTACTCCAATTGTTGTTGTTGCTGCAATATGTGTCAGTATTCCCACCTGGAGATGTTAAACTGAGAAAACAAGAAAATGTTGTTACTATTCTGTCCCGCTCATGACATGAAAATATTTATTGGTCTGTTAAATCATGACATGTCCAAAATTACTTTCCATGACTGTAACTAATTTGTTTTGCAGATATTTGCAACAGAAGTCTGGTCAGTTGTTAATTGCTTCTAGTTGATGTAAATTGTTGGAAGTCGGTAAACAAGAGGCAGGTAGATATATAATCAGGGTTCCATTTGTCTAAGAATTCCTTGAATATTGATGCTGAGTCGAGTCCTGGGAAGCACAACATTAATAGCTATAAAGAACTGATGCTTATTTTATTCCAAAAACACACACACACACATACACACACACACACAAACATATACTTGTATATCTTCCTTCAAAGTTGTGATTTCAAGGTAAGGTGCATACATAAGGATCTAGAGGTCCTAGGTTTGATTCTCTGCCTGCACCACTACTTTATTTCCCTGAGAAAAAACATACCCTCACTGTTCTGGGCCAAAGCTGATGTGAAGTTGCTGCGTCTAACAGCGGACATAGTTGTGACCTGAGGATCTGTGGGTCGGGAGTACATTGTATCCAAATGCTGAGTAACTGGTCCAACATGCCACCTGCTTGCATGCTGTCAATGCATGTATCTACTGACATAAATATCCTATGTACCAGTGATGTAGAGGACATATCTATTTATAATTAACCAAACTTGTAATCCGAGAAACTCCTGTCCAGATAAAATTTAACTTATACCCCCATCTTTCGCCCTTAAATTGTCTATTATCATTGTTTTATCAGTTAAATGACTTGATACCAAGTGACCCCTAGAGCCCTTGTTATATGCCAGGAATAATTCTTAGATAAAAGGGAGTCTGGATTAATTATAATAGATACAAGAAACATTAAATGTGAAACTTTTGAGAAGGGGATAAACTATTAATTTGAGCAAAGCTGGCCAAAAAATTTCAAAATTACTCTTGTTACTGCTCAGTTAGTCCAAATTCCAGAACTAAAGCAGACAGGGACATATTCTGTGTAATCAAGGAGGGGGGGGGGGGAGCTTTGATGCATGGACTTCAATACAACTGATGATTCTAAATAAAATAATTATGAAAAATAAATTAACAAATATGTGTAACGAAATACTCACAAATTTTCTTTTTCGAATCTACACTTTGTTGATCAAAACTTTCTATGAGTGATGCCCACTTGTGACGTCATAGATTGAGCACCATGTTGAGGAAACCAAACATGAGCGATATGTCTTTTGTCACCTACCAGTACCTATTGTTGACCATGCAGATGCCATTGTAACATGATTGAATCCCTGAGAAGTTTGCACAATATTGATGTAAATTGGTAAGAACTACAGACTATAAACTAGCCTAGGGTCATTGTTACAACATAATGCCATTAATGGTGTTATTCAGCTGAAGCAAATCCAAATGGCTAGTAAACATAGAAACTGAGTAGATGGTAGACATTGCATATATCTGCTTTCATTTCTTCTTGTGCTTCGGTTAAGTGAATTTCTCATACAATAATTTAATAGACCTATTGGATTTGATAAGACATTTTCTTTTCTTCCAGCTATAGTCTCGCTATATTGGTCTCTCTTATAGCAACTTTCTCCAGGCTTGGTATAATGCATGCATATGTGATACTATATTTTTGAAGCATATAGCATTATCAAATTATTAAGCGTGTGTCTACTTATTTGAAATGTTGCAATGCCTATGGTGGCTTTATTGCTGCATAAAAATGAAACTGACGTAGTTGCCTTCCTAGATAAAATGAGTATGCCTATTAATAAAATGTCAACAAGTACAGCTAGGAAATTTTTTCAACAATTGAGGTATTTTGAAATGTATTTCCATATACATGTATTCAAATTTACTCTTAAAATCAGTATCTTTGTACAACCTTAATGTTTCAAGTAGTCACACAATGGATCAATCAAAAGTAGCTTTTGAAAACTGGTGGCTGTTTGATAATGAAAGTAAGTCCTATGTCATTATCAGGGATTTCACTAGCTTTATATTTTGACTTGAGCTTTATTTGTTTTTGGCAAAAAGCTCATGGTTTTCAGAAAAATTGACCCTTCAGCTATCAAAAATCTGGAGGGTCAAAATGAGTAATTTTGCTTTGCACATGTCAAAAACCTTACTCCTGTGTCAAATGGAACCTATGTATGGTAATAGTACTTTTGTCTATTTAAAACAGATAGTTGCTTCTTTCAGATGACCTCATAGTCACATGGTTTGAAGTGATAATCATCCATGGCACCTCATTAATGATGCATACAGTGGATATATACTTCCTTCTCTAAAGGCATTGTTAGCCTAGTTTCCTACAGTTTCCTCCAGTTCACCTAAATAGTTTCCTCTAGTTCACTGTAAATAGTAGTTAATTATCACCAAGGTGCTTGCGCTAATCACCTCTAGCAAATCCACCTGAGGTGCACATACATCTCTGTACCAGTATAACAAAACATTGTATGCTGGTTAGCTGATGATGTAACATTTCTGTAACTTGTGGCAATAACAAGAAGGGCAACCCTGAGCCATCTACTGTATGCAATTTTACTGCCAATGGATGAAAACATTTTGAAATTTTGTTTGTATACTATTACATTATTTTTCATCATATTGTTTCATTTTAAAGGGACTATAATATCCCTTCCCTTGTTTTGGATTATTTTCTGAAATTATGAACGATGCTTTTGTTTGATAATTTATTTAATAAGGCAGTTATATAACTAGTTGTAAAATTAATATTAGAAATGGTAGCATTATTATAATACATTGACGTGTAATGAGGAGTTAGAAAGTAATTGCCTCTCCCTGACTTCAAAGAGGCAATAATTACTTCCTAACTACTACAAATGGGATATTATTATCAATAATAGAACATAGGTGTGACACACAGCTGCTCTAGATTGTCCAGAATTGTCATGACAATTCAGACCATACTGTCTCATTGTTTCATAGTTTCCAAAATTTGGTTCAAACTCAACTGTAATAAGAAAATTCCAACAATCAAAAAAGCGAATGCATTCCATTTCCTGAACATGAACAAAACAAGGTCATAGAAAAAGCAGCATGACATCAATATTTGAAGTCTATTACTGTATAAAGATTAAACCTATGTTGTTTTCATATTGTTTTATGTACAGCGTTACAGCTGATCCTATTTGCTCAACAAAATTGGAAAGCCTTGTGTAATTTAGTTTTCCCAGAGTCTAATTATTTTCTGTTTTAATTGCCAACATGCTTTCTGTATATAATAAATACTTCTGTCTTATCTTAACTCTGATGTCCTTTTACTGAATAATTGGATAAATATATGTTTCCAAGAAAATTCAGCTTTTGAATCATTTTCTTTTGTACATATAGAGTGATATAAGGACCTTCCTTTATATACTTAACTAATAGTTGATATCCGGAACTCTGTGCAATGTGGTTTTCCCCTTAATTTACATGTAGGTACAAACAAATCTGGCCTAGTTAGACGGGTTTTGTATTCATATGCAAAAACAACTGACACCAACTCTATTGTCCAGATATGAATATTCATGGGTCAAAAGTGTTAAAACAGTAAAACTTTATTTGTACCTACAGATTAGTGGAGATCCGGAGTAGGTCTATTATTGTCTGTGTCAAGCAATGTAGAAACAACAGTACAATGTATAAAGACTTATGTAAGTTATTTGTCACAGCCTGGGATCAAACCTGAGACCTCTCACACTCTAAGTGGACATTTTACCACAAGGCTATCAAGCTATCTTATGGCTATCATCACGTGATTTCTAGTGGCAATGTATATAGAGCATGTGATTATTGTACATGAACTATAAATGTGAATCGGACCATGTACGTCATATAAGTGACTTTTTAGTCTTAACAAAATCTATTATGTTTGTTCATAATTATTTATTGTAATGTACTTCAACAAAAAGGTAAACATCTTCTGCCAAATTAATCTAGAGCTTACAATGTCTGAATGGTAATGGAATTACATGACTACTACCAGAATGCTACCACTACAAGAAAGCTGCACATAGTAAGAAATTTTAAAATTAGGTTGCTGGAACAATGTCCTTTTTATGATCAGTCTGACACCAGATTATATGTCTTACACCAGCATTATGATATTATGATGATGTCTAGCACCAGTTTTATATGACATGCAAACTCACCAAGAATATATTCTGCACTTCCTGCTGTTTTGGTGCCGACTTTTTTCCCCTATTTTCACTGGAAACACACCAGTTTTATTTTGATGTGTTGAAATTCCAACAGCTCGCGTTGAGTAAATCAAATTTACCAAATTTTACAATTTGCCAAAAAGCAACATAATTTACAACTGAATTTTTAATAGTCAAAATCAAGTTGTATCGAGTTATTCTTTGAGTTCCTAATTAAATTGAGCATTCTACCCGAAATACATAAATATTTTATACCTAAACAGTTTTGTAATATCATTGAATGTGAAAGGAGATGTCTATAAAGTTGTGTTATATTTCCTGGTATTGTAAGACTAATTCTCCTGAAAATAATGTAATGAAATCATCTGTCGTTTCTTAGTTCTACAATTGATTAAGGTAGGTAGTGATTTTATAAACTTTGACAATACAAGAGGTCTGTATAAACAATTGACACCTCAGAGAGAAACTGTGGAGAAAACTGATGAAATATTAGATGACAAATTACATGCTCAAGGACAAGACTGCACCAATATAACTAATTATTAATCTTATTCTGCATCAAGGTCCTAGATTATTATTTTTATGTTAATGTCAGATAGATATGTGCTGCTTGGAGAAAGGACTGGAAAAACAAGTAATTGCAAGCAAAACAGAAGTCCCTACCTGGTTTTCAGATTGTCAATGTTTCTGTTGCCATGGTCACAACCACAATTAACAACACACCAAGTTTCATAAACCTAGCTTGAAAACTCTATGAGTTATGGCAGGATCCAGATTTCTTGGTAGACGGACTGGCATACTGACTGACAGAGGGGAAACCTATAATCCCCTATGGTTGAAAACCTGTAGGGGCCTAATAAGACAAGGTTGTTTGGGGACCCACAGTCACTCACATAATGACAAAGAGTTTGTGCTTTAAATATTTCTATGAATTTTTTTATCTCAGTGGTGAAATGTTTGATAATTTGCAGAGGGATAACTTCCTGTTTTTAAGGCCGAAATATTTGGAACAATGGTTGGCCCTCTAGATGGTAACCAGACATTACTGTTTGGTTCTCTCTGTCGATGCTGAAGATCCCTTAAGTGTATCTATGAGTGATAGAGTTCTTGTGCTAATTTTTCTGCTCAAATATGCGCTGAAATCTTAACAGACTTTTCAACACCCTGTATGTATATTTATGAATTTGCACATTCGTGAATGTTCATGTTATATTTAAATGATGTGTTGCCCCATTTCAGAGGAAGGTTCTGTATTATAAGTGATGATTGTGCCTTATAAAATATATTGAACTGTGGAATTGAAAACTTGTAGACTCATTATATTGAACCGCCATAAGGTTTACTTTTCTCCAGTGACTATACTATTGTTTTATGCCACGTTTATTGTATTTACTTGAATTCAACAGAGGGTGGTTAATTTGATTTGGAGGGTTTTTAAACAAAATATATCTAGTTATTTGAGACTAACGAAATGATTACAATGTCAATGACACCACTATGACTTCTTAGATAGAATTGTCATCCTGGATATTTGTTGAAAACACATTGGTATTTCTCACAAACATAACATGTCAACATAAATGAATGGTTGTTCACTAGTAAGAAAAAATATTTTCTCTTTATGTCGAAACTGAGTATTGTCACTTTATTTATTGTGGTTGGCATATTTGGTTTCTCAAACATATTTTGAACATGGTTCACCATTAAAAATGTCCGGATAGTATTTTTGAATATTGGACATTCTTATGTTTGGGTTTCGTTCAAACCAAGACCTTGCGAGTGTATGCTCATGGTGATTGACTTTGGTAATCATTTCAGAGACAGTTAAAATTTCTATTTATTAACCAGTCAGTCAAGGAAAGTAAACAAATAATGACTTGAGTTTATTATGTTGTCTGAGAGACTCTATAATTGCTGGACTGGAATGGATTAGAATGGCTAGGTTCATGTTTTTATGTCTCCTGATGAAATAACAAGTGTCTACTACTGTTGTTTTTATTCAGTTAACTATCTCTGGTATACATAGTGTGCAAGTATGCAATAACTTCCTGAGCAAAGTACATCCTGATTGGAGCGTTTGATCCATCGTGTATTCCACTATTCATCCCTGGCAGTATTGAGTTAAGTCAGTTAATTCCCTGTAATGTGGCGGTCTTGTCCTGTCTGAACATAACTGGATTTAAGTCAGACTGACCATTGCACTTGTATGTCATTATTTCTTATCTGCAGCTTACCAGGGAGGAAAGTAAAAATGTAACCAATATTTCCAACTTTGTGTCTCAACATTTCTGTGCTTGTGCTTTAGGCATTGTAAAGAGAAACTTGTGCATCATTCTCTTTTCTGAAACTCTCTTAGCAACAATGAATGCCATTATGGTTGAAGTGTCGAAAGTGACTAAGTTATAAATTTAGATTCACACTCAACCTTGTTCTGAAGTTTAAACTAATTTATATCATACTCATTGTGGGTGAGAAATTTTATTTCATCCAAATGGTTACTAAGCACACAAACATGATTTTGCAAGAGTTGTCCCTCAAGCACAAGTGGACTGATTAAGTGATAAAAAACTTATTTTTTGGGCTGGAAGTCTTGTATCTTGGTCGCTTTAGATTTTGGTGTTTTGCAAAAACTATACTTAAGAATATACAACCAGAGTATTTGTTACTTTATATACCTTAAGCTGCCTGTCTGGTAGCATTATTTCTGGGAATAAAGCCACTATAACACTGGATTAAGTTGGTATCTGTTAATATTATAGTCTGCATAACAGGTCTTGGACAATTGTTTGGAAATCCCTTAAGCTTTGTGGCTTAGATCACAGGATTTTTTTTTCAAAGTTTTGCTGTCTGGAAAAGGGGATGAAAATTGGACCAAAAAGGGAGGTAGGTTGTTAATTTGTCATAATATGAGTGACTGCGGGTCCCCAAACAACCTTGTCTTTTTTTTCCCAGTCCTTTCTCCTAGCAGCACATATCATAAACATCTTAACTAAAAATCTGGGACCTTAATGTTGAATAAGATTAATAATAAGTTACTTTGGTGCAGTCTTGTCCTTGAGCATGTAATTTGTCATCTAATATTTCATCAGTTTTCATAGTTTCTCTCTGAGGTGTCAATTGTTTATACAGACCTATTTTATTGTCAAAGATTATAAAATCACTACCTACCTTAATCAATTGTAGAACTTAGAAACGACAGATGATTTCATTACATTACTTTCAGGAGAATAAGTCTTACAATACCAGGAAATATAACACAACTTTATAGACATCTACCTTCACATCCAATGATACTACAACACTGTTTTGGTGTAAAATATTTATGCATTTCGGGTAGAATAATCAATTTAATTAGGAATTCAAAGAATAATTAGATACAACTTGATTTTGACAATAAAATTTCTATTGTAAATTATGTTGCTTTTTTGGTAAATTGTAAAAATTTGTTAATTTTGATTTTCTCATGCTATCTGTTGGAATTTCAAAACACCAAAATAAAACGGGGGTGTTTCCAGTGAAAATAGCGGAAATAAGACGGCACCAAAACAGCAGGAAGTGCAGAATATATTCTTGGTGAGTTTGCAGGTCATATAAAACTGGTGCTAGACATATCATAATATCATAATGCTGGTGTAAGACATATAATCTGGTGTCAGACTGATCATAAAAAGGACATTGTTCCAGCAACCTAATTTTAAAATTTCTTAATATGTGCAGCTTTGTCGTAGTGGCAGCTTTCTTGTAGTGATAGCTTTCTTTTAGTCATGTAATTCCATTACCATTCAGACATTGTAAGCTCTAGATTAATTTGGTAAAATAAATATGAACAGAATTTGACAGATTTTATTGAGATGTGTTACTATGTACAAGGTCTGATTCACATATAGTAACATGTACAATAATCATGTGATCTATATATATTGCCGCTAGAGATTATATGATGATAGCCATAAGATAGCTTGATAGCCTTGTGGTAGAATGTCCCCTTAGAGGGTGAGAGGTCTCAGGTTTGATCCCATGCTGTGACAAATAACTTACATAAGTCTTTATCAATTTTACTGTTGTTTCTCCCTTGCTTGATGCAGACAGTAGTCAGTCCCAGGTACCTGGCTGTCAGTCTGGTGTCAGGATAATAAAACTAGGTAGTCTTCGTATGACTGAAACACTAAAACTTCAACAATGTACCTATTGTACCGCAATCTTGGCCAAGTGGGAATTTGCAGTTTCAAATATTGGTTACCATAAATAGTTACCATAGGCCAATCTCTGCCAGGTGTCTGGCATAACGAGAAGGGATTCGGGAGGTATTGTACGCATGAATGATAAATGTCTCACTAGTCAGGGCTTGACACTAACTATTTTTGGTCACTGGTTCCCCAGCAAAGAAACTTAAAATTTGTAAATAAAACAGTTACTGGTCCTTCAAGATTTTCACTGGTCCTTCTTGATTTTCACTGGCCTCGGACAGGGGACCAGTGTAAGTGTCGAGCCCTGTAAGTCGAAAATGACTGGCCCTTTCTATAGGGGGACACAATAATAAACAAACTATAGGAGTGATGGTTTGGTTTTATAATTATCCCAAACTGGAATCAGATGAACAGCAGCGACTTTAAACATAAGCCTTTTTCCACCAACAAAGTAAAGTCATTGTCAAACTTCATAGACACTTTGATACATACAGACTAAATATTTCCATACTGTGCTGGTAAATATTCATTCCATGCCACCATCTGATGTCATTGTGTCAAACTATGTAAGCTTGTAATGCACACAGACGCTGACTCACAGCGCTAGGATTGGCATTATATGTTGCCTCAGAACTTCAGAATAGACAAATTGATATAATAAATCCTTTTGAGATTCATTTTTTTCTTTGGATTTAAATATTCAGTTATGTGTTTTTACGATTCTGTGCTATTCCTAGGAACCGTGAGGGGCATGAATGTCAAACGTTGATCCGTATGAAAAATTTATTTCCAATCATTACAATTCTTGCCCTCATTATTTTAAGAATGGTGCCTGCATAGAATATGAAATACAGTACAACTTCTGTAGGTCAACACCCTTTGAGAGTGGCAAACACATTAATCCTTCTATATAGGTTGTTGCTCTATAGAGGTTAAATTTAACTTAAGAGTTAATATCTCCTATGGAAAATTTTGCGGGTTTTGCTATAGATTGCTTGTTGCTCTTCAGAGAGTGTTTTGGAGAGGCTGTACTGTTCATTTGATGTTGAATTTTGGTAAGAACATATATATTTATTTCAGAAGTTGCTACTTTTTGTCTTTTTCAGGTTCATTGTGATCCATTGTGAACGACTGAAGAAGCTGCAAAATCGAGAAATTCTGAAACAAGTAAATCCCCTTGGCAAGGTAAGTGTACTGTTTAAATTGTGTTAGTGATAAAAATTATTTCTGCTGTTTCTAAATAGTGATTTATCGACAATTAAAATTATTTCAAAGTTAAGATGAATATTGGCTAGGTAAATTTATTGAAATATTCGGTGTTATTTTATTCCCAGGACTTAAGCATCTGTTACTGACATTGCAAAGCATAACCCTTGTGAATATAAGCATTTTGTAATTATAATAAACGAGTCTTAGAATTGTCAATGAAGGTAGCGTATAATATTATAAACAGTCTTAGAATTGTCATTGAAGGTGGCGTATAATATTATTACACAGAGTTAGAATTGTGATATTGAATACTTACCTCAGACTGTAGTAGACTTAGGAAGGTACTGGACTAAATCATTGACATAATAATCGGTACCTTCTAATGCTGCAGACTATTTCTGCCCCATTCTTGCCTTGTTCTGCAACTCTTTCTAGCAATGTTTATTGTTCTTCAGCTCAATGAAGCCTTTTACTGTAAAATCATATGTTTTTGTGACATAAAAATTTCATTATTCTTTTTAAAAGTTCTTTGCAAGGTTAAATATTAACAAATTTTTAAGTTCAGAAATCTTCTTTCTGCCTTTTACTGTAATTGTTACATTTCTGGATCTCAAATTTAGCAAACAAATAGAATTCCTGAAAGATTGGGAAAATTCATCCCTTATGAAAATTTCTGATTTGACCGCATAGTGTTCTCCAGCACAATGTAGCCTGGTAGATTGTTACTGTTACGACATCATGTAATCATGTAGAAGATTAAACATCTGCTGATAATTTCCTGTCATTATCTGATGTCGGGTGACAATTGTGACAAGATTGTTCTCATTTACAGCCCATTTCTAGAATACTTCACCCTCCCTAACACACTTTATTACCACTCATAAGCCCTTCATTAGACAACCTAATGTAACCAATGATACCCTATTGAGTAATTCTATTCCGGCTACTACAAATTTAACATACTAAGTATTGCTGACTATTGCAGTCCCTGCTGTATATTCTAGCACTCAGATGATAAAAAGTCTGGGAAAAGAATTTTTCAATTTGTGGCATAATAATATGAACAAATAAGCATCTAAAATGTTTTTGGGGATTTTTTTGTCGATGTTCATTTGAAGACAATCTAGGAGTGATATCTGAGAAATATTAAATTACTTTTTTTTTCAAACAGCAGACATAATTCTTACATACCATTCATTACTTGCTTCTTGACTTCTGTCTGTCAACTTGTGAACAAAAAATTATTGAAGAAATTAGTTAAAAGGAAAATACAATATCCACCATTTCCAGGTTAGCATTATCTTCATATTTTTACCCAATTTGTTTACTAGCTGTCTTATAACTGGTGTGTTTGTTGTAATACAAGAATTGCTGCAGAATTACCAAATGTGCTGTTTAATCGAGGACAAGCATAATTATAGATTGCTTGGCAGTCCTGTTCCCTATTTGCAAATAGGTTTGCCAAACAGAATGGACCATCCATTCTAAGCTTTGCTTTTGTCTATGAGGTATTGTGTTTAATTTGAGGATCATAAGAGGGTTTGGGTAATGCCTTGAATAAGGCCTGCTCCTGTTATTCAAAGACGAAGCAGATACATATGAGCCGCGATCTGAGAAAAGGGCCCTTAATGACATTGATATCAAATTGAGAAAATTGAGTTTAAAGTTACGACATCATTTTCTGCGAATTTCAGAACGAGGCAAAAAGTGCACAAAAATGTTTTATGTTGTATCCTGCCACATAATTGTTGCCTTGTAACATACTTAATATGGGGTTCTATACTATCACTTGAAGCCTATATTTTTGGGTTAAAACACGACAAATTACAAACAAAAGTGAGGATTTTTGGAATCGGCAGACCACATGGTTATTTATAGTCGTATTTTATTAAAATCCACTGAAATATGTGTTTAGTATCTTGTAGTGTTATATAGCATATGAAATTATCAGTTATTTATCAAGATACGATATTTTGGGGTAAAATCCTTCAAAATATAAACACAAATGGTGATTTTTGGAATCGGTTTACTGTAATGCCATTTATTATGTTATTTGATTATAAATCAGTATGATGGACACATGTTGTCTGCCTGCATAAGATATTGCTAATTTGATGTCTTAAATGTTGTCCATTTTCAGACGTTTTTGGGGCAAAAACATTGCAAAATTAAACAAAAGTGAGGATTTTTGGAATCGATTGACCACATTGACATTCATAATGATTTTCGTATTATATCTAATACAACTGAAATTAGTTTGTAGTAAGTTGAATATATCAAATAATACATTATCCATTTGGATCACTTTATAATATTTTGGGGTAAAATCGTACAAATTATAAACTAAACTGGTGATTTTTGGAATCAGTTTACAACAATGCCATTAATCACATATTTTAGTAATAAGTCACTAAAATAGTTACATGATGTCTTTCCGCTTAAGATATTTATAATCTAGTTTCAAAGTGATACGCGTCTTGAGCTACTTTTGGGGTAAAACAGTCCAAAATATTAACAAAAGTGAGGATTTTAGGAATCAATTGACCACATTGACATTTATAATCGTATTATTTCTGAAACAACTGCAATTGTTTGGTAGTAAGTTAAAGTTTAATATATCAAATAATACATTATCCATTTAGATCACTTTATGATTTTTTGGGGTAAAATCGTACAAATTATAAACTAAAATGATGATTTTTGGAATGGGTTTACTACAATGCCATTAATCACATCATTTAGTAATAAACCACTAAGATAGGCACATGATGTCTTTCCGCTTAAGATATTTATACTCTACATGTAGTTTCAAAGTGATACGCGTCTTGAGCTACCTTTGTGGTAAAACAGTCCAAAATATTAACAAAAGTGAGTATTTTTGGAATCAATTGATCACAATGTTATTCATAATCATATTTTATGCAAAATAACTGCAATTGGTTTGTAATGACTTGTAGTATAATATATAGTAAGAAATTGGTAGCTTAAAGCTTTTGATGAAGATACCATGTTTTGGGGTAAAATGTTACAAATATAAACTTAATTAATGATTTCTAGAATCTGTTTAACCATAACACCACAAACTGTGCTATTTGATAATTAAACAATACGAATAGGCACTTGTTGTCATTCCACACAAAAAGTAATAATCTATTCTAAAAAGTTGTTCATTGTGTCACATTTTTGGGGTAAACATTACAAAATATAAACATAAGTTAAGTAATTTTGAATCAGACGACCACATTAATATTAATCATGGCATTTAATAATAACTTACTGTGTTAGGTTGGTGGTAACAATTTGCTTAATACATCAATCCATTTCAGTATGAAGTGAGTAACGTGTGTGAAAAGCGATATTTTTGGATAAAACACGAAAAATGTAAACAAAAAACCTGTTTATTGGAATCTGCTAACTACAATGGTGTTAGTAATTTAATTTCGATATGAAGCCTGTAATATGTACATACTGATTAGCATTTACAGCGTCCGAACTTTAGTAACAGACAATCAAGACAATAAGACTTTTTGGTGATAAAATTAGTCGGATATAAACAAAAAATGAGGAATTTTGGAATCGACAGACCACAAAACCATTAATTATTATGGGTTATAAATAGCAATGTGATGGGTAAGCAGTCTCTTGTAGTACATTTTTGAATAACATATCAAAACATCAATTATCTTCATTTCGTTGAAATATAGTATTGAAAATTCTATATTTTGATGTAAATCCTAACATAATAAATTTTTGGAACTGTCTTGCCATTAATGATGTTATGAAATAAATATCATTAATTTGCCATCATATATCATCGTATGCCGGAATTGGTTTATATAAGTAAAACTATTAGAGAAAACCAGACAATGAAGAACATGAAGTTGAACATAAAGGCGCCACTAAAAATTGCAAGCAAGACAGATGCCTACATGTTTGAACACACGACCCTATGTATTATATTTTATATCTACGTTGCCATGACAACTACTATATTTGTCTGAATAAAACAATATTCAAGCGAAAATTTTATCTATATATGTTTTTTTCTTCAAATTCCATATACAAAATTTCACACACATAGATTCGAAATTCTTTGAGTTATGACAGGATTCCATATTTTGAAGTATTTTCACTATTGCGGTATCCATAGCAACCACATTTATTGTTAAAATGAAATTATATTTAGATATTCATACTCTTCTTATTGTCACCTACCTACATACCAGGTTTCATAAACATAGCATGGAAACTATGTGAGTAATTTTAGGATCTAGTCTTTTTGTACATACTTTCACTATTTCGGTCTCCATAGCAACAACAATTTCAGACACAATAAAAATAGACATGCATAATTCCCTTCATTGCATCTTGTCCACATAACAAATTTGCTAAACATAACTTGAAAGATGTTTCAGTTATGTAAGGATCCAGATTTTTGACAAAATAACTGACTAACAAACCAACTGAGGGCAAACCCATAGGCCCCGTTTGAAAACCTGTTGGGGACTTATTTTACATACATACCCTGAAATAAAATAACTTCTGTATTCAGTACTGTATTACCGTTCTGCTCAAAACATAGACTGCATTTATTTAATACAAAGCCCATATATTGCAGTTGTAATATTTTCCTGATCAGTAGTAGTAAATTTTGCATATTTTAGTAATTTAAAAAATGGTTGCTATGGCAACAAAAAATAAGATAAAGGCATACTTTTACACACAAATGTTGCTCTTCACAAATGAGTATCATTATTCAAATGATAAATTCAATCTGAGCAGATTTACAGCAGTGTGAAAATGCCACTTAAACACCAAATGGTAACAAAATATGTCCATGTTGAGATTCCCGTTTTTTGCCAAAAATGTCCATGTCATTGGTTCCTTTAAAAGGTCATAAAATTGTTAATATTTGAAAATTTGACAAAAATCTTTCTTTCTTGTACACAGGAAAGATAGATTCTTCGGAAAATGCAAAAAAATGAAAATCGAAAATTTTTCATTAAGGGCCCTTTTCTCAGATCGCGGCTCATATATTAGCAGATAGATATATTGGGTTCGATTGAGTGCTGCAAGTAAATAATGTGTAGGCGACAGAATCTTAGATTAAGGGAACATGTGAATGTCTTGACAAGTCAGAAACTGTCACATAGATATACCTGTATAATTTGTCATCTGAATAAAACAGCGTCTTAAATAATTTTCATCATCAGTCAATATTAATTTAGAAGTGTGTCCCAATAGTAGCAAGCGTCAAACAATTACTAAGAATCAATATGACCAACTGCTTTGAGCAAAATGCCGAAACATTCAAAATAGCAAGAGGTAAGAAACAAGAAATTGACCAACTGCCTTTAGCAAAGTACATAAACTTTCAATATTAAAAGACCCGTTAGTCTTGTACTAGGAGTGGCGCCAATCAGTTCTGACATATTTTCTCTTCATTGAAAAAAATGATTTTTCGGGATTGTTTCTCTTTTTCAATTCTCTTGGATAATTTGTGGCAAATTAAATCAATTATATAACACAAATTGATATAAATGACAATATTGAGTAGGGGTTCTCTTACAACAGGGCTGTAAGACAACGTATTTGTCTTCATTTAGAAGAGTGCCTGAATATTTCATCTTCTGCTTGTATACACAGAATGCGGAATTTAATTACTGCTTCTATGTTTCTTTTTATTAGAAAAATTAACCGTTCGCCATATTGAAGCACTTCACTTGCGGGTAAAATGGCATCCTTGTTTTTGACAGCTGCCTAAGTATGATTAGACACTTATCAATTAACGGGAATGAAGTATACATAAGACTTTGATGACTTTTATTTGAGGGTTGGAGTTTTTTGCTAGTGGAAAAAGCAATACTTTTCGAGTTGATTTTTTATGATTTTTTCTTTGGCAAACTTCCTGTGTTACTCCAATGGTAAATAATTTCCCATCTCCAAATATCAGTACACTTATTGTGCCCCCCCACACTTATTTTAGATTATATTTGTTTAAGTTGATGTCATATTTTTAGAGGAGGGGATTTAAGTGTTGTTTATGTTTCTGTTAGACTTCAGAATGACAATTACTTAATTAAAGTTCACTATAATATTTTTATCATAATTATCCACGTATGCTCATGCAATTAATTAATTGTCCAATTTTAATATCTAGGGTCAGTAACTCGGTCACTAGGTCAAATTATTGTTAAGCCTTCATTTTTGACTGGATTATTGAGAATCTTGATCAGAATGTTTGTTTTGATGAAAACTTGATGCAGCTTGAAAACGGGTCATATAGGGTCAATAATTAGGTCACCATGTCAAATCATAGAAAACACTTATTATATATAGGCTATTACATAATAAGGCAGGGTTATTAATGTGACCTTAGAATAAGTTTTGCAGCATGTGATCAAGATATAGTTAAATATATTATCGATAGGACATTACAAATAGAAAGGACAAACTTATATAGAAATATTGCACTTTACTTCTGAACCAATATTAGACTATGTCTTCTAACAATTACTTTTTAACCTTCTATCAATATACATGTGCTACATTTTACACCAGTTTCAGTGCATATCTTTCTATACTTAAAATTCCAAATTTTAAAAGCCTATATAATATAATTTCAAAACAACCAGTATAAAAATATGTACAACTTAAGTACTAGATACAGAGAAAAAATGTCACGATAATATAGTATTGTCATGGTGATGTAAGAAACAAGAAATCATATAACTAGAATATGTCAGGATGTTTCATCATTAAATTTACATGCTCCACTACATGCTGTATCCTCTATATATAATCTCTACCATTTCTCCTCTCAGAGTTTCAGGTTTTGTACAAGTATTTTATGTTACGGCAGATATTATGGCGGAAGCCATCACTTTCTTCCTCATTTTTGTATCTTCCAGCATAGCATTATAAGTGAACATGACAATTTATGCTCTTTTTTGTATGCTCTGACATACGGCTGGTGTCTTATTATCAAGAGTGGTTTGGTTGCCATTTGTGATAACTAAATGTGACTTCTAACACTAGAGAGCGCCACCGAGCGACGATCCTGGACTATCTCCCTGATTAGACATCAATGCATTTATTCTAATCACAAAGTTGGCCCTATTCATTATTCCATGATTATTTATAAGTTCATTACAGCCAATTAGGGGTTTAATGCTTGACCAAGGTCTGTGGTCAGGGCTAAAATTGGAATGGACACACCTACCTCGGCCACTAACCATCTGTTCCCTCACCATGGGAACAGTAAAAGTGACCATTATTCAACCAATTTCCATTTTGGAAATATCAGATCCTTTCTTAACTCTGTGGGAATATTTTAACCACATGTGTTAAATTCAGTTTTTTTCCTTTTTGACAAATATGCATTATCCTATAGTTTTGTCTGAACCAATTATATTTCCAAATAAAATGGAACCATATAAGTATGTTTCTTAATTCCATTTAATGTAAGATGAGTAAGTGCATTTAAGTATGGCTTTATAAAGATGGATTGTTCAAATTAGAAAGTGTAAATTTATTATTTGAAAAAAAAACAAAAAACAAGATGAATTGTGCCATTCTGCTAGAACTTGAAGTATCACATTTTGTAAAGCTTTGGTCCAGTGGTTAATGCATTTAATTGGAACCCAGGGAGTAGAGATTTATTTCCCCGGTCCCATCAGGGTGATCATACACTTTTGGGTAGCTGAGTATACTGAACATCCCTTGCATAAACAACAGTACTGTTGTGTTAATCCATGAAACTTGCTATGGGAAAAGTTCAGCACCAAATTAATGTGCCATATTGAAGTTGCAATATGATGATTGTCATGCATCCATATCACTCCCAACAATATCATGTCACTTGCTTCCAATTAAAATATGATGTATATAAAAAAAGTTTAACATAACTTAATAGTTAAGGAAATTTATACTTAAACACAAACAGAGGGGGTGATCACGTGGTGGTTGCATTTCGGTTTTTCTAATGGCGGCGCCCATGTCAAACAGGTAATTTGCTGTTTTCTGTCTTTTTTCTTCGATATGTTAACATATTATACTGACCATGTTCTGGCCAACAACGTCCGGTTTTCATTGATATCTTGCTTTTGGCTGTAGGTGCCGTAGTTTTTGTGATTACCCTGTGCACAATTTCGAATCGACGACTTTCTGTTATGAAAACCGCGATTGCATTGGGTCTTAACGCAAAAAAGTCACGTTTTTTGTCAAATACTGGATTTTTCCAGATTATTATCGATAGTATATGTTCTCATTGCACAACATAGTATATGTGTCCTATCTGTTCAGCATTAAGAGGCATTTTAACGATTTTATTCGAATTAATGAATAATGATTGCATTGGGAAACATATTTTTCATGGTTGCATTGAGTACCAAGCAGTACAACATAATCGAGAAGTTATACATGCGCTGTTTACTGTTGGCATTTAAAATATTTAACGATAAAAATATAATTTATAATACTTACATTGAAGTGCTATGTCAAAATAATATATCATATACATGTAGTCGGTATTTTCCATACAATTTATAAGGCATTCCTGTAGCACGCATTCAGAGTGGCGTATTAATTATTCATATTATCTTATTTCCAGTTTCTAAATACATGTCAAGAAAGAAAAGTAACCTTCGACCATATATTTGACACAGTAGCGAGCTAGGTAGACGGCACTCAAACAAGAACACCAATCAAACACAAGATCGGGAAAACGAAAGCTAGAAAAAACACTGTTTAGTCACCATTCAAAGCAACACATCTTTATCTGAAGTCGCCTTCTGATAAAGGTCTAAATCTCTTAGAACCTTATTTTGTTCCAACAAAGAGTTCACCAAATAAAAGTGAATATAATGTCTCTAAGGAAGTCAGCAATTAATCCGGGAACTATAATGTGTAAACTACTGGCAGTAGACGAACGTATATGTGAGTTGGGGTTTGAACCATTGTGCGATTATGACAACGACGATCAGACTGTTGAACCGGTATATTAAAGCAGGAACAATGTAATTATAATCTTTAGGATTTCGATAGTTCCTGATTAAAGTCACTATTTTAATAAGCTATAACTCGGCAACAGGCACAACGGCAAACCTCGCTCTTTCACAATGATGAGACTGGATATATGATTTCATGCAACACCTGTAGTTTCGAATTAAATTCAAGAACAGCATTCAGGGCGATAAAAGGAACGCATTGTATAGATGTGGCAAAAGCTGTCATCGTGTAAACTACTAGTGTACCGTATAGACATAAACGTGAAACTAAGCATGTACGAGTAAACTTTTCATAGATTGTTAGTTTGATCACGTTCTTTGATATTGTTTTAATATTGCATAATCTGTGATTTCTTTTTAGCTCACTTGAGCACAAAAATAAATCCTCTTCGTCGAAAATTTGTTGTATGTGTTAAGTAACGTATGAATTATTATCAATGCGTATGTCTTTTGCCCACTTTTCACATTTAGCTACTGTGAGCGACATAGGGTCATATCAACACTTAATAATTAATAACAGGGTCCCTGGAATAGCGCACGAGGAAACGTTTAATACTGAAAACCACTTGAATTGCATTTGGATTTCTTCATTTTGGTTCACCAAAATATTTGATCTAAATTACTAGTCATCAGTGTGGACATACAAGATCTATGTGGTATGTGACGAAGATGCACCAGTATATATAAAGGGAAATTAGACAGACGACTCTTCCCAACAGTCGGGAATTTGACAACCTTATCTACTCCAAGTCCCTGGGAAAAGACTTCGGTCCGGTTTCAAGACTCGGGAATTACTACATGATTACGTGTCCCATCCCTGGGGATTTAGACAGTATGTGCGTATTTAGACATGGTGTTGCTCATTCTAGACTTGAGTGTCGAGAAAGTCTCGTTAAAATCGGTAAAAGAATCAAATACTTACGGTTTTGGGCACACATTTACTTATAAATGTGTTTTAAAGTCAAACATTCATGATGTCTCATACCACATGTTTTGTCTCACTGTAACATCAATCCAATTTTGTATGCCTTTACGTTAACATAGGCATGACATGATCTAAGTATAGTGAGACCTTGGACCTTGTGTATTTGTACAATGTGATTTCCTTTTACATAAATAAAGTTGTTTCTGTAATTTATTGAATGTAAAATCATACATATGGTTCACATTATTTGTTTTCAGTTTTTATTAACACAAGTAGTGTTTCTAATCATATTTTCAAAACAAATCCATTTACCAATTTTTCATAAACAATAAAAATATGTATTTAAAAAGGGTGTCCTTTTATTTATTGATCAAATAGCTCAACACATGTATGTATATCAGGAACGACAAAGTTTATTACAGATTACTCGGAGCTGAAATGCCCCCTATCGGCCATTTGCAGACACTTTCTCAGTGGATACAAATTACGAGACGTTGCCCAAATATCCTCCAATCCAGTTTCCAAAACCACTTCTTCTTCTCCGTGAACCTCAAGTTTTGTTGTAGATGAAAAGTAAAACAAGTTTTCCGTCTGAAGAAGAAAAGCTGTATTATGGAGTGGAAACTGCTTGCTGGCGACGAGTTCAATACCCTTACTTTAGTTGTACAAATAAATCTATTTTGCCAATCTCATTTAGACTTCGGGGCATGAACTTATAATCTTGGCTGTACTTGGATTTTCTTCCATTTGGTTATAGTACCGATACTTTAATGTCACATTATTGCTCCCACAACTTTTTCTCCGATCATTCGTTACATACAATGAATTATGGAACCATTGGGCTGTTTCTTAACAAATGATCAATACTCGACGACGTAATGTTAACTACTTAATTATGTCCAAATAGTAGACCATGTATCGTATTTAGCAAATTGTGTGGTGAACAAAATACTCATTTTGCAAGGGTTGTTCCTCTTAGACTTTAAATCATGCACCATCGGGATGTTTTATTCCATTTTCTTCCATCTTATGATGTTTTCCATAATTGGGAATCATCTAAAGTGCCAAAATTGCTAAATTCTGCAGAGAAGTTACCAAGTTATAGCTAATTAAAATCGTGACTTTAATATACCGGTTCAACAGTCTGATCGTCGTTGTCATCATCGCACAATGGTTCAAACCCCAACTCACATATACGTTCGTCTACTGCCAGTAGTTTACACATTATAGTTCCCGGATTAATTGCTGACTTCCTCAGAGACATTATACTCACTTTTATTTAGTGAACTCTTTGTTGGAACAAAATAAGGTTCTAAGCGATTTAGACCTTTATCAGAAGGCGACTTTAGATAAAGATGTGCTGCTTTGAATGGTGACTAAACAGTGTTTTTTCTAGCTTTCGTTTTCCCGATCTTGTGTTTGATTGGTGTTCTTGTTTGAGTGCCGTCTACCTAGCTCGCTACTGTGTCAAATATATGGTCGAAGGTTACTTTTCTTTCTTGACATGTCTTTAGAAACTGGAAATAAGATAATATGAATAATTAATACGACACTCTGAATGCGTGCTACAGGAATGCCTTATAAATTGTATGGAAAATACCGACTACATGTATATGATATATTATTTTGACATAGCACTTCAATGTAAGTATTATAAATTATATTCTTATCGTTAAATATTTTAAATGCCAACAGTAAACAGCGCATGTATAACTTCTCGATTATGTTGTACTGCTTGGTACTCAATGCAACCATGAAAAATATGTTTCCCAATGCAATCATTATTCATTAATTCGAATAAAATCGTTAAAATGCCTCTTAATGCTGAACAGATAGGACACATATACTATGTTGTGCAATGAGAACATATACTATCGATAATAATCTGGAAAAATCCAGTATTTGACAAAAAACGTGACTTTTTTGCGTTAAGACCCAATGCAATCGCGGTTTTCATAACAGAAAGTCGTCGATTCGAAATTGTGCACAGGGTAATCACAAAAACTACAGCACCTACAGCCAAAAGCAAGATATCAATGGAAACCGGACGTTGTTGGCCAGAACATGATCAGTATAATATGTTAACATATCGAAGAAAAAAGACAGAAAACACGAATTACCTGTTTGACATGGGCGCCGCCATTAGAAAAACCGAAATGCAACCACCACGTGATCCCCCCCTCTGACAAAACTAAATGAGAAAATGAAAGAAAAAAGTCCATTCCCAGCAGTCAAAAGTCACAAAACCTATAGGTAGTTTAAGCTGTCAAAACACAACACTATTTTTCAAGGCCAAAATTTCAAGTTGCACACTTTGCTTTGACGTTGCTTAGGCAAATATCTGGTACTATCCTGTGTTGTTTGGAATCTGTTGTAATCTTAGATTACTGAATATTAAAGGCAAAACATAGATTAATAATCTCTGATATTTAATGTATAAATAATGTTTTGTCTGGCTTAAAATTCAAACAATAGTATACCTCAAAGTTTGGAAATGTGTCTTACTCAAGAATTCCATTAAGACATGTTATATTGTATTATACAGTCAGTACATTGAAAGCTTTATGCAAAACAAGAAAAATTTCAATTCGTAATACCACCCAAAATGGATTGTAAATAAGAAAAATCGAAAAATTGTATAAAACACTGAATTTTCTTCCTAATAGCATATAACCTTAATTGTGATTACTACGAGAAAAAAATTCAGTGTTTCTGAAATTGTTCCCCAGCTGCCTGAGCTGTAATAAACACTCAAATCTATGATCTGCGCCGAATGTATCCAAGTTTGCTTCCAGAATTTGACAGAAAATTAATACATTTGCATTCTATGATATGAAAGTTAATGCATAATCTTATAATTGAAGTGGAGTGTACCATTGAGCTTGCTGTAAAAATATTGCCTGTAAAAAAACTCATCTTAATTCATACTGCATTTTTACATTATATATAGAAATAACTTTCTGTATTTGAATACAGCAGCCATTTTGATGAAATTCAATTTCCTTGTATTAGTTATTTATTATCAATTAATTAAATGTATGTAACAAGGGTTGGCCCTTTAGATGGCTGATTTCGCGGCTCAGATATGCTCGGGAACAAGAAAGTGTGAACAGACTTTTATAACAACCTGTATATTTTTTAATCTTTTTATTCTTGCATGTTTCATGTTGTGTTGCCCAATTTTAGAGCAATTTTCTGCATTAGTTATATGTATGCCTTACAAAATATATTGAACTGTGGAATTGAAAACTTGTAGACTCATTATAGTAAACCACCATAAGGTTTACTTTCCTCCAGTGACTATACTATATCACCTTTATTGTATTTGCTTAGATTCAAAAGAGGGTCGTTAATTTGATTTGGAGGGTTTTTAAACAAAATCTATCTAGTTATCTGAGACTAACGAAATGATTACAATGTCAATGACACCACTATGACTTCTTAGATAGAATTGTCATCCTGGATATTTGTTGAAAACACATTGGTATTTCTCACAAACATAACATGTCAACATAAATGAATGGTGTTTTGCTAGTTATGAAAAATGTTTTTTTTCTTTATGTTGAATTTGAGTATTCGTTGTCACTCAATTTATTGTGGTTGGCATATTTGGTACCAGACCAATTTTGAACATTGTCCACCATTAAAAATGTAAAGAAAGCAGATTTGGATATTGGACATTCTTATGTTTGGGTTTCTTTCAAACCAAGACCTTGCAAGTGTGTACTCATGGCGCCTGACATTAGTAATCATTTCAGAGACAGTTTAAATTTCTATTTATTAACCAGTCAGTCAAGGAAAGTAAACTAATAATGACTGGAGTTTATTATATTGTCTGAGAGACTCTATAATTGTTGGACTGGAATGGATTAGAATGGCTAGGTTCATGTTTTTATGTCTCCTGATGAAATAACAAGTGTCTACTACTGTTGTTTTTATTCAGTTAACTATCTCTGGTATACATAGAGTGCAAGTATGCAACAACTTCCTGAGCAAAGTACATCCTGATTGGAGCGTTTGATCCATCGTGTATTCCACTGTTCATCCCTGGTAGTATTGAGTTAATTCAGTTCATTCCGGTAATGTGGCAGTCTTTCCTGTCTGTACATAATTGGATTTAAGTCAGACTGACCATTGCACTTGTATGTCATTATTTCTTATCTGCAGCTTATCAGGGAGGAAAGTAAAAATGTAACCAATAGTTCCAACTTTGTGTCTCAGCATTTCTGTGCTTTTGCTTTAGGCATTGAAAAGAGAAACTTGCATCATGCTCTTTTTTCAAACTCTCTTGGCAACAATTAATGCCATCAAGAATGAAATGTTGAAAGTGGCAAAATGTAAAACTGGATTCACACTCAACTTTGTGCTGTAGTTTAAACTATTTTATTTACATAGGCTTACTCATCTTGGGATAGAACATTTAGTACATCCAAATGGTAGCACACAAACATGATTTTGCAAGAGTTGTCCCCCAAGTACAAGTGGACTGATTCCGGGATAAAAAAACGTATTATTTTTTGGGCTGGAAGTCTTGAATCTTGGTGGCATCAACTTTTGTGTTTTGTAAAGACAATACTTAACAACATACAACCAGACTATTTGTTACTTTATATAACTTAAGCTGCCTGTCTGGTAGCATTATTTCTGGGAATAAAGCCACTATGACACTGGATTAAGTTGGTTTTATGTTAATACTATAGTCTGCATAACAGGTTTTGGACAATTGTTTGGAAATCCCTAAAGCTTTGTGGCTTAGGTCACAGGAATGTTTTTTCATTTTTTTTGCTGTCTGGAAGAGGGGATGAAAATTGTGCCAAAAAGGGATGTACCAGTAGGTTGTTAATTTGTCATTATGTGAGTGACCTTGAATCCCTAAACAACGTTAACGTGGTCTTATTTTTCCAGTCCTTTCTCCTAGCAGCACATATAAACATCTACCTCAAAATCTGAAACCTCAATGAGAAATAATCGACTGAAAACGCTATTTAGTATTTTGTCCTCCGTACAAAATACTAAATAGTGTTTACGTTTAAATTTTACGAAAGATTCCGAAGATTTCGTCAATGATCGGAAGTATACGCACAAAACCCGGTACACCGGTATCTGCCGGTACCCTGTTGTAGGCCTATATTGTTTTGTATATTGCGTGGCATATTGTAGTCTAATCACGACTGACACCTAATTGAATGGCTAGGTATAATCCAATTAAAGGATAAGTGTAGAAGTGTGAATGAATATATATCACTTAATATAGTCATGGAATTATATCTATAGACAAGCACATTAACTCCATGATATATAACATATCGCTGGCTTAGAATGAAAAGATCGTATCAACAAAATCATATTTTGAGAAAATAAGAAAATCTGTCTGACAAATTACTCTGTACTTATTGTTAACAAGCTTTCATGAAAATAGACTCATAAGAACCTTGTGATATATATTTCAAATATGGCACTTATGACCTTCTTATTCTAAGCCAGCGATATAAAATTATAAGGACAAGCAAAAACATCTAGCTTTTATATTTTATTACAGATTATGTTGTATCAGACAATAAACAAAATGTAGCTAGCTACAATTAAATACATATGCATAGAAAAATTTGAGGGCATGTGGATATAACATGTATTTTTAATTTTCCATTCATATGATCATGTTTGTGCGGTTTATATTGATATTAAAAGAAAAGGCCGCCTCTTTGATCTTCATAATGATTGACACGTGTTTATGAAAATTAAATAACTCACAACATTCGTGGAACATGCAGATTTATATACTTACAAGTAAACAATTATTATTTTATTGTAGATTCTACTGTCCATGAAAATATAAATCTAATAATTATCGGAGAAATTAATACAACTGCACACAGCCATTCGCACCATCTGTATTGCATACGCATAGTAAATCCCCCGCCTCTGGCATGTTTCAATTATACATTCAACATGATTAATGTCAATATCAAGGCAATATACAAGGCTATATACAACATGATTAGGTGTCAATAGCGGGCTACTATATACGATACCGGAAAGTACTGGTATATACCGGGTTATAGTGTGCGCCCTACGTTATCAATATGTGTGCTATCCATCCATTGGTTATCAGAAACTGGCGAAAATTTATCGGTAGTCTCCGGAAAGTGACGGAGATGCTGTTAAACGCCGAATTTGTAAACAAACCGGGCTTGTTATGTCAATCTTCAAGGGAAGATTATTTCACATGACAGTAAGAGCCTGTTTTAATAGCTTGATGTGGTAATTATTTATCAGTTTTCAAATCAGTAACAAAGATTTGTGTTTTCTATCTATAGAAAATATGTCGTTCCGGAACCTTATTGTGGCTTTAACTCATGCTAGCTGTTGGAATTTCAACACACCAAAATAAAACTGGTGTGTTTCCATTGAAAATAGCGGAAAATAAGACGGCGCCAAAACAGCAGGAAGTGCAGAGTATATTCTTGTTGTGTTTGCATATCATATAAAACTAGTGCTTGACATATTATAATATCATAATGCTGGTGTAAGACAAATAAACTGGGTGTCAGACTGTGTTCCAGCAACCTAGTTTTAAAATTCTTAAAATGTGCAGCTTTCTTGTAGTGGTAGCATTTGGTAGTAGTTGTGTAATTCCATTACCATTCAGACATTGTAAGCTCTAGATTAATTTGGTAGAAGATGTTTACCTTTTTGTTGAAGTACATTAAAATAAATATGAACGGAACAGAACAGATTTTATTAAGAATTGTTACGATGTACAAGGTCTGATTCACATATATAGTTACATGTACAATAATCATGTGATCTATATATATTGCTGCTAGAGATTATATGATGATAGCCATAAGCTAGATTGATAGCCATGTGGTAGAATGTCCACTTAGAGTGTGGGAGGTCTCAGGTTTGATCCCAGGCTGTGACAAATAACTTACTTAAGTATTTTTAAATTGTACTGTTGTTTCTACCTTGCTTGATGCAGACATAAGTCAGCTCCAGGTACCTGGTTGTCAGTCTGGTGTCAGGATAATACGTATGACTGAAACACTTCAACAATGTACCTATTGTACCACAACCTTGGCCGAGTGGGAGTTTGAAGGTTCAAATGTTGGCGAAAGACGGGTTGGAACTGTTGAGACTGGTTGGTCAGGCACCAGTTAGTCCAATAAATGTTTACCATAGGCCCGTCTCTGCCAGGTGCCAGGCATTACAAGAAGGGATTCGGGAGGTATTGTTCGCATGAACGATAAGTGTCCCATAAGTCGAAAATGAGTGGCCCTTTCAATAGGGGAACACAATAATAAACAAACTATAGGAGTGATGGTTTGGTTTTATAATTATCCCATACTGGAATTAGATGAACAGCAGCGACTTTAAACATAAGCCTTTTTCCACCAACAAAGTAAAGTCATTGTCAAACTTCATAGACACTTTGATACATACAGACTAAATATTTCCATACTGCTGGTAAATATTCATACCATGCCACCATCTGATGTCATTGTGTCAAACTATGTAAGCTTTTAATGCACACAGACGCTGACTCACAATGCTAGGATTGGCATTATATGTTGCCTCAGGACTTCAGAATAGACAAATTGATATAATAAATCCTTTTGAGATTCATTTTTTTCTTGGGATTTAAATATTCAGTTATGTGTTTTAACGATTCTGTGCTGTTCCTTGGAACCGTGAGGGGCATAAATGTCAAACGTTGATCCGTGTGGAAAATTTATTTCCAATCATTACAATTCTTGCCCTCATTATTTTAAGAATGGTGCCTGCATAGAATATGAAATACAGTACAACTTCTGTAGGTCAACACCCTTTGAGAGTGGCAAACACATTAATCCTTCTGTATAGGTTGTTGCTCTATAGAGGTTTAACTTAAAGTCCCATAAAGTCTCAGAAATAGCAATATTTTACTGACATATAAGACCGTGAAACATTGGCAGGTTATAGAGCTCCCCAAATGGCATGGAATCAGCATATATTGGATCTATGTTGACTTATATCCTAAGAATAATAATCTGCGCAAATCGTCAATTTGTAAACAAAGGAGTATTTTGTCCACCATACAAAATACTCCTTTGTTTACAATCTGAAATCGACGGGTCGTTCCGAAGACAGTACGTAAAGTTCCGTAATATATCGAGGACACATATATTGATGACAAATTTATGCGAGTACATGTATATGCATTTAAATAAAAGTCAAATACCGACCGGTGTCCTCCGGTACTGGTAATTGCCGGTATCCTATTTCACTATATTGTATAGGGTAATCGAGTGTAATATATCACGGGTGAATTAAAGGGTAGATTGTTTTCATTAGGTTATAATATAACATATTGAGAAGTAAAGTGTCTATTTAGTAATGTTTTAGACCTTACCTCAAATAGACCCCGGTACTATGCGGAAGGGATGCTGATTACAACATGCTCGTTTCGGGAACCCTTCAAGTTCATTTAATGAAAAGCATGGATACTGGAGAGGGCGCGCTTAGGCTGTCAGAATGACAAAAATCCAGACATGTATGCTAAAACGTCATTTTGAAAAATGCGATATTTATAATAACATGGGGTTTAGCTCGAATTAGTGCAAGGAACTTATTTTCTATCAATAAAATTGGACAGTATCGAGGTTTCGATTATATGTATTCTTCTAAAAGCAATTTGTTAAAAACTAATTTATAAAGACACGAGGCCAATCAGAAATTCGTTCAATGTATGCATGAATCTGACGTCATGAGCGCGTTCCACATGGCTCATTCTCACAAATTGTAGTGTTTTTAAGAAAAGTCAATCAACAGGGAACAAATTCATATACCAAGTACAATAATATTCCAAGCTGTTTACGAGACCAACGTGCAAAAAATATTTGCCGTTACGCATGGATGATTTTTACATGAATAAGCCATTTTAATCCGAAAATCGATAAATTAGTGCCTGGAATGAACAAATAGCACAGCCTAAGATTTATTGATATAATATATCAGACGACATAATGTTGTTTTAGGGTGGCCAATTAGAAATTTGGTTAAGTATATAGACGATGCCGACCTCTTAGTAAACTGACAGCATCACATCCCCTGCCATTCGAGATATACGCTGATGACCCAGCATCACTTCTTAAATTCCACGATCAACTGGTGCCTTTGGTAACTTTTCGCTTTTCGGCTTGTGATCTTAACATAATCGGCATAGTTCCCGTGTGTAGAACTCGTCTCTTCGGTGTTTTCGAGGAGCTTTTGGCATCGATTCGACTTTGGAAACCTTTCGGGATGTCTGCATGATTACGAAGCCTCACAGAAAGCGTCCCGAAGATGTGGATTGAATGTGGAATGATGCGGAACGGTTCCATAACATCGCGAGGACATGCCGAACCATCTCGATCTGGCGTATTTCTGCTTCGGGAACCCTTCTGGTCCTAGTGGACAGCAGGTCTTAGACATTTTAGTTTAAAATATAAGTATAAATATTTTATTAATATTTTAATTTCTGTCAATCCTGTTTAAAACTGCCGCAAAGAAGCGATGGCTTTAACAGATGAAAAAAGTAATGTACAAGTAGCACATAGTTAAATAGAAAACTATCACAATGTTTGTGAATAAGTAATACCAACCAACCCACCACCAAAGCTTAGTTATAACAAAATCTACTCTATACACCCTTTCAATTAAGACCGTAATTAAATTGTCTCCCTTTGATGACGTCAAACGAGGGCTCAAAGCGAATACACGAGCCGATTACCGTTAGCGTGTAAAGGAAATAAAAAATGTGTCAACTTTAAACCGCTGTAAATCACGTTTTACTCTGTCGATTTTTAAAAGATGAACACTTACGAAAACAAGATCGTATAGACTTTTTAATAATGTAACTTTTGTTAATGTATTTTCAATAATAAAACATAAAAAGCCATGTTTTCGGAACAAAAATTTCAAGGGCGAGAAAATGTAAAAATAAAGAACTGAATTCAATACTCAACAATTGGCATTTAACTTGCTCAAAATGTTTATTATTTGCAGTTTTAAGAACTGTGTAGACTAAGCTTTCCAACAATTATATTATTAAAAGATATTATTAAAGTTTTAAAAGGAGAGCCATGCTTTTCGAACCTAAATACCATGCATCCCACTCATTGAAACCTGACTTACATTTATACTAGCATAAAGAAATTGTGTATTTTAATAATTCATCATAAAAGTATAGAATATTAGCTATATCATTTCAAAAGTACGACTATCCAGCCAGAAATTAAAACGTTAATTTACACAGGAGGAAATTTCTTTCTAGACATAGTTTGTACTAAAATCCGGGCGGCATGATTTTACATGCCCGCATGTGCTTACTTGTTTAGTGTTAACACGAGTACATTGATGTGTTGTTTACTGCAATCAAAGAAAGTAAGGAATCACCGGAAAAGTTCACACGACGAATAACTTAAAATCAGAATCAATTCTATGTAAAATTTTGTTGTATGTAGGTAAAACTTAATTGTTTGGCAATTCAATGTAGTCTGTTTCAAATCTTACTTTTCCATCATGAAACCTTTGTTCATTTGAAATTCATATACAAGTAAATGAGAAATGTGCTTTATTTATTTTAAATGGTGTCTACGTGTAAAAATATTGCAATAAAATATATTTGAAACATCAAAATGAGCATTGTAGCACTAATCATACAGGTGCATGTCCATTAATTTACACTTTTTGTTCGGACACGGAATTAGAGAGACCTCCGTGGTTTGGATAAACATAATTTATACTTTTTTTTATAAAAGTAACCCAAACGTTGATTTAAAAGTGTCAACCAATGTCAATCATTTAAAGTAAAACACTGATCAATATACTGTACATGTATATTAAGATGACAGATGGTGACAACATAGTACTGATTGGTTGTATATTAGTACCCTGCTGTGAAACTAATTTAGAGTATGGTCTTGGTGGCTTATCTTGATATTAGGGGATCTATGCTGTTTATTGTAAATCATTATATAATTATACAGCACCTAGAATTTATTTATGCGTTAGGGTTTTAGCACCTTATCATCTGACAAGATTTTATTTATGCATTAGGGTTTTAGCACCTTAACTTCTTAAGTATCTGTCTCACTTTAATTTGTTATGTTTTTCCCATCACTCGAATTGCAGTTCAGGTCACTTTTGGTAAATTAAGATTTACAATTCTTATATTAAAAACAAAATATTGTTAATTGTGATGTTAGTTTGAAGAGCAGTTGTATATAAATAATGTATTTTTCAAATTAATTTATAACAATCGACTGATATCATAATCGTCATTTATACAGCTTTTTAAGCCGAATTTGCCCGAAATGGCACGTATGTAACCAGATAGGACATTCCAATAAATCGTTGTGGCTCTAATATACGTGCAGTTTTATTCAAAGGCCTAAATAATTATGTCTTTGTTTTATTACAATCCATAATAAACAACACATAACTTGTGAATTGTATTGGTTAAACGAAATGAGACATAGCAATGATCCAGAGTTAACTATGTCTAATGGCGGTAATGATGTAGTATTGAAAGAACCAGGTGAAAATACTTGCGCTTTATATTCCCGGCAAAATATACATTTATCAAAGTACAAATATACACTGTATCTTAGCACTAACGCTCAATTTAATGTACGAAATGTGCATGACAATCAACCGAATTACAAAACAACATTAATACAACTACAGATCTTTTTGGAAATTAACGCCCTATAATTGACCATTGTTGATAGAAAAAAATCCGAGAAATCACACGTTTCCTCCACATACATACATGTAACATATTATACATACATTGTTAGTACATTATAAACATCTTTATTGAAAAAAACAACAGCTACAAAACATGAAATTAACGAAAAAAGCGATTAAATAATCTCTTCGCTACTGCGTTTATAGTGTCGTTAATTTGTAGAGCCCTCGTTTGACGTCACATCCGGTTTACGGGAGGTAACTCTGTACATACGATTATCGCTTAATTGAAAGGGTCTATACAAGGCAATATACAGTATGTTTAACCAGCGATACCGACAGTTTCTATAGTTTCAAAAAGATACCGACGGACACCGAGATTTAGTACTCGCCCACGTATGGGAATAACTTCACGCTCGCGTGCACTCGGTACTTGACGAAAATAAGCTCGGCGTGTAACAGTAAACAAAACATCAGAAAGAAAGGACAGAATTTACCATATTGTGTTAGTCAACTTATTGTTGCACAGTAATCAATATTTATAAAAACATAATACATTCTCGATAAGTAACTCATTTTGGGCACAAAATATGACTGCTTTTGAGCGTTAATGGGACTTTAAGAGTTAATATCTCCTATGGAAAATTTTGCGGGTTTTGCTATAGATTGGTTGTCGCTTTTCAGAAGGATGTTCTGGAGAGGTTGTATTGTTCATTTGATGTGCAAGTTTGGTTAGTACATATAATTTATTTCAGAAGTTGCTTCTTTTCGCCTTTTTCAGATCCATTGTGAACGACTGAAAAAGCTGCAAAATCAAGAAATTCTGTAACAACGTGTTTCTATGATCCCCTTGGCAAGGTAGTGTACTATTTAAATTGTATTAGTGATAAAAATTATTTCCGCTATTTCTTAATTGTGATATATTTTGTCAATTAAAATAATTTCAAAGTTAAGATGAATATAGGCTACGTAAAAATATTGAAATATTTGGTTTAATTTTATTCCCAGGACTTGAGCATCTGTTTCTGACATTGCAAAGCATAACCCTTGTGAATATAAGCATTCTGTAATTATTATAAACGAGTCTTAGAATTGTCAATGAAGGTGGCGTATAATATTATTACACAGAATTGTAATTGTGGTATTGAATACTTATCTCAGACTGTAGTAGACTTAGGAAGGTACTTGACTAAATCATTCACATAATAATCTGTACATTCTAATTGTGCAGACTATTCTCTGCCTCATTCTAGCCTTGTTCTGCGACTCTTCCTAGCATTGTTAATTGTTCTTCAGCTCAATGAAGCCTTTTACTGTAAATTCATATATTTTCTTGACGTAAAAATTTCACTTTTTTTTAAAAAGTTCTTCGCAAGGTTAAGTATTAACGAATTTTCAAGCTTCAGAAATCTTCTTTCCGTTTTTAGCTCACCTGTCACAAAGTGACAAGGTGAGCTTTTGTGATCGCTCTTCGTCCGTCGTCCGTCGTCCGTCCGTCCGTCCGTCGTCCGTCGTCCGTTCACAATTGCTTGTGAACACACTAGAGGTCACAAATTTAGCCTGATCATTATGAAACTTGATCACAATGATCATCTCTATAAAATCTAGGTCAAGTTCGATATTGGGTCATCTGGGGTCAAAAACTAGGTCACTAGGTCAAATCAAAGGAAAACCTTGTGAACACATTAGAGGTCACAATTTGAGCCTGATCATTATGAAACTTGATCACAATGATCATCTCCATAAAATCTAGGTCAAGTTCAATATTGGGTCATCTGGGGTCAAAAACTAGGTCACTAGGTCAAATCAAAGGAAAACCTTGTGAACACATTAGAGGTCACAATTTGAGCCTGATCATTATGAAACTTGATCACAATGATCATCTCCATAAAATCTAGGTCAAGTTCGATATTGGGTCATCTGGGGTCAAAAACTAGGTCACTAGGTCAAATCAAAGGAAAACCTTGTGAACACATTAGAGGTCACAATTTAAGCCTGATCATTATGAAACTTGATCACTATGATCATCTCCATAAAATCTAGGTCAAGTTCGATATTGGGTCATCTGGGGTCAAAAACTAGGTCACTAGGTCAAATCAAAGGAAAACCTTGTGAACACATTAGAGGTCACAATTTGAGCCTGATCATTATGAAACTTGATCACAATGATCATCTCCATAAAAGCTAGGTCAAGTTCGATATTGGGTCATCTGGGGTCAAAAACTAGGTCACTAGGTCAAATCAAAGGAAAACCTTGTGAACACATTAGAGGTCACAATTTGAGCCTAATCTTTATGAAACTTGATCACAATGATCATCTCTGTAAAATCTAGGTCAAGTTCGATATTGGGTCATCTGGGGTCAAAAACTAGGTCACTAGGCCAAATCATTGAAAAACCTTGTGAACACATTAGAGGTCACAATTTGAGCCTGATCATTATGAAACTTGATCACAATGATCATCTCCATAAAATCTAGGCCAAGTTCGATATTGGGTCATCTGGGGTCAAAAACAAGGTCACTAGGTCAAATCAAAGGAAAACCTTGTGAACACATTAGAGGTCACAATTTGAGCCTGATCATTATGAAACTTGATCACAATGATCATCTCCATAAAATCTAGGTCAAGTTCGATATTGGGTCATCTTGGGTCAAAAACTAGGTCACTAGGTCAAATCAAAGGAAAACTTTGTGAACACATTTGAGGTCACAATTTGAACCTAATCTTTATGAAACTTGATCACAATGATCATCTCTGTAAAATCTAGGTCAAGGTCGATATTGGGTCATCTGGGGTCTAAAACTATGTCACTAGGCCAAATCATTGAAAAACCTTGTGAACACATTAGAGGTCACAATTTGTGACTAATCTTTATGAAAATTGATCACAATGATCATCTCCATAAAATCTAGGTCAAGTTCGATATTGGGTCATCTGGGGTCAAAAACAAGGTCACTAGGTCAAATCAAAGGAAAACCTTGTGAACACATTAGAGGTCACAATTTGAGCCTGATCATTATGAAACTTGATCACAATGATCATCTCTGTAAAATCTAGGTCAAGGTCGATATTGGGTCATCTGGGGTCAAAAACTAGGTCACTAGGCCAAATCATTGAAAAAGCTTGTGAACACACTAGAGGTCACAATTTGAGACTAATCTTTATGAAAATTGATCACAACATCTCTTTAAAATCTACGTCAAGTTCGATATTGGGTCATCCGGGGTCAAAAACTAGGTCACAAGCCTTTGAAGGCCAAATCATTGAAAAAGCTTGTGAACACACTAGAGGTCACAATTTGTGACTAATCTTTATGAAAATTGATCACAATGATCATCTCTATAAGATCTAGGTCAAGTTCGATATTGGGTCATCTGGGGTCAAAAACTAGGTCACAAGGCCAAATCATTGAAAAAGCTTGTGAACACACTAGAGGTCACAATTTGAGACTGATCTTTATGAAAATTGATCACAATGATCATCTCTATAAAATCTACGTCAAGTTCGATATTGGGTCATCCGGGGTCAAAAACTAGGTCACAAGCCTTTGAAGGCCAAATCATTGAAAAAGCTTGTGAACACACTAGAGGTCACAATTTGAGCCTAATCTTTATGAAACTTGATCACACTGATCATCACTATAAAATTTTGGTCAAGTTCGATATTGGGTCATCCGGAGTCAAAAACTAGGTCACGAGGCTAAATCATTGAAAAAGCTCGTGAACACATTAGAGGTCACAATTTTGACTCTATCTTTATGAAACTTGGTCACAATGTTTATCTCTATAAAATCTAGGTCAAGTTAGATACTGTGTCATTTGGGCCAAAATCTAGGTCACTAGGCCAAACAGGTGAGCGACCCAGGGCCCTTTGGACCCTCTTGTTTGACTTTAGTGATTTACTGTAATTGTAACATTTCTGGATCTCAAATTTAGCAAACTAATAGAATTCCTGAAAGATTGGGAAAATTCATCCCTTATGAAAATTTCTGATTTTACCATTTAGTGTGCTCCAGCACAATGTAGCCTTGTAGATTGTTACTGTAATGACATCATGTAGAAGATTAAACATCTGCTGATAATTTCCTGTCATTATCTGATGTCGGGTGACAATTGTGACAAGATTGTTCTCATTTACAGCCCATTCCTTGAATACTTCACCCTCCCTAACACACTTTATTGCCCCTCATTAGCCCTTCATTAGACAACCTAATGTAACCAATGATACTCTATTGAGTAATTCTATTCTGGCTACTGCAAATTTAACATACTAAATATGGCTGACTATTGCAGTCTCTACTGTATATTCTAGCAATCATACTCAGTAGTCTGAGGATAAAAAGTCTGGGAAAAGAATTTTTCAATTTGTGCCATAATAATTTGATCAAATAAGCATCTAAAATGTTTTTGGGGATTTTTTTTCGATGTTCATTTGAATACTATCAAGGAGTGATATTGGTGAAATATTAAATTACTTCTCATTTTTTTGAGCAGCAGACATAATTCTTACCTACCATCTGTTACTGGCTTCTTGACTTCTGTCTGTCAACTTGTGAACAAAAAATTATTGAAGAAATTAGTTAAAAGGAAAAAACAATAATCATCATTTCATGGTAAGCATTATCTTCATATTTTTACCCAATTTGTTTACTAGCTGTCTTAGAACTGGTTAAAAAGTTAAGTTACCAATTTTTGATGTCGGGTGACAATTGTGACAAGATTGTTCTCATTTACAGCCCATTCCTCGAATACTTCACCCTCCCTAACACACTTTATTGCCCCTCATTAGCCCTTCATTAGACAACCTAATGTAACCAATGATACTCTATTGAGTAATTCTATTCGGGCTACTGCAAATTTAACATACAAATTTTGCTGACTATTGCTGTCTCTACTGTATATTCTAGCAATAGCACTCAGTACTTGGAGGATAAAAAGTCTGGGAAAAGAATTTTTCAATTTGTGCAAAATAATTTGATCAAATAAGCATCTAAAATGTTTTTGGGGATTTTTTTGTCGATGTTCATCTAAAGAGTGATATTGGAGAAATACTAAATTACTTCTTTTTTTTCGACCAGCAGACATAATTCTTACATACCATTTGTTACTTGCTTCTTGACTTCTGTCTGTCAACTTGTGAACAAAAATTATTGAAGAAATTAGTTAAAAGGAAAAAACAATATCCACCATTTCCTGGTAAGCATTATCTTCATATTTTTACCCAATGTGTTAACTAGCTGTCTTAGAACTAGTGTGTTTGTTGTGATACAAGAATTACTGCAGAATGTTTAATCTAGCTCGGAAGTGCTGGTCCCTGTTTAAAGAAGGCTTTGAAAATAGGTTTGCCAAACAGAATGGACCAACCATACTAAGCTTTGCTTTTGTCTCTGAGGTATGGTGTTTAAATTGAGGATCATAAGAGGTTTTGGGTAATGCCTTCAGTAAGGCCTGCTCGTGTTATTCAAAGACGAAGCAGATACATATATTAGCAGATAGATATATTGAGTTTGATTCAGTGCTGCAAGTAAATAATGTGTAGGGGACAGAATCTTAGATTAAGGGAACATGTGAATGTCATGACAAGTCAGAAACTGTCACATAGATGTACCTGTGTAATTGGTCATTTGAATAAAACAGCGTCTTAAATAATTGTCATCATCAGTCAATATTAATTTAGAAGTGTGTCCCAATAGAAGCAATCGTCAAACAATTACTTAGAATCAATATGACCAACTGCTTTGAGCAAAATGCCGAAACATTAAAAATAGCCAGAGGTAAGAAACAAGAAATTAACCAACTGCTTTATATTAGCAAAGTTCATAAACTTTCAATATTAAAAGACAGTTAGTCTTGTACTAGGAGTGGCGCCAATCTGTTCTGACATATTTTCTCTTCATTGAAAAAATGTTTTTTCGGGATTTTTTCTTTTTCAATTCTCTTGGTTAATTTGTGGCAAATTGAATCAATTATATAACACAAATTGATATAAATGACAATATTGAGTAGGGGTTCTCTTACAACAGGGCTGTAAGACAACGTATTTGTCTTCATTTAGAAGAGTGCCTGAATATTTCATCTTCTGCTTGTATACACAGAATGTGGAATTTAATTACTGCTTCTATGTTTCTTTTTATTAGAAAAATTAACCGTTCGCCATACTGAAGCACTTCACTTGCCGGTAGAATGGCATCCTTGTTTTTGACAGCTGCTTAAGTATGATTAGACACTTATCAATTAACGGGAATGAAGTATACATAAGACTTTGATGACTTTTATTTGAGGGTTGGGTTTTTTTGTTAGAGAAAAAAGCGATGCTTTTCAAGTTGATTTTTTACGATTTTTTCTTTGGCAAACTTCCTGTTCAACTCCAATGGTAAATAGTTTCCCATCTCCAAATATCAGTATACTTATTGTGCCCCCAGCACTTAATTATGATTCTATTTGTTTAAGTTGATGTCATATTTTTAGAGGGGGTTAAAATGTTGTCTACTTTCTGTTAGACTTCAGAGTGACAATTACTTAATTTAAAGTTCACTTTTAGTCTTTACTCCATGGATAGCTACTTTTTATCATATATCCATGCATGCACATGCAATTAATTAATTTTCCAATTTCAATATATAGGGTGAGTAACTAGGTCACCAGGTCAAAATATTGTAGAGCTTTCATTTTTCACTGGATCATTGAGAATCTTGATCAGAATGTTTGTTTTGATGAAATCTTGATGCAGCTTGAAAATGGGTCATATAGGGTCAATAATGTGGTCACCATGTCAAATCATAGAAAACACTTATTATATAATTATAGGCTATTACGACTTATTATATATAGGCTATTACGAAATATTATAGGCTATTACGAAATAAGGCAGGCTTATTAATATGACCTTAGAATAAGTTTTGCAGCATGTGATCAAGATAGAATTAAATATATTAAACAATAGGACATTACAAGAAAGGACAAACTTATATTGAAATATTGCACTTTACTTCTGAACCAATATTGGACTATGTCTTCTAACAATTACTATTTAACCTTTTATCAATATGTGCTACATTTTACACCAGTTTCAGTGTATATCTTTCTATACTTAAAATTCCAAATTTTAAAAGCCTATATAATATTCTTTCAAAACAACCAGTATAAAAACATGTACAACTTAAGTACTAGATACAGAGAAAAATTGTCAAGATAATATAGTATTGTCATGGTGATGTAAGAAACAAGAAATCGTATAACTAGAATATGTCAGGATGTTTCATCATTAAATTTACATGCTCCACTATATGCTGTATCCTCTATATATTATCTCTACCATTTCTCTTCTCAGAGTTTCAGGTTTTGTACGAATATTTTATGTTACGACAGATATTCCGGCGGAAACCATCACTTTCTTCCTCATTTTTATTCTTCCATTTTTGTATCTTCCAGCACGGCATTATAAGTGAACATGACAATATATGCTCTTTTTTGTATGCTCTGACATACGGCTGGTGAAATTGTCTTATTATCAAGAGTGGTTTGGTTGCCATTTGTGATAACTAAATGTGACTTCTAACACTAGAGAGCGCCACCGAGCGCCGATTCTGGAATACCTCCCTGATTAGACATCAATGCATTTATTCTAATCACAAAGTCGGCCCTATTCATTATTCCATGATTATTTATAAGTTCATTACAGCCAATTAGGGGTTTAATGCTTGACCAATGTCTGTGGTCAGTGCTAAAATTGGAATGGACACACCTACCTTGGCCACTGACCATCTGTTCCCTCACCATGGGAACAGTAAAAGTGACCATTATTCAACCAATTTCCACTTTGGAAATATCAGATCCTTTCTTAAGTCTGGGGAAATTTTAACCACATGTATTTAGTTCAGTTTTTTTCCTTTTTGACAAATATGCATTATCCTCCAGTTTTGTCTGAACCAATTATATATCATAATAAAATGAAACCATATAAGTATGTTTCTTAATTCCTTTTAATGTTAGTTGCGTAAGTGCATTAAAGTATGGCTTTATAAAGATGGATTGTTCAACTTAAAAGGTGTAAATTTATGATTTAAAGAAACAAGATGTATTTTTCCATGTGTTGAGAGAACTTTAAGTATCAAATCTTCTAGTATTGTTTACTGGGTGGCCAGGGTTTGATTCCAGCTTGCAGCTGCAGTGTAGCTGCAGTTATATTATTGATAATTCCTTGCATACTCGCAGTTTTACAACCCTAAGATATGATATCACAAACAACAGTAGTTTCAAAATTAAACGAGAACGGATAGTAAACATCGAGTCGTCTGTCAGTGCCTCTAGGTTAAACTATGTATACATGAGTTAACGGTAAAACCCGCTATTCTTTCGAATGAGATTGGTCCCTCATTAGTATTACTTATTGATTAACAATACTTTAATTTCAGTCATTGTTCGCTAACTTAATCACTGTGTACAATCGTGCTTGTTTATCAAAAATTCCAGTGGCTGTCGTAACACACGTTCTGATTGGACGATAGATTTTTAGGTTTGCGTTTGATAATCGATATATTGCATCAGTGATAGTCTGGGGACTTGACCAACCACTGATTCATGAGGATGAGTTTTAGCTGTCAAATACTAAAAAAAGAATTTTTCAAGGCCAAAATTTCAAGTTTCCCGCTTTGCTTTGACATTGCTTAGGCAAATATCTGGTACTATCCTGTGTTGTTTGGAATCTGTTGTAATCTTAGATTGCTGAAAATAAAAGGCAAAAAATAGATTAATAATCTCTGATATTTAATGTATTATTTGTACTGTAGTTTAAACTCATTTATTACATACTCATTGTGGGTTAGAATTTTTTTTATTTCATCTAAATGGTACCTGCACGTGACCCAAACCTGATTTTGCAAGAGTTGTCCCTCAAGTACAAGTGGACTGATTTAGGGATAAAAAAACATATTATTTTTTGGGCTGGAAGTCTTGAATCTTGGATCACATCAGATCTTGTGTTTTGTAAAGACAATACTTAACAACATACAACCAAAGTATTTGTTACTTTATATAACTTAAGCTGCCTGTCTGGTAGCATTATTTCTGGCAATAAAGCCACTATGACACTGGATTAAGTTGGTATCTGTTAATGTCATGTTATATATTCTGCATAACAGCTCTTGGACAATTGTTTTGAAATCTCTAAGGCTTTGTGGCTTAGGTCACAGGAATGTTTTTTTCATTTTTTTGCTGTCTGGAAGAGGGGGTGACAATTGTGCCAAAAAGGGATATACCAGTAGGTTGCTAATATGTCATTATGCAAGTGACCTTGAATCCCCAAACAACATTGTTTCCTAGCAGCACATATATCTATTATCATCAACATAAAAATCAAAATCAGGGACTTTAATGTAGAATAAATTAATTATAAGTTATTTTGGTGCAGTCTTGTCCGTGAGCAAGTAATTTGTCATCTAATATTTCGTCAGTTTTCTCCACAGTTTCTCTCTGAGGTGTCAATTGTTTATACAGACCTATTGTATTGTCAAAGTTTATAAAATCACTACCTACCTTAATCAATTGTAGAACTTAGAAACGACAGATGATTTCATTACATTACTTTCAGAAGAATAAGTCTTACAATACCAGGAAATATAACACAACTTTATAGACATCTCCTTTTACATCCAATGAGAATCTTGATCAGAATGTTTGTTTTGATGAAATCTTGATGCAGCTTGAAAATGGGTCATATAGGGTCAATAATGTGGTCACCATGTCAAATCATAGAAAACACTTATTATATAATTATAGGCTATTACGACTTATTATATATAGGCTATTACGAAATATTATAGGCTATTACGAAATAAGGCAGGCTTATTAATATGACCTTAGAATAAGTTTTGCAGCATGTGATCAAGATAGAATTAAATATATTAAACAATAGGACATTACAAGAAAGGACAAACTTATATTGAAATATTGCACTTTACTTCTGAACCAATATTGGACTATGTCTTCTAACAATTACTATTTAACCTTTTATCAATATGTGCTACATTTTACACCAGTTTCAGTGTATATCTTTCTATACTTAAAATTCCAAATTTTAAAAGCCTATATAATATTCTTTCAAAACAACCAGTATAAAAACATGTACAACTTAAGTACTAGATACAGAGAAAAATTGTCAAGATAATATAGTATTGTCATGGTGATGTAAGAAACAAGAAATCGTATAACTAGAATATGTCAGGATGTTTCATCATTAAATTTACATGCTCCACTATATGCTGTATCCTCTATATATTATCTCTACCATTTCTCTTCTCAGAGTTTCAGGTTTTGTACGAATATTTTATGTTACGACAGATATTCCGGCGGAAACCATCACTTTCTTCCTCATTTTTATTCTTCCATTTTTGTATCTTCCAGCACGGCATTATAAGTGAACATGACAATATATGCTCTTTTTTGTATGCTCTGACATACGGCTGGTGAAATTGTCTTATTATCAAGAGTGGTTTGGTTGCCATTTGTGATAACTAAATGTGACTTCTAACACTAGAGAGCGCCACCGAGCGCCGATTCTGGAATACCTCCCTGATTAGACATCAATGCATTTATTCTAATCACAAAGTCGGCCCTATTCATTATTCCATGATTATTTATAAGTTCATTACAGCCAATTAGGGGTTTAATGCTTGACCAATGTCTGTGGTCAGTGCTAAAATTGGAATGGACACACCTACCTTGGCCACTGACCATCTGTTCCCTCACCATGGGAACAGTAAAAGTGACCATTATTCAACCAATTTCCACTTTGGAAATATCAGATCCTTTCTTAAGTCTGGGGAAATTTTAACCACATGTATTTAGTTCAGTTTTTTTCCTTTTTGACAAATATGCATTATCCTCCAGTTTTGTCTGAACCAATTATATATCATAATAAAATGAAACCATATAAGTATGTTTCTTAATTCCTTTTAATGTTAGTTGCGTAAGTGCATTAAAGTATGGCTTTATAAAGATGGATTGTTCAACTTAAAAGGTGTAAATTTATGATTTAAAGAAACAAGATGTATTTTTCCATGTGTTGAGAGAACTTTAAGTATCAAATCTTCTAGTATTGTTTACTGGGTGGCCAGGGTTTGATTCCAGCTTGCAGCTGCAGTGTAGCTGCAGTTATATTATTGATAATTCCTTGCATACTCGCAGTTTTACAACCCTAAGATATGATATCACAAACAACAGTAGTTTCAAAATTAAACGAGAACGGATAGTAAACATCGAGTCGTCTGTCAGTGCCTCTAGGTTAAACTATGTATACATGAGTTAACGGTAAAACCCGCTATTCTTTCGAATGAGATTGGTCCCTCATTAGTATTACTTATTGATTAACAATACTTTAATTTCAGTCATTGTTCGCTAACTTAATCACTGTGTACAATCGTGCTTGTTTATCAAAAATTCCAGTGGCTGTCGTAACACACGTTCTGATTGGACGATAGATTTTTAGGTTTGCGTTTGATAATCGATATATTGCATCAGTGATAGTCTGGGGACTTGACCAACCACTGATTCATGAGGATGAGTTTTAGCTGTCAAATACTAAAAAAAGAATTTTTCAAGGCCAAAATTTCAAGTTTCCCGCTTTGCTTTGACATTGCTTAGGCAAATATCTGGTACTATCCTGTGTTGTTTGGAATCTGTTGTAATCTTAGATTGCTGAAAATAAAAGGCAAAAAATAGATTAATAATCTCTGATATTTAATGTATAAATAATGTTTTGTCTGGCTTAAAATTCCAACAATAGTATACCTCAAAGTATAGAAGTGTGACCTACTCAAGAATTCCATTAAGGCATGTTTTATGGTATTATACAGTCAGTATATTGAAAGCTTTATGCAAAACTAGAAATATTGCAATTTGTAATACCACCCAAAATGGATTGTAAAAACGAAAAATAAAAAAATTGTATAAAACACTGAATTTTCTTCCTAATAGCATATAACCTTAATCGTGATTACTATGAGAAAAAAATTTAGTGTTTCTGAAATTGTTCCCAAGCTTACTGAGCTGTAATAAACACTTGAATCTATGATCTACACCGAATGTATCCAAGTTTGCTTCCAGAATATAACAGAAAATTAATACATTTGCATTCTATGGTATGAAAGTTAATGCATAATCTTATAATTGAAGTGGAGTGTTCCATTGAGCTTGCTGTAGAAATATTGTCCGGTAAAAAAAACTCATCTAAATTCATACTGCATTTCTGTATTTAAATACATACTGCCATTTTCAAATTCAATTTCAATTTTCTTGTATTAATTATTTATTATTAATTAATTAAATATATGTAACAATGGTTGGCCCTTTAGACGGCTGATTTTTGTGGCTCAGATATGCTCGGGAACAAGAAAGTATGAACAGACTTTTATAACAACCTGTATATTTTTTAAGCTTTTCATTTTTGCATGTTACATGTTGTGTTGGACCATTTTAGAGCAATTTTCTGCTTTAGTTATATGTGTGCCTTACAAAATATATTGAACTGTGAAATTGAAAACTTGTAGACTCATTATATTGAACCACCATAAGGTTTCCATTTCTCCAGTGACTATACTATTGTTTTATGCCACGTTTATTGTATTTACTTGAATTCAAAAGAGGGTGGTTAATTTGAATTGGATGGTTTTTAAACAAAATCTATCGAGTTACTTTAGACAAATGAAAAGATTACGATGTCAATGACACCACTATGACTTCTTAGATAGAATTGTCATTCTGGATATTTATTGAAAACACATTGGTGTTTCTCCAAAACATACAATGTAAAAATTAATGAATGGTGTAGTAAGGAAAATGTTTTATCTTTGTGTCGGAATTGAGTATTGTCACTTTTTTGTGGTTGGCATATTTTGTACTAGACCAATTTTGAATTAAGAATGTAAGGGAAGCAGATTTGAATATTGGACTCTCTTATGTTTGGGGTTCTTTAAAACCAAGACCTTGCAAGTCAGGGTGTAAACTCATGACGCCTGACTTTGGTAATCATTTCTGAGACAGTTAAAATTTCTATTTATTAACCAGTCAGTCAAGGAAAGTAAACGAATAATGACTTGAGTTTATTATGTTGTCTGAGAGACTCTATAATTGCTGGACTGGAATGGATTAGAATGGCTAGGTTCATGTTTTTATGTCTCCTGATGAAATAACAAGTGTCTACTACTGTTGTTTTTATTCAGTTAACTATCTCTGGTATAGTACATAGTGTGCAAGTATGCAATAACTTCCTGAGCAAAGTACATCCTGATTGGAGCGTTTGATCCGTTGTGTATTCCACTATTCATCCTTTGTAGTATTGAGTTAATTCAGTTAATCTCCTGTAATGTGGCGGTCTTGTCCTGTCTGTACATAACTGGATTTAAGTCAGACTGACCATTACACTTGTATGTCATTATTTCTTATCTGCAGCTTACAAAGGAGTAACCAACATTTCCAACTTTGTGTCTCAGCATTTCTGTGCTTTTGCTTTAGGCATTGAAAAGAGAAACTTGTGCATCATTATATTTCTGAAACTTTCTTAGCCACAATGGTTGCCATCAAGAATGAAGTGTTGAAAATGACAAGCTCTAAAACCGGGTTCATACACATCCTTTGTACTGTAGTTTAAACTCATTTATTACATACTCATTGTGGGTTAGAATTTTTTTTATTTCATCTAAATGGTACCTGCACGTGACCCAAACCTGATTTTGCAAGAGTTGTCCCTCAAGTACAAGTGGACTGATTTAGGGATAAAAAAACATATTATTTTTTGGGCTGGAAGTCTTGAATCTTGGATCACATCAGATCTTGTGTTTTGTAAAGACAATACTTAACAACATACAACCAAAGTATTTGTTACTTTATATAACTTAAGCTGCCTGTCTGGTAGCATTATTTCTGGCAATAAAGCCACTATGACACTGGATTAAGTTGGTATCTGTTAATGTCATGTTATATATTCTGCATAACAGCTCTTGGACAATTGTTTTGAAATCTCTAAGGCTTTGTGGCTTAGGTCACAGGAATGTTTTTTTCATTTTTTTGCTGTCTGGAAGAGGGGGTGACAATTGTGCCAAAAAGGGATATACCAGTAGGTTGCTAATATGTCATTATGCAAGTGACCTTGAATCCCCAAACAACATTGTTTCCTAGCAGCACATATATCTATTATCATCAACATAAAAATCAAAATCAGGGACTTTAATGTAGAATAAATTAATTATAAGTTATTTTGGTGCAGTCTTGTCCGTGAGCAAGTAATTTGTCATCTAATATTTCGTCAGTTTTCTCCACAGTTTCTCTCTGAGGTGTCAATTGTTTATACAGACCTATTGTATTGTCAAAGTTTATAAAATCACTACCTACCTTAATCAATTGTAGAACTTAGAAACGACAGATGATTTCATTACATTACTTTCAGAAGAATAAGTCTTACAATACCAGGAAATATAACACAACTTTATAGACATCTCCTTTTACATCCAATGATACTTCAACACTGTTTTGGTATAAAATATTAATGCATTTCGGGTAGAATACTCAAGTTAATTAGGAAATCAAAGAATAATTAGATACAACCTGGTTTTGACAATAAAATTTCTGTTGTAAATTATGTTGCTTTTTTGGTAAATTGTAAAATTTGTTAAATTTGATTTACTCATGCGTCCTGTTAGAATTTCAACACATCGAAATAAAACTGGTGTGTTTCCAGTGAAAATAGCGGAAATATAACGGCACCAAAACAGCAGGAAGTGCAGAGTATATTCTTGGTGAGTTTGCACATCATATATAGTGCTAGACATATCATAATATCATTTTGCTGGTGTAAGACATATAATCTGGTGTCAGACTGATCATAAACAGGACATCGTTCCAGCAACCTGAATACTTAAAAATTCTTAAAATGTGCAGCTTTCTTGTAATAGTAGCGTTCTGATAGTCATAGCTTCTTGTATTGTGTAATTCCATTACCATTCAGACATTGTAAGCTCTAGATTAATTTGGTAGAAAATGTTTACCTTTTTGTTGAAGTACATAACAATAAATATGAACGGAACAGAAAAGATTTTATTGAGAAGTGTTACATTGTATTTAAGGTCTGATTCACATATATAGTTACATGTGCAATAATCAGTGATCTATATACATTGCCACTAGAGATCACTGATGATAGCCATATGATAGCTTGATAGCCTAGTGGTAGAATGTCCACGTAAAGTGTGAGGGTTTGATCCCAGGCTGTGACAACTAACTTACATAAGTAGTTATAAATTTTACTGTTGTTTCTCCCTTGCTTGATGCAGACAGTAGTCAGTTCAAGGTACCTGGTTGTCAGTCCGGTGTCAGGATAATAAAAATAGGTAGTCTTCATATAACTGAAACACTAAAACTTCTGCAATGTACCTATTGTACTGCAAGATTGGCCAAGTGAGAGTTTGAAGTTTTAAATGTAGGCAGAAGACAAGTTGGACTGGCGAGATGAGACTGGTTGGTCAGGCGCCAACTAGTTCATAGGCCCATCTCTGTAAGGTGCCTGGCCTAACGGGAAGGGATTCGGTAGGTACTGTAGGCATAAATGATAAGTGTCTCATAAGTCAAATTTCAATAGGGGTGACACTATAATAAACAAACTTAAGGAGTGATGGTTTGGTTTTATAATTATCCCATAGCTATAACATACTGGAATCTGGTGAACAGCAGCGACTTTAAATGTAGGCTTGTTCAACTCACAATGTAAAGTCATTGTCAAACTTCATAGACACTTTGATACATACAGACTAAATATTTCCATACTGTGGTGGTAAATATTCATACCATGCCACCATCTGATGTCATTGTGTCATACTATGTAAGCTTTTAATGCACACAGACACTGACTCACAACCCTAGGATTGGCATTATATGTTGCCTTAGGACTTCAGAATAGACAAATTGATATAATAAATCCTTTTGAGATTCATTTTTTCCTTTGGATTTAAATATTCAGTTATGTGTTCTTACGATTCTGTGCTGTTCCTTGGAACCGTGAGGGGCATAAATGTCAAACGTTGATCTGTGTGAAAAATTTATTTCCAATCATTACAACTGTTGCCCGCACCATTTGAAGAATGGTACCTGCATAGAATACAGGCCTGGTATTTTTCAGGCCTTTACCTGATTTTAGGTTTTTAAATCCTGAATTTTCGTTCTTTGTCATTATTGAAAACTGGAATTTCAGGTTTTGGAATGGTATTTTCAGGCTTGAGACTGACTGTTAATTGCCAGTCCAGGAATATGAAATACAGTACAACTTCTGTAGAGCAACAACCTTTGGGAGCAGCAAACACATTTACCCTTTGGTGTAGGTTCTTGCTCTACTGAGATTAAATTTAGAATATAAATATCATCTTTAAGGAGCTTTTGAAGGTATTGTCATAGAGGGGTTGTTGCTCTTCTGAGGGATGTTTTGGAAAGATTGTATTGTTTATTTAAAGTTAAATTTTGTTTCGTGCATTTCATTTATTTCAGAAAATTGTACTTTTTGTCTTTTCAGGTCCATTGTGAACGACTGAAAAAGCTGCAAAATCAAGAAATTCTGTAACTACGTGTTTCTATAATACCCTTGATAAGGTAGTGTACTGGTTAAATTTTATTAGTGATAAAAATTATTTCTGCTATTTCTTAATAGTGATATATCGTCAATTAAAACAATTTCAAAGTTAAGATGAATATCGGCTCGGTAAAAATAATAAAATATTTGGTGTAATTTTATTCCCAGGACTTGAGAATCTGTTTCTAACATTGCAAAGCATAACCCTTGTGAATATAAGCATTCTGTAATTATTATAAACGAGTCTTAGAATTGTCAATGAAGGTGGCTTATAATATTATTACACAGAGTTGTAATTGTGATACTGAATACTTACCTCAGACTGTAGTAGACTTAAGAAGGTACTTGACTAAATCATGGACATAATAATCGGTACATTCTAAGCGTGCAGACTATTTTCTGCTGCTCTGCGACTCTTCCTAGCATTGTTTATTGTTCTTCGGCTCAATGAAGCCTTTTACTGTAAAATCATATATTTTCATGACGTAAAAATTTCATGAAACTTTATTGTTTTGAAGTTCTTTGCAATGTTAAATGTTTGTGATTTACAAGCTTCAGAAATCTTATTTCTGCCTTTCAATGTAATTGTTTAAGTTCTGAATCTCAAATTTAGTAAAATTGGGAAAATTCATCCCTTATGAAATTTTCTGATTTACACTACATGTATTTCATTCTCCGGCACATTGTAGCCTGGTAGATTGTTACTATTACGACATCATGTAGAAGATTAAACATCTGCTGATAATTTCCTGTCATTATCTGATGTCGGGTGACAATTGTGACAAGATTGTTCTCATTTACAGCCCATTCCTTGAATACTTCACCCTCCCTAACACACTTTATTGCCCCTCATTAGCCCTTCATTAGACAACCTAATGTAACCAATGATACTCTATTGAGTAATTCTATTCCGGCTACTACAAATTTAACATACTAAGTATTGCTGACTATTGCAGTCTCTACTGTATATTCTAGCAATCCTAATCAGTACTCTGAGGATAAAAAGACTGGGAAAAGAATTATTAATTTGTGCCATAATAATTTGATCAAATAAGCATCTAAAATGTTTTTGGGGAATTTTTTGTCGATGTTCATCTAAAGAGTGATATTGGAGAAATATTAAATTACTTCTTTTTTTTCGAAAAGCAGACATAATTCTTACATACCATTTGTTACTTGCTTCTTGACTTCTGTCTGTCAACTTGTGAACAAAAATTATGGAAGAAATTAGTTAAAAGGAAAAAACAATATCCACAATTTCCTTGGTAAGCATTATTTTCATATTTTTACCCAATTGGTTAACTAACTGTCTTAGAACTGGTGTGTTCGTTGTGATAGAAGAATTACTGCAGAATTACCAAACTTGTTTTTTAATCTAGCACAACAAGCATTATAGAGTGCTGGCCCCTTTTTAAAGAAGGGTTTGAAAATAAGTTTGACAAACAGAAAAGACCACCCATATCCTCCCTGTGGAATTGTGTTCAATTTAAGGATCATAAAAGGATTCTGGAAATGACCTAAATAAGCACAAAAATGTATGTATTGAGATATGCGGTTCATTTCAGTGCTGCAAGTAAATAATGTGTAGCAGACAGAATCTTAGATTAAGGGAACATGTAAATGTCATGACAAGTCTGAAACATAGATGCACCTGTATAATTGGTCATTTGAATAAAACCGTGTCTTAAATAATTGTCATCATCAGTCAATATTAATTTAGAAGTGTGTCCCAATAGAAGCAATCGTCAAACAATTAGTAAGAATCAATATGACCAACTGCTTTGAGCAAAGTGTCCAAACATTCAGTATCAAAAGGTAAGAACCGAGAAATTCAGAAATTGACCGAATGCCTTTAGCAAAGTACATAAACTTTCAATATTAAAAGACCCTTTAGTCTTGTACTAGGAGTGGCGCCAATCTGTTCTGACATATTTTCTCTTCATTGAAAAAATGATTTTTCGGGATTGTTTCTCTTTTTCAATTCTCTTGGTTAATTTGTGGTAAATTGAATCAATTATATAACACAAATTGATATAAATGACAATATTGAGTAGGGGTTCTCTTACAACAGGGCTGTAAGACAACGTATTTGTCTTCATTTAGAAGAGTGCCTGAATATTACATCTTCTGCTTGTATACACAGAATGCGGAATTTAATTACTGCTTCTATTCTTATTTTTATTAGAAAAATTAACCGTTCCCCATACTGAAGCACTTCACTTGCGGGTAAAATGGCATCCTTGTTTTTGACAGCTGCCTAAGTATGATTAGACACTTATCAATTAATGGGAATGAAGTATACATAAGACTTTGATGACTTTTATTTGAGGGTCGGAGTTTTTTGTTAGATAAAAAAGCGATGCTTTTCAAGTTGATTTTTTACGATTTTTTCTTTGGCAAACTTCCTGTTCTACTCCAATGGTAAATAATTTCCCATCTCCAAATATCAGTATACTTATTGTGCCCCCAGCACTTAATTATGATTATATTTGTTTAAGTTGATGTCATATTTTAAGAGGGGTGTTATAGTGTTGTCTGCCTTTCTGTTAGACTTCAGAGTGACAATTACTTAATTTAAAGTTCATCATTAGTCTTTACTCCATGGATAGCTATTTTTATCATATATCCATGCATGCACATGCAATTAATTGATTGTTCAATTGTATATCTAGGGTCAGTAACTCAGTCACCAGGTCAAATTATTGTAGAGCCTTCATTTTTCACTGGATTATTGAGAATCTTGATCAGAATGTTGGTTTTGATGAAATCTTGATGCCGCTTGAAAACAGGTCATATAGGGTCAATAATGTGGTCACCATGTCAAATCATAGAAACCACTTTTACGAAATAAGGCAGGCTTATTGATGTGACCTTAGAATATGTTTTGCGGCATGTGATGAAGATAAAGTTAAATATATTAGACAATAGGACATTACAAATAGAAAGTACAAACTTATATTGAAATAGTGCACTTTACTTCTGAACCAATATTGTACTATGTCTTCTAACAATAACTATTTAACCTTTTATCAATATGTGCTACATTTTACACCAGTTTCAGTGCATATCTTTCTACACTTAAAATTCCAGATTGCAAAAGCCTATATAATATTCTTTCAAAACAGCCAGTATAAAAACATGTACAACTTAAGTACTAGATACAGAGAAAAACTGTCAAGATAATATAGTATTGTCATGGTGATGTAAGAAACAAGAAATCGTATAACTAGAATATGTCAGGATGTTTCATCATTAAATTTACATGCTCCACTATATGCTGTATCCTCTATATATAATCTCTACCATTTCTCCTCTCAGAGTTTCAGGGTTTGTAGGAGGATTTTATGTTCGCGGAAACCATCACTTTCTTCCTAATTTTTGTATCTTTCAGCACGGCATTATAAGTGAACATGACAATTTATACTCTTTTTTGTATGCTCTGACATACGGCTGGTAAAATTGTCTTATTATCAAGAGTGGTTTGGTTGCCATTTGTGATAACGAAATGTGACTTCTAACACTAGAGAGCGCCAACGAGCGCTGGTCCTGGAACATCTCCCTGATTAGACATCAATGCATTTATTCTAATCACAAAGTCGGCCCTATTCATTATTCCATGATTATTTATAAGTTCATTACAGCAAATTAGGGGTTTAATGTTTGACCAAGGTCTGTGGTCAGTGCTAAAATTGGAATGGACACACCTACCTCAGCCATGCACTGACCATCTGTTCCCTCACCATGGGAACAGTAAAAGTGACCATTATTCAACCAATTTCCATTTGGAAATATCAGATCCTTTCTTAACTCTGTGGGGAAACTTTAACCACATGTATTTATTTCAGTTTTTTCCTTTTTGACAAATATGCATTATGCTCTAGTTTTGTCTGAACCAATTATATATCCAGATAAAATGAAACCATATAAGTATGTTTCTTAATTCCATTTAATGTAAGATGAGTAAGTGCATTAAAGTATGGCTTTATAAAAATGGATTGTTCAAATTAGAAATTGTAAATTTATGATTTAAAGAAATAAGAAGAAATGTGTCATATTGATAGCACTTGAGGCATCAAATCTTCTAGTACTCAGGTAACATGATGGTCAGGATTTGATTCCAGGTCACAGCTGCAAAAACCTGTAAGTTCAAATCCTAATAAGCTGCCAAAAAGCTTACAGACCTAGTTTAAGCTGTCAAAAAACAAAAAAAGAATTTTTCAAGGCCAACATTTTAAGTTGCACACTTTGCTTTGACATTGCTTAGGCAAATATCTGGTACTATCCTGTGTTGTTTGGAATCTGTTGTAATCTTAAATTACTGAATATAAAAGGCAAAAAATAGATTAATAATCTCTGATATTTAATGTATAAATAATGTTTTGTCTGGCTTAAAATCCAAACAATAGTATACCTCAAAGTTTGGAAATGTGTCTTACTCAAGAATTCCATTAAGGCATGTTATATGGTATTATACAGTCAGTACATTGAAAGCTTTATGCAAAACAAGAAATATCACAATTTGTAATACCACCCAAAATGGATGGTAAAAACGAAAAATCGAAAAATTGTATAAAACATTGAATTTTCTTCCTAATAGCATATAACCTTAATCGTGATTACTAAGAGAAAAAAATTCAGTGTTTCTGAAATTGTTCCCCAGCTTCCTGAGCTGTAATAAACACTTGAATCTATGATCTACGCCGAATGTATCCATGTTTGCTTCCAGAATATGACAGAAAATTAATACATTTGCATTTTATGATATGAAAGTTAATGCATAATCTTATAATTGAAGTGGAGTGTACCATTGAGCGTGCTGTAGAAATATTGCCCGTAAAAAACTCATCTAAATTCATACTGCATTTTCACATTATATATAGAAATAACTTTCTGTATTTAAATATGTATACTGCCATTTTGATAATGAAATTCAATTCCTATCTTCTAATATTAATTTCAAAATACTCTTGACTTGTTTTGATTTTAATAACGAAAAAACATGGATGTATTCTGATCGATCATTTCAATACTGCAATGTTTATTTTTCGTCCTTGAATGTTGACTGGTTTCCAATTTTCATGCTTCCTGCATTTAATAAAAGAAATCATTTTGCAACAATTTAATTTCATGGAAAATTTGGTCAACTTGTGAAATGATGTCCCATCGGTCATGCACTTTCAGCAATTGTGCGCATGCAAGTGTCAAGCCATTTTCTTTCATTAATAGAACTATGACTTAAAATGTGGTAGAACGTTTCCCTGATCGCTGTATAACTGTGAAATGTCTGTGGGATTCATGCCTGCTTTCTATGATATTAATTAAGTTTGTTAACCTAAGATCCCAGGAGTTGACCATGGATGCAAAATGGCCGAGTTGGGACAGAAAATGAGTCATGAATGAACATTACCATAGATATTCTAATATTGAAACCAAGTTTTTATCAGAAAAGATGTTAACTTTTGCATTTTAAGATAATATTTAGCAAAATATCAAATCTGATATCAATTTAATCTATACAACTCTCGATTGATGGTCTCGCAGTCATATTAACATGTATTTCAATAGATATGATGATCATAACATTTCATTTCAATTTTCAACGAAGACAGTTCCCATTTGAATTTACCCAATGGCTCTACATATTGTGCAAAATGAATTTTGTTCATTTTATGATTGGCTTGGCAACTTAATAATTTATACATTTATTCCTACTAAAGTTTAATGGTCATTTGATAGACAAAATAGGTGTTCTTTAAATGTTGTAAATGCTCATCTGCGACTTTTTTCCTTGACAAGAGTCCATGAAATGGCTACCACAATCGGGCATTTTATTATAGGCCTTCATTTTTCCGGCCAATATTGATTGATTCCATCAATGCTTGGTGTGTTGGTATGGGGTCAAATATGGTAATCTACTGCATGCTCTCTCTCTTCATGGACATGCATTTAATCTAGAAATTGTCAAATAATGTATCACAAAAAACTAATTACAGATGCTGTCTGAAGTTGATCACGTGTTTGGAGGGTTTGTTATTTAATGATTGCTTCCATGACATGTCTATTGTCCACTATACTTTACTGCAATAGCCATAGTAGTCATATGCTAATCTTACAATCAAAGAACGACTCTAAAAAATTGTCAGAAAATTACTGTCTTTGACACCGGCTTCTCAACTCTTTCTGAAGATTGCCTGACTACTGTGGGATTCGGAGAATTACTGGCTTTGTTAAGTCTGTGGCATGTGCTATTCTATTCTGTGTTTGTATTTTATTGTAAATGTAAAGATTTTTATACGCCCGTTTGAAAAACGGGACGTATTATGGGAACACCCTTGGCGGGCGGGCGGGCGTGCGTACGTGCGTGTGGGTGGGCAGGCGGGCGGCGGCGTCCAATATTTGTCTGTACTCTGACTCAAACAGTTTTTGTCCGATCGTTTTCAAACTTGCTGACAATGCTTATTGGTGTAATATCTAGGCCAAGTTCGATTATAGGCCAAATCGGTGCAGGCCTTCTTGGGTTATGGTCCTTCTTTTACCAAAAAAATGTGAAATTCGCCTTGTCTGTACTCTAGCTTAAACAGTTTTCATCCGATCATCTTCAAACTTGCTGACAATGCTTATGGGTGTAATATCTAGGCCAAGTTCGATTATAGGCCAAATCGGTGCAGGCCTTCTTGGGTTATGGTCCTTCTTTTACCAAAAAAATGTGAAATTCGCCTTGTCTGTACTCTAGCTTAAACAGTTTTCATCCGATCGTCTTCAAACTTGCTGACAATGCTTATGGGTGTAATATCTAGGCCAAGTTCGATTATAGGCCAAATCGGTGCAGGCCTTCTTGGGTTATGGTCCTTCTTTTACCAAAAAAATGTGAAATTCGCCTTGTCTGTACTCTAGCTTAAACAGTTTTCATCCGATCGTCTTCAAACTTGCTGACAATGCTTATGGGTGTAATATCTAGGCCAAGTTCGATTATAGGCCAAATCGGTGCAGGCCTTCTTGGGTTATGGTCCTTCTTTTACCAAAAAAATGTGTAATTCGCCTTGTCTGTACTCTAGCTTAAACAGTTTTCATCCGATCATCTTCAAACTTGCTGACAATGCTTATGGGTGTAATATCTAGGCCAAGTTTGATTATAGGCCAAATCGGTGCAGGCACTCTTGGGTTATGGTCCTTCTTTTACCAAAATAAATGTGAAATTGGCCTTGTCTGTACTCTAGCTCAAACAATTTTCATCCGATCATCTTCAAACTTGCTGACAATGCTTATGGGTGTAATATCTAGGCCAAGTTTGATTATAGGCCAAATCGGTGCAGGCCTTCTTGGGTTATGGTCCTTCTTTTACCAAAATAAATGTGAAATTGGCCTTGTCTGTACTCTAGCTCAAACAATTTTCATCCGATTGTCTTCAAACTTGCTGACGATACTCATGGGTGTAATATCTAGGCCAAGATAAGTTTAAAGATGATTGTTCAAAAATGTTTTGACATAATATGGGCTTTTATTTCATAATCAATATTTTTTTCACTAGCACAACCAAGACGGGCGTATTTTGTGACATTTTGGCATCTTGTTATTGTTTGCATTGTATTGTTTGAGAGAATGGATCTCTCCCTGGTTCTTCGGAACATATTTGTTTTATATCCAAAATGGGAAACACTGGCTCTTGTATTTATAAGTACTTGATTTAAGAAAAGTATGAATTTGAAGCTGTGCTGTGTTGTGTTGCGCTATAAAATATAAGATATGAATTTGATTGCATAGTAATTCAATCGCAAGACAATTGGTACATTGTTTGTAAATGGCATAATCATATCTGTTATTTTCCCCAATATTACGGTGCGAATTTAAATTTAAGCAATTTTGCAAACATCTTTAATTAGAGGGGAGATTGATTTAACAGAATAATATCAAAATAAGGTATATATCTATTTTCGCTTCAGGCCCAAAGTTTCTAATATTCTAAAAATAACTTGAAACAAATTTAAAGGTCCATATTCTACCATCTATTCTGATACTTTGGCATCAATCTTCTAGAAACTTCCATATATAAATATAGCAATAAATATATGATGGCTTTATGTTAGTTGGCACTTAGTAATCATTAGAATGTTATATAATCATTAACGAATTCTAACAACGGCTTTTTCGCCATTTGTTTTTGCCCTTAAACAACTTTATAGTTTCATCATCACTTTGATGTGCCATTTTTAAACATGTTATTTTCCTTCAGGGAACATTTTTATGGGCTACTTAACTCGGAAAAAAAGTTGCAATTTATTGGCGGAAGTGACGAGCTGATGAAGGAAAATTTTTGTGTGTTCCTCGTGTGTTTCTTAAGAGAATTTTGATGAAATAACAAGACGTTTCAGCATGCAAGACTTGAGCTTTTCAACACTATTTATTTGCCATATTAGGGATAAAGTTGTATGACATGCGGCAATAAACTGTTGTTTTTTTGTGTGTGTAAAGTGGAAGCTGACGTGTTAAGTTGATATCATAGCATTATTGTTTTTTTACTTGCCTGCCAACTTGAAGGATCTGCGTAATGGTGTAAGGCAGATGGCAGGATGCCGTGTGAGCTCTATTGTCATTAATTTAAAATGATGTAAGTTATATCATGAAATTTTTGTAAGTTTTCTTAATATAGTTTTGGAAATTGTTAGCTTTTAATTGTTTAATTGTTAGGTTTAAAGTCTCACAAATACTGTTTAGACAAGTACCCCTTCAAAGTGTCTTTATGCCAGAGATGGTGAGTTCCCCTTCGAAGATTGCTTGGTATATTATGATTTCAAGAGAATCGCACTGGCAACCTCTACAAAAAGTAAAACAAATCCTGGATTTCTCTGATCACATGATCATATTCTTAATGATACAATATTTCTGTTTTTAGATTAATTAAGAATATATTAATAAGTACTATATTTTGTTCTTTGAATATTTGATATTTCATTTGAAATTATTTATGATTTAAGTTTCTATGATGTGGTTGAGAATGATTAAAATGGTTGTGATACCAATATATCTAGGTGCTAGATAAATACTCCAGCTTTATTAACGAAGTTTAACATCCCGGAGATTGATTCTACTTTAAGTAAGACAAAGAAATGTTTACATACCCTACTTGCTTCACTTTACTAAGTGAATTGCAAAATAGCTACATTAAAATTTCACAAAAAGGCTTAATTTTTGGTATGTCTTAATGGATGTAGTTCTAAATGATAAATAATAGAGGAGATTGATTCATTAATTAGATCGTCTTTTGTAAATTATTCATGAACTGTTGTGAAATTACTTTGGATCATCTTACTTCCCTAATTTCTTGAAGATAATACAAAAAGATAGGGTGTACACTAATTGTCTTACTAACCAGAAGTGATTACATCTAGGTAGAAGCTACTAGAAGATGGTTTCAAGCAGATATAATATATTTTAGTGAGAAAGTTGTTTATTTCGAAAACTTGTCATCCGTCAGGATAAGACATGTTATTTGTTGAACGTTGGGAAAATGAGTGTTTTCATCTTTTTGTTGTGAAAACTTGCTTGTTGTGAAAACTTGCCCAAAAAATTGCCTGCTTAGAAATTCTTAACTAATGAGTGAATAACATTTTAGCGACATACTCTGTCAGGGAGTTAATTTTGTGTTATTCTAAGGGTACTTGTTTTCTGGTTATCCTCGTCTGTTGACATAGTCGTACTGACAGATCGGTAGCTTTCCCCATGTAGTTTTTGTCATACTGCGTTAATTTTAACAGTTGTAACCGATGCACGTTGGGAAACCCGTTTCTCGTGCCAGGAATGAGCGTAATGTGATCTCACATCTTCCTGTCGACACTTCAAATATTACCACACTGAATTTCTAGAATTGCTTGCACATGTCTTAGATTCCAGACCAGCCCACTTGACTGCCAATCATTTTGTGTAGAAACATTAACTCATTTGAATAGTGTGAGTTAACTTGGCTCCCTGCTAGATTCCTTTAACTCCCTCTTATTGCTCTTTGGCTCTCCAGTAAGGAGGTAATAAACTCAAGTGATTTGTGAGAACATTCCTGCAATTTCATTGGCTCCTTGATTTGTTTACATTGAATTTGGGAGAAACACATTTTTTTACCACTTTTATTTTATCATAATGAGATTTCTACATGAATTGTGCTGACCGACTTCATCCTCGGTTACATCATTGTGGACAGATATTTGAAGTGACCATTATATTTGGTTGCTAAGGAACAATTAGAAAGTTGAGAGACTGTCATTGAATTATTTTATTTCAACGTGATTGTGTTATTGCTTGATTTTCACTTTATCTGTCAATGGAATAAGGACCTCGGTAAGTGTTAATTTCATTTCATTTAAAATTTAACAAAATTTGACAAAATTTAACAAATTTTAAGTTTCATGAAATATACATGTACAGTAAATTTTGTACCATGTAGGACTAAACTTTTGTAATGGTCACATATTGGTTTTAGATAAGATCCACAATTATGAAATAGTTTATTTAATAAGTATTTTGGTTTCCTTTTATTAAATTAAGTAAAAAAGTTAAATTGCGTACAAATTTATGTTGTCAACTTGATCTTTCACAAATGTGCCTGGCATACCTATGGATGTACTGTATTAGATGAATGCTCTTTGCCTTATAGTAGATGTCTTCCTTTATCCATGTAGCTTTATGTTTCAATTTGAACAGAAAATGGTTCCCATAGCAATAACATAAACTATGAAAATCTCCCATAACTTATAAATATATGAAAGTGTAATATATATGCAGCAATGTGAACATGCCGATCTTATCCTTCCCGCTGACAGACATCTTAAACTCTGTGATAATAACACAAACATTATAATTGCAACTCAGCAAGCAGTGTGAAACATAAATCTTGCTTTATCATGGGGTTAAAACTTAAATAAAAATATTAATTTTGTAAACATTTGTAAAATTTCTGCTTAAAAGCATCGTAATGGATTTATTATGCTTCAGAATCAGAAGGGAAAAAAACTATGCTGACGAATATGCATTGAGGGGGTGGGTTATTGTTATTGCCAAATCTTTCATTGGCAGATTAGTAGGATTGAAAATCTGTTAAATTAAGTTATAAAAAGTTAAAATGTCAAGATATAGCATATTCATTTATTAAGTTGCTTTATGTAGCAGAATGCTTTGAATATAGTTAATTTTCATAATTTATCATAATTATTTGTGAGGCAACATTCCTGAATACCAAGTATATTGGTGGTTGGCTTCTAATATCATTTATGGAAAGCATTTTGTGTGTATATTGGGCCCGGGGAAGTACATTCTCGAACCAGTGTGACAGAGTTTTCTGACTTACAATAGTTTTAAAGGTGGTAGCAGAGTACTTGGATAATGCTGGTTCCCCAGGTATATTGTCAATGTGACATTTAAGCATTAAGTTTGATGATTATCACTGCATTATCTGATGTGGTTGGTTCTCACTCATTGTAGATGTCAATATCCTGATCAATACTCATCTATAATAATTCATTTAATGCTTTTGTGAAGTAATTCGATTAAAGATCGCCCTAAAGGACATCATGATGGCGCTCGATAAATTATTCTAGTGGGGAAAAACAATTCTGGGTAATCGTAATCAAAGGTAGTCTGTCAGTCACCCTCATCAGTATTCAAATTAGATTTTTTATCATTTCCGAGTATTGCTATTTCTCCAGTAAATAATGACGCTGGAGCTCCGGAGCTGCCGGAGTCTGAGCGCTGGAATTCACTGAATTTATTGAAGGCAAATTTATCTGTTATTTTGCAATGATGTAAAAGATAGGGATCAGTTATTGATGGTTGATTTTATTGAGGGTTCAACCCTCATCTTGTTGTATTAATGATACCGGGAAAGTGAAGTGGGTGATACAGTGATTGTTTGGCCACACAAGCAATGAATCAATAGTTATAATTGGGTAAGCAGTGAAGATTATAGAGTTACCATGACATTTATTCTCAAAACTATAGAATGCAGATATGAGACAGGCGGCATTATATCACATTATTCATTCAATAAACACACTAATGCTGCTCCCAATATTTCTCTTAGACATTTAAAAAACATCCCCGTTTTGTGCATTGATACTGTGCTTACATGTGGTGAAATATCCCCTTGTGGTTTCCCCCGTGTGGAGCATTGATGCTGTGCTTATGTGTGGTAAAATATCCCGTGTGGTGCATTGATGCTGTGCCTATGTGTGGTAAAATATCCCCGTGTGGTGCATTAATGCTGTGCCTATGTGTGGTAAAATATCCCTCTGTGGTGCATTGATGCTGTGCCTATGTGTGGTAAAATATCCCCCTGTGGTGCATTGATGCTGTGCCTATGTGTGGTAAAATATCCCCCTGTGGTGCATTGATGCTGTGCCTATGTGTGGTAAAATATCCCCCTGTGGTGCATTGATGCTGTGCCTATGTGTGGTAAAATATCCCCGTGTGGTGCATTAATGCTGTGCTTATACGTGTGGTAAAATATCCCCCTGTGGTGCATTGATGCTGTGCCTATGTGTGGTTAAATATCCCCATGTGGTGCATTGATGCTGTGCTTACGTGTGGTAAAATATCCCCTGTGGTGCATTGATGCTGTGATTATGTGTGGTAAAATATCCCCTTGTGGTGCATTAATGCTGTGCTTACGTGTGGTAAAATATCCCGTGTGGTGCATTGATGCTGTGATTATGTGTGGTAAAATATCCCCTTGTGGTGCATGCATAGATGCCATGTGTTCCTCTGTTCCTGTGTAGGAATTTTTGTGTACTTTTGAGGGTGTAATGTTCTGTATGCAGCAACTTCTACCAGCCACTATCTGTCTGCTTGCAGGTGTTTGAGCAAAAATCGCCGAGCTACTACCAGCACATACTATAGAAGTACATCACATAGAAATGTTATAATATTTGCTGACAGTATGACAAAATTCTCCAGTGATGTGTACACATATAGCAAAACTAATTTAAGATGCTTGAAAATATGCGGGTAGCAGAAAACATAGAAGTGTGAAGATTTCACCTTGTTAACTACTGGTAGGATGCCGTACAAAGGTTTTTAATGACTTGAATGTGAGAATTTTATATGAAGGTGGCTATAATAGAAAGATGAAATGTGAGTTGGCCTTATATTTTCATTCAAGGTTAATTGTGATGACTTGGACAAGGTGGTTTGAAAAAGGCAATTAGTCGAGGCAAGAAGATATACATGTATATACTGGTATTTGAATGTTAGGGAAACTAAATTTGTTTTGTAATAATGTTTTTGGTGTTAGCCCTGATGCTCATTCTCCACGTTTTTCTATTTAAGATTATTATACATGTCAGCCCACCGGGTTGGTTAATAGTAATCTGGACTTTCGCCTCAACAATACGGGTTCAATACCTGGCCCAAGGGATATTATGTATAATTATTCCATGACATTTCAACTAATGTTGGCTTATGTCATCAAATTTGGACAGATTTGTTGGCCTTGTGTTCCAATTTTCTGTTAGCTTAGATATACAACTGATTCAGTTGACAAAACTCTTTATTTTCTGGTACTGCATGATCTTTCTAGTTTCCTCCACAAGTTGTGAAAACTTTATTATCACATGCACAATGCAGTTACATTTGGATGTCCATTCCTACACCATACTGTATGGTAACCAGTTAGCTTATTATACTCAGTCTATCAACTCACCTAGGCAATGGTTCAAACCAACTTTGTATTACGGTTATTTGTTCTAATCAACAGTAGTCTCCCTTGTTTCTCTGGTATGATACTTATAACTAAGGTAATTTGGCATAATGTTCCAATGTTACTATGATACACAATGAACAGTGAATGTATCAATCATAAACATGTTACAGAAGTTCTGATTTATGATATTGTTTAAAATGTACTAATTAGAAAGCAATCGCCTAGGTGAAAATATAATGCTGAATTAATTCAGATCAATAAAAAAAACCCAGATTTTAGATCAGGTGGAGGACTCCTCTATCAATTTTGTGAAGGTTTGGCAAGGGGGTATTTGTGCAATTCCTGAAAATAAACCTATAAATTTAATAAATTAAAATTATTATATGTAAGTTTTCAAACAATATATTTAGGTTGTTAAATGTACGGCTACTTTCTCTTCAAATTGATATGTAGATTTGTTAATATACTGATATTTATGTTAGCACAATATAACCCTTTACCCCAATATAATATATTAACTCCCCATTTCCTTAGAACTGCACAAAATGGCAGGATAAAGATAGGCTTATTCCCAGAAAAGAAGTAAATTTCATAGAGAATGTATAGACAATTATAGTGCTGTCACTGTATGTAGTGGAAATGTCCAGGTTCCATAGTTTCTAGGAATCCATTAAGATATATTAACTTAGATACTTGTGCTCTTATATTTTAGAAAATAATTTCATTAACTATCAGTTTTGTGTACGTATTAACAATTTCTTCTTCTTCAATCTTCATGATAGTATTTGACCTTACTGTACTGGACCGGACCTTGTAATGTATCATTTGTCATTGTTTCGAGGCATCCATGCTGTTTTTTGTTTAGGCTGACCATAAAAAAGCTTTATAAAAATTGGGATTTTAGATAATATCATGATGTGCTGTCACCATTGAGCTGGGAATTAACATTAAATGCAAGCACACCTTCCAATTAATTAATTAACATTAAATTCAAGCACACCCTCAATTTCGTCTATGTGTATATAGGTAAAGCTATAGCCCTTGGTGGTGTCACCAGGCTTTCTTCACCAACACTGTAAGTCTAAAACTCAGACTAAGACTTACAATTGTCATCATTTATAATCATTGCAATTTATTTGCAATTAGATTTAAGCATATGAAAATTAATCTGATTGTGTTGTTACCAGCTGAACATGTTTACACATTTATATCAAAATCAGTACATTTATAACGACATGCCAGCGAATAGAACATTTGACAACGCAAAAGTCTAAGTCTGAGTTTTAGACTAAAATGTTTGTGAATAAGGCCCCTGTTCCATTTATCCTTCCATAACGTTTTCCTACACCGTGTATGGTGTAGATATATGAACGTGTATGGTGTAGATATATGGGTGTAGATATATGAACATCTCTTTGAGCATGAATGATCAGTAATAATATTTTCAAGACTTTCCGAGACATATTGTTGAGTATTCCAGACGTTTGATGGAAAGGCATATGACTTTGCCTCCAATATTGTTCCTCTGTAATTTATTGCACGTCATATAATCCAGATTCTGTAGACTGGTACCAGGCTTGCAGTGTGCTTGTGAATTGTCCCCGGCTTGTGGTATTCACGCTGATGCATGATATTGTATTATTTTCTATATAGCCCAAATCAAGCATACTGTAAAATTACTTAATTTCAATGGGAAAAAATTGTGGTTTTTGTAAAAATACCATTTCATTGGGAATTAAAAGTTCAAGGATACATTTCCCACAAGTTAAATATTATAGAATAAATATTAATATTCATGGAGTATTTAAGGTTGTGTTTTAGGTCATCCTCAACATCCACAAAAATAAAGCCCCTGTGAATATTAATGATTGTACAGTAATTGTGATAACTGTATGTCTAGACAAAACTTGTGTTAACTTCAAACAGAGTGTGATCTGGAATTGTTTGGTTTCTTGTAGGAGTATTTTAGATGATGTTTCCCCATAGACAGACCATATTTGCCTTACACCTTGGAACAAGATGAAAATGGATACACAAATGTCTGAAAGGATGCTACTGTAAATATGTTTTCAAATTCATGAGTGAAAAGATCTCCCTGTGAAGAAATCTAAATTTTTAGACATCATGGCATAACAAATAAAATCTAATACAATGCTACAAAAATGTCTGAAAAACATTAAGCTACAAACTGTCTCCTCAACTGTTTTTCATGTTTACAAAAAAAATCTATTTTTCAGTCAACAATGTCTGGTTCTCGCCCACTAGATGATGTATGAAAAGTGACTTAAAATTTAAAAAGATATATGTAACATTATTTTATCCCAAAGGTAAAGTCTTAACACTCAGTTACAGTAGCTGGCAGACATAAATTGTAGGGTGTAATAAAATTTGTGACTGAGTTTATTATAAATTGACTTCCCTTGAAGGTCATTAGCCAATAAGGCCGGGATAAAACCGAATGATCACACACTGCAACTGTTATATATGTCAAATGCAAAAGAAAACAAGATAGTTAAATATGATGAAGAGTAATCAATTGTATGTAATCAAGCAATTTACGTTATAATTGAACTAACTTCAGAGGAAAAAATGCACCCAACTTGAGTCTCGAACCTGTGACTGCAGTAGTACTAGCCTGTAGCTCTGCCAACTGAGCTAGCGGGAGACGCCTGTTACCAGTCATGTATCAATAGTCCCTTACATAATCTTTTCTGTGAAACTGGTTCTATAAGTGATAAATGCATTATGTTTTCGAAGTCATAAACATTACACCCTTATATTCCCCATTCCTTTTATTCATTTTCACACAAATTTCATTTAATGCTGTATGACCAACCTTGTGTTACATCCAGACAGTTCTTTGTCTGGGAGAGTCTCCTGCATTCATCTATACCATATTTAACACCAATATAGTATACATAATCCTCAAATTATCCATCCTATAATTATACAATTTTCTAATTCTTACAGGAAATGATTTTAAACCCTTATGCTGGTTAATCATCGAGACCACAAAAATGTCCGTGAAAAATTCAAGTTTTCCTGAAAAGTTTCACTTCGAGTTTGTATAAACCTATTCTGGCACTGTATGATATATGTAAGTTGAGAATCAGTCTGTCAGTCCCATATTCTTATCCCATATTCTCATGTCTTGTACCAACTTGTCTTACTTATCTAACTTATTCATATCCGCTTTACTTAAATCTCGACCAACTGTCACTTAAAAGACTAATAACTTAATTACCAGGTAAAGATTTTGGGTAATTTGGAAACATGTCTCGCCTAGAATTTTCATCCTTCATGTACAAAACCCGAACCCAGTGTTTAAACATGAAGATTTTATGAACATTTCTTTATAACAGTAACTTCAATAGATACAGGAGAAGAATCTCCATGTTGACAATGCTTGCAGCTTATATATCTATCCACTTACTTCATAAACATTTTGTTATTGATCTTAATTTACAGTAAATCACATCAAATAAATCACATCAAATAAATCACATCACATCATATCACATTTAATTTAATTACACATTCTGTGAGAGAGGGAGACAATGATTATACTTGATTGAATATATGGGGAGATCTAGGTGACAAATTTCTGGATCATAAGGACCGCATTCATTTAATACCTAGCAAAACGCTCATCTCATCATCACATGTACTTTAAGAGCGTACTCTTAAAAATTCAATTTCACTGAAACTGAGGCAGATATCTGTTTAATTTCCTTTACTTTATTAAGTAAAATATATTCCTGTAAAATACTACTAGTTCCTCGGAGCACTAAATAAAAATCTTTTTCGTTCAGAAGCTTGTTTAAAGTAAGAAAATGTGACATGCAAGCTGCTGGAGGATTAGGATCGTGCATGCAGTATTTCAAAAGTGTCTTTAAATTATAATCAGAATCATATTGCAATAATTCCCTCATGTTACCTAGAACCTCAAGAATATATGCTTGGTATATTATATACTACAACTAAGCTGAATTTACTTATAAAGTCGAAGTTGAGCTTATGGAATAAACTATATTAGAGGTGTGTAGAGATTAAGGCTGATGTCTAGAGGGGGGGGGGGGGAAGCTGCAGTATTATGTCATACCACCAATACCAACATATAGTTGCAGGCTTTATACTTTGGAAATGTTATTTCACTATGATTGTCTCAGGATGCAAATAGAAGTCTGCCTATGTTAAGGGTAGCAGACGATATTCCACATTCCTTGTGAAACATTGTCGGTCACTCTATAACATCTCAATTATAGTATCTTTTAAACACTCAAAACACTCATATATTTTTAGCAAATTTAAATTGACTATGGATGTACATTTGAATATTATGTCTGGGAATCATCTTTTTTTCAACATTATTTCAAATTATTACTTTGGTCCATTAACCTTTCCTTTGGACCTGAGGGTTTGTCTATCAAAACAATTTTTACTTCATAGCTCGTAAGTCATTCTTGGAATATGCAAGTACAACAAGAATCGTTAAGCTACTGTCGATTCAATAAGTGAATACTAATGAGAGAACTATCCTTTTGAAAGAATAGCGGGGTTTACTGTTAACACAGTTATACGTAGATTAACATAGCTTACCTGCAGGATTTGCCAATGGTTATAACTGTTATCATTTCACTTGGAACAGACTGTAATCTTGAGAAGTGTTGAACAATTGTTTTGCACCAGTTAACAAACAATAAGGGAACAGCTAGTTGAGTATTTATTTGTTGTTCTGGAAGAATAAAAGGGCAACTGGAATGGCTTAGCTATAGGCTTATGAAAGGATGGAATCGCTTAGCTATAGGCTTATGGAAGGATGGAATCACTTAGCTATAGGCTTATGGAAGGATGGAATCGCTTAGCTATAGGCTGATTAAAGGACCGAATCGCTTAGCTATAGGCTTATGGAAGGATGTAATCGCTTAGCTATAGGCTTATGGAAGGATGGAATCGCTTAGCTATAGGCTTATGAAAGGATGGAATCACTTAGCTATAGGCTTATGGAAGGATGGAATCACTTAGCTCTAGGCTTATGGAAGGATGGAATCACTTAGCTCTAGGCTTATGGAAGGATGGAATCCCTTAGCTATAGGCTTATGGAAGGATGGAATCGCTTAGCTATAGGCTGATTAAAGGACCGAATCGCTTAGCTATAGGCTTATGGAAGGATGGAATCGCTAAGCTATAGGCTTATGGAAGGATGGAATCGCTTAGCTATAGGCTGATTAAAGGACCGAATCGCTTAGCTAAATGCTTATGGAAGGATGGAATCGCTTAGCTATAGGCTGATTAAAGGACCGAATCGCTTATGTATAGGCTTATGAAAGGATGGAATCGCTTAGCTATAGGCTAATTAAAGGACCGAATCGCTTAGCTATAGGCTTATGAAAGGATGGAATCGCTTAGCTATAGGCTGATTAAAGGACCGAATCGCTTATGTATAGGCTTATGAAAGGATGGTATCGCTTAGCTATAGACTTATAAAAGGGCGAAATTGCTTAGCTATAGACTTATAAAAGGACAGAATCACTTAGCTATAGACTTATGAAAGGATGGAATCGCTTAGCTATAGACTTATAAAAGGATGGAATCGCTTAGCTATAGACTTAAAAAAGGGCTGAATCGCTTAGATATAGACTTCTAAAAGGATGGTATCGCTTAGCTATAGACTTATAAAAGGGCGGAATCACTTAGCTCTAGGCTTATGAAGGACAGAATCACTTAGCTATAGGCTTATGAAGGACAGAATCACTTAGCTATAGGCTTATGGAAGGTAGAATCACTTAGCTATAGGCTTATGAAGGACAGAATCACTTAGCTATAGGCTTATGAAGGACAGAATCACTTAGCTATAGGCTTATGGAAGGTAGAATCACTTAGCTATAGGCTTATGGAAGGTAGAATCACTTTGCTATAGGCTTATGAAAGGATGGAATTGCTTTGCTGTAGGCTTTTGAAAGGATGGCATCGCTTAGCTATAGACTTATAACAGGATGGAATCGCTTAGCTATAGACTTATAAAAGGATGAAATCGCTTTGCTGTAGACTTATGAAAGGACAAACCAATGTTTATCATCTGTAAATGGACCATAGAGAGGCAGTTGGATGATATTTTATTTGCTATCATTTTCAACTATATTCATCATATTGAATGGGAATGCTCTCTGGTGTTGTAATAGTAATTTAGAAATGAAGATGAAGAACTACCCGTTAAATCATTCATCATCTGGTATTAATGTGTCAATCAACTGATGGGCATGGTCTCCGACTCAATGTTAACTATAAAATATCAAATTAAAATCTGGACACTTTCATAATGCAACATATCAGATGCTCATGCAACTATGTCGTTATTGTTGTTATTGCATTTTTCTATCAGAATAATTCTGGTATTTCTATGCATTAGGATATTGGATTAGGTGTGAAAATGGGCATTATGATGTTTACGCTTTTTTAAATTAATCTGTTTTAGGGGAGATAACTGGAATTTTATCGCGTACATTCAGACTCTGAATAGATATCACCTTTAATGTAATTTTCTGTAAAATGTTTCGAACTTGATATCAGAACCATTTGAGGTAAATACGTCGGTTACTGTGCATGAATATTCATAGATTCAAACCATAAAGATAAATTTGTAGATTTCATTCCTGTACATTTACCTCCCTTGAGTAACAAATAGTATTTTAATCAAGTCTTTGCTGTTTTGTAAGGAATATGTCTGGTTTTTAAATGTATTGAAGTAAAGCAGCCATGTAATTTGATTCAAGATTCAGAATTTGCTAACTTTATAGTTTTGAGTTCAGTTAGTGTATAAATTCCTACTGTTTTGAATCGTATAAATTATTACAAGTGTTGCTGCCCTTGAATCAACAAATATTGGTAACAAGAGCCATGCTTCTGTATTCAGTAGAGCAGGATAATAGAATATGAAACAATAAATCCTTTTAGGAACTTACAAGTTCAATGGTTGAAAGAATTTTGTAAAAATTTGAATTACTTCCCTTTAGTACTATAACAGATCATCATCAGTGCTTGAAAGAAAAAATAAGAGTTACTTCCCTTTGACACTAACAGATCAATGCTTGAAAGAAACTCATAAAAAATACAGTTACTTCCCTTTTGCACTTACAGATCAATGCTTGAAAGAAACTCGTAGAAATTTGAATTACTTCCCTTTGGCACTTACAGATCAATGCTTGAAAGAAACTCGTAGAAATTTGAATTACTTCCCTTTGGCACTTTCTAAACAGTTTAACTGTATCAGTTTTTCATCCATAACAATATTGCCTATTTTTTTCAAATTGGTCTATTCTTAATTGGTCAATTATGCCTTTACAGCAGAGTGCAATAGGTTGTAAGCAATTTGTAAATGTATGCAAACAGATGTCCCTTCTATTATTACCTAATGGCCCCTTGATCCTTTACAACCCTTAATTGTTGATTGTATTAGAAGTCTTGTGTCTGAAAACCAGGTATATTGTATTGTGAGGGTTTAGTGCAAAACTATGGTACATGCCTCTATAAATTGATGTAGTTAACATAGTTTTTCACTAAGCCCTCGAATTTAGTCTATTAGGAAATAAGTATAGCTGTTAACTGTTTAACATAGTCATAAAAACGTGTGAAAATGACTGTAGAATCAATAATCACTGAATTACCTCCCTTGATCAGGTAATTGCTTTCTTTTCGAACCTGAATAATACAAATAAGACAAAGCTACCTGGCAGTCTTTGATATTGTTAGAAGCATTCTTCTAGCAGGTGGAATATCATTATTTTAATGAAATAATCTCGAGCATTTCTTGACATGTTGTATTTTTGTGTGCAGTAATTGACTTTGCATCATATTGTTATGTTAATATGAGCAAAATGTTTGTTTTTGAGTAGTTTCGTTTACCGCAATGGAATATAATTATGTAACTGTTTGCAAAAAAAATAACTGGCAAAAATATAATACTTTTATAATACTTAGCTAACTCCATTTTGTTTTACGTTCATACAGATCTATTTATACTGTAAATTCATTAATATTTGTGGGGATTTAATTGCATACAATTTATGGATAACCTCGACCACCAAATTAAATCTCCCAATAATATTAAAGATTCTCTAGTATCAGACTTAATTAATTTATCTTTGAAATTGCGTCCCCACAAAATGATCTTTTTCATTAAAACAACGAAATTTTGTCCCATTGAAATTAATAAATTTTACAGTACTACTTGTCTTAACCAGTCAGTCTGAGGGTTCATTAAAAAAAGGAACTGTTTAGTACAGATGTATTCATAATGAAAAACAGTCGGTAATTGGGATTTGATAACTGGCTGCTATAGAAAGGTGGTTACTTATTTCAGGTTACTTCTTATGATGATGCAATGTGTATGCATGTACTACAATGAATTTATAGCAATCTTTAATAGCCAGTTAGACTCAGTGATTTTGTCAGTCTTTTAAAGAGGTTGCTTCAGACTTTCCAAAGGGCCAAGAAGTTGCCTGTTTTTGCAGTATAAACTAACCCCATAAAGTCTTCTATCATACCACTGATTGAAAAGAACAATACCCAGTACATCATTGTACGAACATTTAAGCTCGGTAAAGTATGGAATAAATATCATATTTCTCTGTTAGATAGCTTATAACATAGACAATATTCTGACATTAAAATTTGGTTTCACTAAGAATATCTGTAAAATCGTGACAGAACAACTTAATCAACCGGAGAACACTGATACTATATCATTCTTCTATTCTGATTACTCTGAGCCTACTGGCAATATTCTTATATTTAGTTTCGTTTTGTCATATTTGCATTCTTTGACACAGTGGCATTCTGAATTTAAATTTAACATTTTTCATCAACAATGTAATACAACATTCGAATGGCTTTAATAATGACAACTACTTTTTGTCTTTTTCTGAACTACTTTTTTTGGCAATAATATTGTTTCGAACTCTGAGACATTAATGATTGAAAAAGTATTTTCGCCCTCTTTGCACCAATTCTTATTGAAGTTTAATGTCCAGGTCCTCTCTGAGCAAGTATTAAAATTCAGTGCATGGTGTAGGTGGAAATAGAGACTGGTATAAAAGTTAATGTTTATTGGAGATTTAATCAGTGTTTGAGGAAAGTTTGGGGAAAGTTTGGGACAAATTGGTGTTTTAATAAATACTGCAGTTTGTAAAACAATCAGATTGATATTGAATATTGTACTACTGTATTCTCCTCTTTGATCCAAGTTATTGGCCGACTCTCATGGTATAGTTCAATTTTGAACCCTGAGCCATGAACTTTCAGACGAGCCTATTTGGGTAACCTGTGATTTATTCAATAGTCATTATTTAAAGATATGCCACTTACTACTGTGTGTATTTTATCGATTTACAGTTTATCGTCCAATGGATTAAACTTAAAATGTGCAGCCACGACTCAATGCTCGAAATCGAACTATAAATATTTTAACCAAGTAAGGTATGAGAAAGTTAACTTACAAAATTTCAAAGAATAGGTTTGACAACTTTGGTTGAAAACTTCTTTGGATCAAACTGATACCCTTAGTAAGTAATAACCTCAACCCCCAGCAGCCAATGTCAGCCAGTAAATGACGAGGACAGTATATCAGCCATTTTCATGTTTTCCTTATATGGTCGTACAACATTATGGACCGCAGAAATACGAAGATGAAGAAGTACTTATTGAAACATTCTCGTGACAGTATATTAACTAGACATAAATGACTGTCAGACTGACTATTAAAGAAGTTGGTCAGAGCCAGCTAAGGGGATGTTTATATGGAAAACCTTCTGTTAGAGCTTCTGGCTATTCAGTAAGGAATTATTTGAGTAAAATAGCAATCAGTGTGCTCTCTCAAGAGGAAAATTACAGTGTTTCTCTGTGTACATGACACTCGATTGGCTATCATTGACTGGAATCATAACTGTTAGTAAATATCTGGATGCCTATATAAAAGATGGCACATGTTCTCCACACTTCTAGGGTTGCCTGCAAAACTGTAGTAACTACACATGATTAAAGAAGGCATTACTACAGTCTTGCAGGCACCCCTCGACTTGATCTCGCCCAAAAAGATAATAAGAAATTGTACAGGGAAGACAGCACTTGACTCACCAATATAGATCTGTTCTACAGCTTATTCTATCCTACAGCATGGCTTGTTTGTCCAATCTGAATGTCATCACACTGTCCTCTGGCATATCATATTGAAGTTTTAGAAAGTTCTTCTGGTTACTTACAGAAAGTGCTCACTTAATTAGTTCTGAATTCTGTACAGTTGTTGCTTTAAGCTTGAAGTGACCTTTAAAGAGAGGTTGCTGAATGAAGCACTCTGTTATATAACCTTGAAGGTAGGTTGCTTCTTGGTGCTCTACAAACTGCATTATGAGACCTGCAATGAGTGGTGCTTTAAATCATTTGATTAAAGGTACAGGTAACTGTATCATTGATAACAATTTTTTTTTTTTTTCATTTTGGTCTATAACGATGACCAGTGCTGTGAGTTACCTGTGATTAAAGGTTACAAACCAGTTCTGAATAATGTGTTTTTTTTTAAAGAGGACTTCATTATAAAATGGCTTTGAAAGAAGGTAGCTGCTGTGAACAGAAAAAAACATATTGCATGTTTATTTTACAGCAGATTGACATTTACTATACCGCAGCTTAAATCTATCTGTTTGATGAAATGTTTCATTGCTTGTATTTTAACTGTTAAAGATAGATTACTTCCTGAATAGTTCATTTATTAACACTGGCTGGTTCCAAATTGTTTCACATTTTGTACACAATGCTGGATATGTATGATATACAATATATATTTCATTGCATATACTGGTATTGATTGTACATAATTGTCACCAACTATATTATTTCTGTCATGTAAAACATCAATGAGGGAAGCAGAGTAATTATTTCATCCCAGACTACTCTATGTTAGTGTGCCTGTCTCTACAACTGCAAACATTGCTGTGGTGTTCTAATGTTTTACTGTACTATATAAAATCCATGGACAATAAAACACAGTTTGCCATAAGCTGATACCACTCCTTGCTGATATTTCTTTAATCTGATTCTCAATAGAGTATATATATAGTTACCACACATGGCATGCTATATAGGAGTATGATGATACAGTGTGTGTGAGGTGGGGGATACTACTCCACTATCAGAATAGAACCAATGATAACTCTGTGAGTCTTCATACCGTTCTATTCTATTCTCTACTATTCCACGGTGTATACCCGTATCGGCACCCTCTCTGTGCAAAACGCTGTATCGGCACCCTCTCTGTGCTGGCACCGGACTTTCTCTGTGCAAAACAATGCTTTCTGGGGACAAAATCGACACGAGAGGTAAGAAAATCATTGTTTTTGCCAAAAGTACAGATTTTTGCTTAAAAAACGATAGCCCACGGAACAACCCAATGCTTAAACACTGTCCCCATGTTGTTTTATTTGTTATATCAGTTGCCACAAGTTCAGACTAAGATGGAATGTTGACCGAGGGTACTTGTAAGAATGAACACGGAGTTCTGTTTTGGACAGTTAAATGCGATTTTTCATCAATATAAAAATATCTCACATCTCAGATGGAAAGTCTTTGAACTAACCTGGCCTTTAAATGCTTTTTATATGGTTATTTTCACCAAATTACGTTGAAAACAGCCTACTTTCGGTTTAGTTGTGGCACTGGCACCCTCTCTGTTCTGGCACCGACACCCTCTCTGTGCGTTGCAGCTTACTGGCACCGGCACCCTCTCTGTGCTCACAATAATCAAAGCGCTAATTAGCGCTGAAAGAACAGTCTGGTTCCCGTGGTCAGACAACTATATTTCCAGTTGCACAGGCTGTGACACACACCCTGAGCGTGATGATGCATTTATTGAAGAATCGAACATTAAAAGTTAAAGCCCTACATAATCGCAGTATTTAACACAAACCAACACAAATCATGTATTTAGTTGTTGTGCTAAATACAATAACCAAATTATGCACGTTAACAAAATATTTGTCTATTTCGATGACGGGATAAAATAATTTCGAAAACTATTTTAAGTGTAGCATCTTCATACATGTATGCACATGTATAACTCAATTGACATTCCCCACCTATTTTTGGTTTGCCAAAAAATCAAATATGTCAATTTTTCTTCGTTACTATTTCTGCACTCAGCGTATTTGTTTTATACTGAATTGGATTTTTCATTTCTTTTTTAGCTTTCTGAAGCGTAAACTGAAACCAAACCCATCAAACAAAACGGCGCAGATCAGCAGAAAACCACACCCTTGTTTCGTCAACTAATCATTGTCCACCTACTAATCAGTCCACATACGCAATACGAAATCATCGGTGATCTTTTCATATGTGCAACTAATCGACCATGGACGGCAACATTTAGTCCCAGATGCCATGGGACTGTTTCAAAAGACAACAAACATGAGGACTTAAGAGAAAATGGGGTCGTCAGTGGTGAAATGACAGTGAAAACTGCACTAAAATTTACATATTGTGATTTGGTAGAAAAAGTTCTTTGAAAAGACATGTGCATAGACATGCGTCAATCGGAGTGCCATATGTGCGATGTGGAAAAGTATACTTTACCAATGCAAAGCTGTATACACATCTAAAATGTCCGTTAAACATGTAAGGAACGGTATAGCTCAAAACTCGGACTGACACGACATGAAAATGATACACATAAGTCTACATTTGCCTTCTTCTGTGATGTACGTGGAAAGGGATTTAACTACAGAAGTGACTTAAATGATCTTGAAATATTTTTAACATTATTTGAACATTGTTTGTTATAGCAGTTATTCATATAATTATCACATTTAAAATGTGTTCTACATTTTCAACCAATGATACTAAATGTATATTTGTGGTGGTTATATAATGAACACCATACTTTATAGGTTGTCCCTTTAGATGTATCAGGTGTTAGTGGGTACATCTATTTGCCAACCAAAGTGGGATGCTTTATTATAAAACTGTGTCAGATTATGTGTAATGATTGCACAGGACGGTGCAAGCGTATCAAGTCATTTGTATTCATTAAAACTTCTAATTTACTTAGAATATAGTATCCTGCAATTTGATTAGCCAATAGAAAATGGCACAAAGACATGGAGTTAAGTATGTTTAGAATTAAAAAGATATTTGACAAGAATGTACATAAAAGACACTTCATACGAAATATGTATTAAAATTCAAAACAAAAGATATATCTAAATTTGATATATTGTATTTCAATAGCTATACATGCTTGTGAAATTAACACTTGTTAAAACACCATTTGTTTACATGTACTAGATTGACAAGTGAACGTTGTTGTTGTTCCGCTATAGCATAAAAAGATTGTTTAAACTATATCGTATTTTGTCTTATTTTATCGGGTGAAAATTAAGAGACACAATGAGTGTTAAATATTTTTTATTGAAGTTATGTTTATAAATTCAACAATAAACACACACCCGACTCAGTATCCTTCATTTACCATGGGAACAATATTCATACACATACAGCAATCCAATGACAGCAGTGATAAAGACTAGTTATTATATGTACATCATGATATGCATTAATCAAAGTAAGACTTATTGTTATACTTTACAATACACATTGAATATACAACAGATTTTGATAACCAGGAGTTGACTCGTTTATATGCTATGGTACTGATTAACAATTTCAAGTCCTTCAAATTCAGTCCGAGTATTGTCATATTCGGTTCAGGTGACTTCTCTCCACTCATAAACCGCAGTGCTTTACCACGAAAGAGTCGGTATAATGTCTTCAAAAATTTCATTATATCCATTTTATTAATCGTCTGCAAAGTATTATGCAGAGAGATCCACTTTAAAAATCCAACAGGAGCAAAAACGGTATGTTGTTTATAGCAAAATCTGTCCGCGGCAATGAGTCTAAGGAGCTGGCTGAATCAACATGTTTTTCAGTTGCTTCTAAATGTGACAGTATGGTTAGCAGTTTTTCACTCATTTCTTTTGGAAGAAAGTCCATTGATTTTGCACCAAAAAGCGCTGTGTTTTATTTCGTTCGCACATTTTCGTTTCTGCATTTTGAAGGTGTATATTTAAGCATTGCAGTTCCAGGATAAACTGAATTTACATAAGTCAGTGTAGTCCACATAGGATCAGTTGCGTATAAAGGTAGAACATCGTTACAGATGCTACCATTTATTTGAGGACGTTGGCGTCCATGCTCATTTTAAATTGTTGCACGTATGGAATGATCACCATTACCGAGTATATGGACTTTGTTTTTGGTGTTCAAGAATGATCAGGTGACCAAACATGGTTCTGGTTTTCTGCTGATCTGCGTCGTTTTGCTTGGTGGAGCCATAAGTTTGATTTCCGTTTACGCTTCAGAGAGCTGAAAAAGAAATGAAAAATCCTACACAGTTAAACGAATTCATTAAGTTTAGTAATAATAACGACTAAATTGATATACGTGGGTAAATCAAAAAGTTCGTAGAAAAATATCATAACTCACAAACCACAGCTTCAATTGCATTCAAATTTTAACATAACTTGATCATAAGTATAACAAAACAATTTGTGAAATTTCAATGAATTAGTCAAAACTAAAAGAGTTTTACATTGAAACGCACACATGCTGTAACAGCATACCGGAGCTCGTCAACGTCATTTGATGAACGACGTCAAACTTACGCCATGTTTGTCAATACTTACGTTAACGTTTTGACTCGTTTTTGCTTCTCGAGGAGCTAATATGTAGGTATTTTTTAATAACCATCGTGATAATAGTTTCAGCATTTTAAATTGTTTGTTTAATATCGTGTACGCTGTCCCGTAAGATTAATCTTAGTGTTTTACTATATCCGCTATTATATAGCGCTGGTCCTCTTCGACGACGTTACGTTCCAACGTCACCAATATCGGGTGTATTGTATTCGGTTGTCAACTTCTGATATCATACACAAAGCACTAATTCCACTTATAAATCGATGTCTATTTATTTCAAATTATATACATGCACGTTTCAAACCATATATTGTCTTTGATGCCGTACGTATATTCCAGTTTAGAGCATATTTTGATAGCCGCCCGTGGTTCCCTAAATTCCGGTAGACCCGTTTTACGCGGTTATTTCTATATAGTGCGATTATGTAAATGTCGATTAAAACATTATTTATCGGAGATGACGTCTGAAATTTTAACAGACTTTCAAAATTATATCGTGCAATCAGGCATAATATTTTGAAGGATTTTGGAGATCCTACAATTGAGATATTTAAGAAAATTGAATAAAATATGTTTCAAATTCTCCGTGTGCTCCGGTATACGTAATCACCCTTATTTAAGATATAAATATTTTTAAAACAGTTATCATCCGGTCGCTATGCTTCTGTGTATATAAAGTAAATACCAATATATTAATTCAGCATAAATATGACGACAATAACTCTGAAAACAAAAAAGTTAGGACATAATTCTACGTACTTTCTGATTCACCCACGTACGGTTAGTATTTGGGGTTTTTTGCATACAAAACGCAGGTAAGGAATGTCATATTTGTATATGGGTGTACATTAAGGCATAACTATTGTTCACATACGTCTGCTTCAAGTAAAACGCGCATGATTTAGTTATAAATATGAAGATGCTATTATTTCATCCCGTCATGAAAATGGACACATATTGAGTTAACGTGCATAGTTTGCTTTATGTTAGCACAGCAACATACTTTATATATGATTTGTGTTTGTTTATATTGACTAATGCGATTATGTAGGGCTTTAACTACTAATAATTTTAGATTCATCAATAAAAGCATTATCACGTTCAGGCGTGTGTGTCGCAGCCTTTGCAACTGGAAATATAGTTGTCTGACCACGGGAACTAGACTGTTCTTTCAGCGCGAATTAGCGCTTTGATTATTGTGAACACAGAGAGGGTGCCGGTGCCAGTAAGCTGCAACGCACAGAGAGGGTGCCGGTGCCAGAACAGAGAGGGTGCCGGTGCCACAACTAAACCGAAAGTAGGCTGTTTTTAACGTACTTTGATGACAATAAACACATAAAAAGTATTTAAAGGCCATATTGGTTCAAGGACTTTCCATCTTAGGTGTGAGATGTTTCCTATATTGATGAAAAATCGCATTTAACTGTCCAAACAGAACTCCGTGTTCATTCTAACAAGTACCCTCGGTCAACATTCCATCTTAGTCTAAACTTGTGGCAACTGATATTACAAATGGAACAACATGAGGACAGTGTTTAAGCATTGGTTTGTTCCGTGGGCTATCGCTTTTTAAGCAAAAATCTGTATTTTTGGCAAAAACAATGATTTTCTTACCTCTCGTGTCGACTTATGTCCTCAGATAGCACTGTTTAGCACAGAGAAAGTCCGGTGCCAGCACAGAGAGGGTGCCGATACAGCGTTTTGCACAGAGAGGGTGCCGATACGGGTATACACCGTGTATTCTCTCACACACAGAGTGTGATTTGACTCTAGTATTACTGTATTACTGATACTTGTATGGCTAATCTGCTAGTTTCAACATCATACTGTGAACAACAACTAGAAACCAACCAGAAATCCACAATCAACGAAACCAACTATCATAAAAACTTGTTCAACTTTTGATTAATTGGATGTTTTACAATTTCAGGAGAGGAATTGGTAAATTTGTCTTAGAGATAATATACACAGCATTTTACTGATTTGGTGTGGAGTTGTGATAACTATTTAACAAGTGGTGTTTTACAATCAAGAGGATTCTGTTCCTGCAGGTTAGTGTGCAGTGATTTTGTATATATATAATATTAATTCAATACTCACACAACACTGACTGACAGTGCCGAGAGAAATGAGTTTTTTTATTTGAATATTTTCCTGTTTGTTATAGCACATATTTATTTAATTCAGATACAGTGTATTTGTTGTGCAGGGAAATATATTCTGAAAGTTTTACAGCAAGAATTCCGTGTTTGATGTGTGTTTGTCATAATGATTTTGTGGTGTTTACAATACTTGTCAGGTTGGTTGTGTGGAATTCATTTTGCTACATTCTATTATGTTGTTTTTGATTTAATGGTAAAACTTGTAATAGACATTCTACTGTCATTCAGATGTTATTGTTTCTTGATGTTTGTTGTTTCTCATTGTAATTACTGCAAATATGTATAACATTGTTATAGTCTACGAAATGGAGCAATTTTACATATCTTTGTCAAGGTTTTGGCGTAATATTTATATGCAAATAATTTAGGTATTGCTTTAGATTTTTCCACATGATGGTAATTTTACTGATAATGGTTAATAATTAATGACATTCAAAATGGTAAATAATTAATGACATTTAAAAGTAGATCTTTTATAAATTACAGAATATTAAATACTATTGATTCTGTCTTTTGTATCATGTTGTAGTCACGATATATCAATATATGAATTGAAAATGATAAAGATGTAAGTTGAATTAACGACTATTAATATATTTAAATTTATTAAAAAATTGTTAATTTTTTTAAATTATATTTCTGCTGTTGATTTTATAGGTCAATAATCTTGGGTTTTGTTTGTATGGTGTTGGTGGTATAGTGAAAGTATTGGTAGTTCTGCATATGAAATTGGCTTTGGCTGATTTCAGTCATAAATTTTGCAATAAACTAAGCTACATGTAGAGTTTATATTTACATTTTGGGGTAATCATTTTGACTTTAATGATCTTAAAGTGATGAAAAATTCATGGTTTCATTTTTATTGTCATTTTAATATTGCACATACAATCGCTTCTAAACTAACCTTTATTGGACGATACATAGAGGGAGCTGTCAGTAATGTAGTGAATTGTGGGTGGATTGAATTTTATTTGTAATGATAAAGGCAGTATATTATTGTAGTAGAACATGGAAAGTTTGCAAATTATTTGAAACATGAGGTCAGCTCTACCCACCAATTATGTAATAGATACATTTAGGTTAATATCCCCACCATCTGTGCAAAAATGAAGTAAAATTAAATTTTTAGGTTATCTTGCTTGAAGCCACAAGTTTTCATTGTCTACTTTCAATTTTGGCCTAAATTTTACCCATCTATTTTCTTTCACCAAGAAAAGGAAAAATTATTCCTCACAAACTTAACTGATCATATGGGCTAAGTTAAAGGTGTAAGAGACTGCTAATTGTTTATGTATTTTGCTGTTTAATTTCTGTGAAATTGTAAACGCTGATATAAAAAATATTTGATTAAGATAAAAATCTGTATATATTGTGCATTTTGTAGATTAGGAATGCATCGTAAGTGTTAGATATGTATATCCCCCTAACACTAAACGAAGTACCAACTTGAAATGCACTTGAAATCAAAATCTTTATAACATTAAAATTTCACTGGTGATCGAATTTACTGCCTCTTGCGACTTCATCAAGGAAGCAAATATTCAATTTAATTACTTTCCAAGAAAAAATTCTATTAAGATGGAAGTATTAATTAAGAAATCTTTTACAGTTTTAATTTTCATTTCCCTGAGGCAGTATTAAGGGAACAGAGCACTTTGTGAGTGTGCTGTGTTTGTCTGTATTAAGGGAGCAGAGCACTTTGTGAGTGTGCAGTGTTTGTCTGTATTAAGGGAGCAGAGCACTTTGTGTGAGTGTTCGGCGTTTGTCTGTGTGTTTGTACCCTGTGTTCATGTTCCAGATATTATAATTATCTTAGCAACCACTTGATGGAGTTAATTGGAACTTAATTGGAAAGATTATTTTATCAATATCCTCTAATTTATTTTTTTATAAATTGAATGTTCATTAAACCCAATTTATTAGCTACATTTAGATTATGCCAAAATAGTGACAATGAGTTATATTCCTTGAAGTTAGGCTTTGTATACTGAGAGTGTTAGTATTATTGAATTTAAGTTTGTCCCCCCCCCACCCCAGTGTAATTGTGCATTATACTGTCAAAGTTCGAATATCAGTTTGTGGGCTTGTTAAGCTTTTTTTCCTGGACACTGGCAATGGTCATTATATGCTCCAAAGATCAAGCCAAATGATTCATTCCAAGAACACTGATCATTTGGTAGCTAATTATCATAACCTAATAGACACTATTTAATGAAAAAACAACTGTGTCAATTAGATGGACACAAGCAGAGATTGTTGACATTTCTGAAAGGGTCATATTGTTTTCATATGTGTTAAAGCTGCACAGTATAATCTCATGTATTACTCAAGTAGTGTAACAATTTTGTATATTGCTGCCAAGTGTCTGGCAAATCAGAAATCATCTAAATCAAGATGAAGTCCTTCATAAATCAATGTCAGGACTCGATGAATCCAACCCTTTAAGGTCAATTGAATAATAATTCTTGGGGGTCCTAGACTGGACTGGTTGTATTAATACTCATTTCTAGGCTTTATATTGAAAAATTATGGCCTAATATTGTACATGAATGATGAACATGTAAATTGAAGTGAATATATTTAATGAAAATGTCTCCTGAAAATGATGAGATGATATTGGAATCAATAAAAGATATGCTTGTTTGGGGGTCAGGCAGGGGGTTAATGGAGATGTCAATTAAGCACCTCAATTTGGTGCAGAATTATCGAGGAATATTTTCAGCTTTAGTAAAGAAATCAAACAAACGTTTGGACCAAGTTAGTTTGTCCATTTACAATGTGGAACCAATGGTTTAAAAGTTTTGAGTCATGTCACTTATTGGGGGAAATAATGGTTTAAGTATTATGACACTCAATGTTGAAGCATTGTTTTAAGTTCATCACTCAATGTAGGAGTATTTGTTTTAGTCTGTCACTCAATATTGTAGCAATGGTTTAGTCTGTCTCTCAATGTGGAAGCAATGGTTTAAGTCTGGTACTCAATGTGGAATCAAAAGTTTAGTCTGTCACTCAATGTTCAAACAACGGTTTAAGTCTGTTACTCAATGTGGAAGTAATGGTTTAAGTCTGTTACTCAATGTGGAAGTAATGGTTTAGTCTGTCACTCAATGTGGAAGTAATGGTTTAGTCTGTCACTCAATGTGGAAGTAATGGTTTCGTCTGTCACTCAATGTGGAAGTAATGGTTTAAGTCTGTCACTCAATGTGGAAGTAATGGTTTAGTCTGTCACGCAATGTACATGCAATGGTTTGAATCTGTCACTCAATGTGGAAGCAATGGTTTGAATCTGTCACTCAATGTGGAAGCAATGGTTTCGGTTCATCACTCAATGTGGAAGCAATGGTTTAGGTTCATCACTCAATGTGAAAGCAATGGTTTAGTCTGTCACTCAATATGGAAGCAATGTTTTTAGTTCATCACTCAATGTGAAAGCAATGGTTTTAGTCTGTCACTCAATGTGGAAGCAATGGTTTAAGTCTGTTACTCAATGTGCTTGCAATAATGGTTTAGTCTGTAACTCAATATGGAAGCAATGGTTTAATCTGTCACTCCATGTGGAAGCAATGGTTTAGTCTGTCACTCCATGTGGAAGCAATGGTTTAGTCTGTCACTCCACGTGGAAGCAATGGTTTAATCTGTCACTCAATGTAGACAATGGTTTAGTCTGTCACTTTATGTGGAAGCAATGGTTTAGTCTGTCTCTCAATGTGGAAGCAATGGTTTAAGTCTGTCACTCAATGTGGAAGCAATGGTTTAGTCTGTCACTCCATGTAGACAATGGTTTAGTATGTCACTTTATGTGGAAGCAATGGTTTAGTCTGTCTCTCAATCTGGAAGCAATGGTTTAAGTCTGTCACTCAATGTGGAAGCAATGGTTTAAGTCTGTTACTCAATGTGCATGCAATAATGGTTTAGTCTGTAACTCAATGTGGAAGCAATGGTTTAGTCTGTCACTCCATGGTTAAGTCTGTCACTCCATGTAGACAATGGTTTAGTCTGTCACTTTATGTGGAAGCAATGGTTTAGTCTGTCTCTCAATGTGGAAGCAATGGATTAAGTCTGTCACTCAATGTGGAAGCAATGGTTTAAGTTTGTCACTCAATGTGGAAGCAATGGATTAAGTCTGTCTCTCAATGTGGAACAAATGGATTAGTCTGTCTCTCAATGTGGAAGCAATGGTTTAAGTCTGTCACTCAATGTGGAAGCAATGGTTTAAGTCTGTCATTCAATGTGGAAGCAATGGTTTAGTCTGTCTCTCAATGTGGAAGCAATGGATTAAGTCTGTCATTCAATGTGGAAGCAATGGTTTAAGTCTGTCACTCAATGTGGAAGCAATGGTTTAAGTCTGTCACTCACTGTGGAAGCATTGGTTTAAGTCTGTCACTCAGTGTGGAAGCGATGGTTTAAGTCTGTCACTCAATGTGGAAGCAATGGTTTAGTAAGTCATTCAATCTGTGAGCAATGGTTTAAGTCTGTTACTCAATGTGGAAGCAATGGATTAGTCTGTCTCTCAATGGCAAAGCAATGGTTTAAGTCTGTCACTCACTGTGGAAGCATTGGTTTAAGTCTGTCACTCAATGAGAAAGCAATGGTTTTAGTCTGTCACTCAATGAGAAAGCGATGGTTTAAGTCTGTCACTCAATGTGGAAGCAATGGTTTAGTAAGTCATTCAATCTGTGAGCAATGGTTTAAGTCTGTTACTCAATGTGGAAGCAATGGATTAGTCTGTCTCTCAATGGCGAAGCAATGGTTTAAGTCTGTCACTCACTGTGGAAGCATTGGTTTAAGTCTGTCACTCAATGTGGAAGGGATGGTTTAAGTCTGTCACTCAATGTGGAAGCAATGGTTTAATAAGTCATTCAATCTGTGAGCAATGGTTTAAGTCTGTTACTCAATGAGAAAGCAATGGTTTTAGTCTGTCACTCAATGAGAAAGCAATGGTTTAAGTCTCTCACTCAATGTGGAAGCAATGGTTTAATAAGTCATTCAATCTGTGAGCAATGGTTTAAGTCTGTTACTCAATGAGAAAGCAATGGTTTTAGTCTGTCACTCAATGAGAAAGCAATGGTTTAAGTCTCTCACTCAATGTGGAAGCAATGGTTTAAGCCTGTCACTCAATGTGGAAGCATTGTGACTTAAACTCAATGATAATAAGGAGCTTCAAGATACCTCTGTGCTTGTTTGGCAAGATTAAAATTTGTACAATGGGAATGCAGGTTCAAGTTTTAAGGTTGTTTCCTTTCTCAAAGATACATGTACTGCATGGTGTGACCTCAGAGAAAGTAGAGACTAAAGTGAGTCAAATAACTGACAGCAACTTACTTGTATCTATAGAAACATACAGAACAATTTTGTTACAATTCTTCAAGATGAAATAACAATGGCATCGTATGTAAGCATTTATATAAGGATGTACAGTAAATGCTAGATGATATCTAGGACCGGCATCCCAGACATGCCCCAGATATACACACTGATCAAATCAAATCCTACATTTTCTCTGTTAAAGATTCGAGATTTGGTTTAAGATTTGGCAGATGGACCTAACAGTGTTAAACCATAAAACGTATAAATCAAGCTTTACTGGATTGACCGGATCTTCATAAAATGGACATTACTTCTTTTTACTATGTTCTTGTATTTTCATAATAAAGGATTTCGGAATTTTATGTTTTGCAGTAAATGTCAATAATGTTTGAAGAAAGAGCTGTAATCTTGTGGCTCGTGTGACAAGAAATTGGAGAGAACAATAAATTTCATCTCATTTTCTGAATATCGATACTCTGATAAGGATTTGATTACTTTAATCGCTCGGAGATGAGCCCCGACTAAAGGCAATTGTTATTTTTGTGCCTAGGATTATTATCCGCTGTTTTTAGATTGCTGCAATGATAAAAGTCTGTTTGAAAGGAAACTGCATGTCTTTTCTGGCAAATGCTTTGGTGCAGTTGCGGATAGGTTTTCAAATTGAAGTTTTGGTGTTTTTGCTACAAACGATCTTCGAGTTTTTGTTACGGTTATCTAGATAGATCACTATGTGTATTGCTGCCATGAAAAGAAAATTTGTGAAGGTTGTCTTATGAGGTTAAAAACCTTTAAATGGCAAATTTGTTCACAGTACCGTAATACAAATGTATTGCTTAGTTAAAAAAATGTTTCCTCTGTGTGTAAAAATGCTTTTGTGAATTAAATGAAAACATCAATATTAAATTTGTTATTGCGCTTATTACAGGTTGTGTTTTTTCTTTCGCAAGAAGTTGCAGTTTAATCATGGCCTTGCTTTAGCTTTTGTTTTTCCTCAACAAATTCTAAGGAAGTAATTACATTGTTTTAGTGTATGTTATTTGGCCTTGATCTACCCGTACATGTGTATATATGGTATTGCTGACATTTAAAGATCAAGACATGAAAGCAAACGGTGTCATAACGTCACCTACCAGCACCATGTCAAAGTTAGAATCAAATTATTCTGTTATATATTGACTTTCTAACTCTTCTAACTCTTCCGTGTTGTGACTGTAAGTATTTTATCAACCTTTGGAGCTGCGCCTGTCAATGAACAATGTGTATATCTTTAACCTAGTAATTGCTACCCTTCGAATTCATTGTACTTTTGTTTAATTAAAATTCACACTGTGTAGATTCCGTGGAAGTCTGTACGGGTGTAGGTAATTACGGTTCAGGAAAAAAATATGTTTTTTTTAACCAGTGTGGAAATTGACAATTTTGTTTTCATTTCATTCTGTGTTGTACCGTTACTGTGTAAAACATTGATTGGAACAGCATGTTTTGTGTGACTGCAGAGTGAAAATGAATCTTAGAATCTGAAAATGCCGAGATAATTACGACGAAAAAAATCACTCTTTGAAACATTGTCATGATAATCTCAATATCTGAAATTGCAAAATAAACAAAAAACTTGTGAAATGGTGCATTACATTTTTTTTCAAATTTGCTAAAAAGTTGAGTTTCTGACATTTGATAGCCACTTCGGTTACAACTTGTAGTATTGTTGAAAAAAATCTAAATTAAAGAAGTTGAGTGAACTCCTGACTACATTGAAATACTTTAAAGTTGAATAATAAGAAATATCTAATCAGTTTTTCTATTTCCTGTAGTATATGAAGTGGGTGGAGTGATTGTATGTGGCGGTGTATGTGTGCTATATACGACCCTGGTACAATATAATCACCTATTCACTCACATTGTTCATTCCCCTATATAACCAGTATTGTCCGCTTCGGGGTCAACATTTCTACTCTCAATTTCAAAATCTGTTAAAAATCAAATTTTTTAATTTGTATCAGAAGAAAGTTTATCAGGTCTGTCAATAGTGAGTGTCATATATCAGAATGTACTCTTCAAGTATTTGTTTTCAATTTTTTACCATAATTGAACAAACAAGTCGTTCTATTTTCACTTAATTCAGAACACAGAGGGATCTCATTTTCATCCCTTTGTTTAGCTCCCTTACACTTGTTATTGTGACCACCCCTACCACTATGGGGTAGGTACGTAACTCACGGGCTGCTAATTCACACGAACAAATAAATTACAATTTTCTAGAGAGTATATATATATAATACCGTAATCGCTTGTCACTATATCAGTGTTATTTGATTTCTGTGAGGCACACATGGTACTCAGACTGTCATCTGATCACTTTGTCACTATTTATTCTAAAATCAATGCTAAAACATAGGTTTTTTTCAATATCATCATCAAATGAATGGAGCTACATTTTCTGATACCTTGGCTGATTCTGCTTACGTATTGTTAATACTTGAATGATGTTTACAATGGTATAGAATGTTTTATTTGCTACTCAGATACTTACAGAAACCTAGTATCAGTGATCAGTCTATGATCTTTGTTTCCATTGTGGACGTGTTTAATGTCAGACATTTGCAGGAAGTTATTCACAACAGTGCCGGAAGACGAACTCATCTTATTCTCAATATATAGATTAGATTAAATTGCTATTTAAGGATTTAAGTCTGCTACTCTTAACTATAATGAATATAAATTGTGTTTGAGAATAAATGGACAAGACATTTTGGAGCATCTTTGGTAAGTTCCGAGAAAATTTTGGATATTTTTAAACCAATATTTTTGCTTTCTGTCATTTTTTGCATAATTTGATAGGTCCCTTGTGCTTTTTCTATACCTTCTATGTTTTTGTATTGGATTTCAGATACTGGTAATTTGCATAACCTTATTTGGGATTGGTACGATAACTTGCTTGGCAGGTATAGGTACAAGCTTTGTACCAAATGTGGATTAAGTGTTCAAGTATAAACCTATTATAGAGTGGTAATTTAAAGCACTAATTAATAAATAATTGGTTAATCAGCTAAACCCTGACTTCACTTGAACAAGTTTTCTACTAGTAGTACAGGGGTTAAGTGGAAAATCCTTTTAGCAATATTAATAAAAAGTAACAACCATAACTTTGTCATATAATAAACAAAGAATGAATCGCCCACCTACTAATCCACCTAATCTACTGGATACTGGGGCCTAATTCATCAATATTGTAAGTCTAAAACACAGACTTAGACTTAACATTGTCAAATTTTCTATTCGTTCTCATGTTGTAATAAATATACCAATTTTGATATGAATGGGTATAAATGTCATGTTCAGTGGTTAACAACAACTAATCAGATAAATTTTCAAATGGTTAAATCAAATTGCAAAGAAATGACAGTGATTTTAAATGTTGTCAATTTTTAAGTTCAAATCTGAGTTTCAGTCGTACAACATTTATCTAAAAGATGTGCTGACAAAAGATCGATGAAAGTTTAAAGCTACCTTTACATGGTGAAAACAGTAATGAAATGTTTGCATTCATTGAAATTGTGAAGATTTTCATGTAATGATGGGGGTAGTATATAATTAAGCTTGGTGAGTATATTGAATTAGACTAGAAAATAGATTTACAATTGGATAATAAAGTAGTAGCTGAAACATTAGCAATATATTGTTGCTTTGAAGTCGGTCAACAAATCAACATAAAACTTGTATAAAATATTTCAATCTTGCAATTTGTGTTGGATTCATATAATTATATCAGTTGGGGGGGTTCTAAAACATTGGTATCATGCCTGCATTTTGTATTAAATGCATCGTGGCCTCTGATTGGTCAATAGCAATTAGTCCACAGGAGGTTAATCAACTCCCTACCAATCAAATTGCACTATACATTTTGCACAAAATAAAAAAGTCACAAGTTAAAAAAAAAGTTTGAAAATACTTCATACCTTCGCAAAAATACATTATTAACAATGACTAGTTTTTAGATCGCTGATTTATAATGAACACAGTTGGTCGTATTTTTTTATTTTTGGCTTAAAATTCTAAATATTATCTGAGTTTGATGTTTTCTTGAGAAATTACGATCTAAGAATTGGCATAAATTGTGTGTTTTAACGATACAAGTGACTGGAGAGTTATTGTATATTTCCTGTTTTGACGGAGAGATGGTATTTTTACATTGAATTATTATTTTCAAGTTGACTTAGAACTTTAGAAGCTTCTTGTAAAGTTTATCTTGTCAATAGATAAGCCGAATCTTAATTCTTGTTTTGGCTGATTCTGCATCAGGCAAGTAATTTACATTGTTACATAAAGATCTATTTTAGCACACCCTGCAGAAACTATTGTTAGTAGGTGTTCCTTTATCATTGTTTAAGTGACACTCAGGTGAAAATGTTGTGTTTAATTTGCTAGCATTTCTGAGGCTTCTAACCTACACACAGAAGTGCCCTTGTTTACGGAATTTATATTTCCACCAAAACAACTTATCCAGCTGACGATTAGAAGTTAAAATAAAATTGTTATTTCCGGATTGGATAGAGAATGAATCTTTCCACCTGCATAAAATTTTCTGTGGATATAATTTGTGATTAAAACAAAATCTAAAAAATGAATTATTGGAACTTATCATTGATACTATTGTTTCTTGGATGTTAATTTTTGTAGTCCCAAACCAGGGTCCATCTTGAGCTGTACTTTATTATATGGATGTAATTATGTCAGTTGTGAATAGATTCAGCCTGGGGAGGTGGGTGATATAAAAGGTACAACCATTTTATAAATTTAGAATATAATGAGAGATAATTATTTAAGATATATTTTTAGACCAATTACTTGAGGTAATCAATCCCAAGTTTTATTGTTTATTTTTTGTATGGACTGATTTTTGTGTCAATTCTTTTAGTTAATATTTCTAAAAAGTGTTAATTAGTACATAGTCGGTTGATCTGTGAAACTAATTGCTCGTCTATATTTGACAGGTACGAGACTTTGACGAGCATTTTGAACTGAATCCAGACAAGTTCTTGCTTAGAAACAAAGGTGTAAATAGTTGGGAAAAAAACTTGATAGGAAATACCTCATTGACTTGAAATACTTCAAATAAACATACAAGACATGGCTAATGTCAAAATGTAGTCAGTCCATGATGGTTCTAACAGATTTTTTTGGAGAACATACTCTTTCCTTTTGACGGGTAATTAGAATAGATGTAAGGAAGACGAGGGTATCAGGGTTCAGGTTTTGCTATTAAACCACTAACTTCTCCATCTCCATCCTCCATTCCTGACAAAAGCTAAAATCATAATCATTAGGAGAAAGATGAGACTTTGAAATATATCTCTGTGTGAGGCTTTACATGATACTGGCTAACATGTTGTGGCATTTTGTTAACAGGTCATTATTTCTTCATTTGTTTGTGTATGAAATTACAACAAGTCTTGGAGCCTTTGTTCCTCTTCAGAATGACTCAAGAAATAAACACTGACTTGAATAGGATATCACTAAAAGTTTTTAAAATGTGATTTCTATGGAAACCGGTGATGTGATATGAATATTGTCATATGAAGGAAAAGACGTCACTTGTTTCTTAGCACCTCTTCTGAACCTTTAATTTGAATGCATGGCAGCAGAGTCAATCCTTGTCTGATAATTATACTAAAGCCATCATGGTAACAGTGTATTATGACAATTTTATAAATAGTTCCTTGTACACCTCAAATGGTTGATCCAAGGACTGTAACAACAATGCAATTTAATGTCATTGTCTTTTGACTGAAATACTCGAAAACCAGATATATTTTCTGCCTTTTAATTGGACCCATAGTATTTATCGCTTATTCTTCACCAATCACCCCTTGATATTCATTTATTGTACTACCACAGCATGACCACCCACCCACCCAACCACATGATGCATTATATTGTCATTGGCAACAAGAACTTTCAACATTCCTCGGCATTGTTTCAATGTTTTATTGTCAGGTTTTAAGAGTAAAACGTTTCTTAATTAATGTCTATTGTTCACATTCAATAATTAATCACCCGCCGTATTCCATGTGTGCAGCAATGCATGGCTGCCAGGCTTGTGCATCTAACGCAATATTTTTACATCATTATTAAACGTTGCTTCAGGTTGTTCCCCTAGATGATAATACCGTCCCATTATTTGTCCTTTATGTCTTTGAGACGACACACTATTTCTCTCCGTTTTATAAAACTCAGAGTGGTTTTGATTGAATCACTTTTTTGTCATTTACCGATATCCGAGATAGTTTGCCAAATTTTTTTGCCAATTTTTTTTTCTTTTTTGATGCAGTTTGTTTGAGGCAGTTAGGATTGAATTATATGTGCTGTCATGTTTGTTGTTCGATGGTTACATTAATTCTGTAATGCTGCGGGCATATTGTATGAGATGGAAGGACTGATTGCAGGGCTATGAAAATGTGGATTTCAAAATCGCTCTGTCACCATGACTTTTGTGTTGTGTTTGTAACATGTCTGTTATTAGTCCAGGAGCCAGGTTTCAAAAAGGCCTTAAAACGAAAGTTTATTTACCCCATCTGGTAGAAAAAGTCCATTGGTATTTTCGAATAATACATACATTCAGGCTTCAGAAAAAGGTGGATGCCAGATCTGAAAGTGGTGCAGATTTTTTTAACAGGGGCAACAACTCCTGCCTCCGAGCTAATTTACGAATACACATGCCATTCTTAATTTTGTTGTGATTTTTTTGTTTATGTCTATATTGCAATATATTTGGGTAGATATTATTCAGTTGATGTTGTGCATCAAATGGACATGCATAACTGGCCAGTTTGATGTCAAGGTCAAGGTCATTTCAAGGTCAAAGTGAGAAAAATAGCTAAAAATTGATATTTCACCCCAGTTCTTTCTTCGTATAGCATATGTTTGGAATCAAATTTCTTTATTAAAATGATAGCCGTGTTGGTAAGTACATATTCTTTCATTATAAGCCATTTGTGTAATGAAAATAGTAATTTCTTTGTCAAAATAGCAATTTAATACATATGCATGCTGGTCGAGAAGGCATTCTTTCAACCACCCCTGGTATTCTATGATCTAATATGATTTAATTGTTGATATATATATTGCTACATAATTGCATGGATATCATTCATTTGATTGTGGACATCAAATGGACAGACATAATTGACCTTTCTTAGGTCAAGGTCAGTTCAAGGTCAAATCGAGAAAAAAGCAAAAAATGGACAGTTCCACTCTTTTTTTCTTCGTATAGCATTCAATATGAATATAAGTTGCCTATAAAAATGATAACCGTGTTGGTTAGTTCATATTCTTTCATTATAAGCCATTTGTTTAATGAAAATAGTCATTTCTTTGTCAAAATAGCCATTTAATGCATATGTATGCTGGCCGAGAAGGCATTCTTTCGACCACCCCTGGTATTCTATTATCTAATATTATTTAAATGTTCATGTATATATTGCTACATATTTACAGGATATTTAATTATACATTTGATTATGGACATCAAATGGACAAACATAATTCACCTTCTGGGGTCAAGGTCAGTTCAAGGTCCAATCGAGAAAAATAGCAAAATGGACATTTCCACTCTGCTTTTCTTTCGTATATCATATGATATGAATCTAATTTGCTTATTGAAATGATAGATGTGTTGGTTAGTTCATGTATCTTCATTATAAGTCATTTGTTCAATAAAAAAAATCGGTTTTTGTGTGAAAATAGCTATTTTGTGCATGGGACAGTTTACGAACACTTTTACGACAGCCCCTGGGATTATATGATAATGTAATTTATTTGTTTATTAATGAAGGGAGTCATATGTTCACGTTTACAATGTACTATTCATTATATTATAGGCATCAAATGGACAAGCATCTAAAACCACTTTGGAGTTAAGGTCGTTTCAGGATCAAAGTGAGAAATTAGCTAAAATGGATTTTTCCTCTCTGTATTTGTAATTCTCACGTATGGTTTGAATTGGACTTTATTAGAAAAGTGCAAATTTTATTTGTCTCACTTTTTATCAAATGGACTGTACACAATACTGCCTAAACGACCATTAATTTTGTTTACGTTCAAGCAAGTATGCAAAACTACGTATAAATGCTTGCAAAAGCACTATACCTGTCTATTTTATGCCAGTCGTAGAATATTTGTATACGCCGTTTTTCACAGGGATACTGCTTGGAAGGGTTCTCATGTAAATGCATATCATTAAATCCATCAGGATTTCCAGACTCTTTGAAGACCCGTTATGAACTACTTTTTGTAGCTCTCTAGGGCTGTGTTGTTCACATTCACCAGGACAATATGGCGTACCCACCAACACATTATACAGCAATACGTACATCCTATGCTAGGTGTATCCAGTGGTTGTTAAATATCAGGTATAAATGACTGAATAAAATGGTGATGAGCACATCATAGGCCTAGGATGGCAGTTGTTTCGCGTAATAATGCACTAGTCGATGTTTTGTCCGCCCGGGGAATACAGGGGGATTAGTCAGACGCATTCTGACCGGCAGGAATTTTACAACATTATCGACGCCTAGTCAAAATATTGACTTGTGCATAACACATAACTCCATATTATTCGATGCCTGTATAGTGCAGTGGTGTGTACTGTATAACACGTAAAGTCTAGCTAAAATCTAAGGTGTTATTGAGTATCATTACGGTCTGTGATGAGATATTTCATTTGTGGTAGCTAGTACTGAATTGGTTATGATATGTATATTCCCTACAGTGATATGTACCAACATAGACATCTGATACCCGTACTTAGAAGTAATGTGTACGACATAGATCCTGTGAAAACTGTAACTAGCAGTGTTTTGAACCACACTATATTCTTAAGTGGTACTTATCACCATTAAGGGTCGATAATCCTGGTCCTATGGAAAACAATAGTACAACACAACTCTTATAGTGTAGTCACCACTGCAATTAAGCACTGCAATAAGTAAATCATGTCACAGATGCGTGCATTTAACACAACGGAATATAGTCACCCCAGACAAAGTAGTACCAGCATCGTGTCTAACCACCTCAGGCCTAATAGCGTACATGTATCCACTACGACACAATATTCTAGAAGCCTTACAACTTCATACGATGTACGCACCACTACATAATTCAGCCATACCTGGTTCTACAGGATACACATTAATAAAAAGCAGAACCCTTCCAATTCCTAATAGGTAGACATGGCTACAGGATACGAATACAGATACCCCAGACCCTTGGGAATAGATACCACAGCATTGCATGTCCATACCAGGCCATAAGGGTTGCTCCACTCCACGGTGTACTGCCATTTGCAGGTTATAATGTATGCGGTACTCCTCATTGCCAAGTACATGTACAATTATCCAAAGACACACATCATCAGGTCTTGAGCCAGATATCATTTGATACTGTATGATACTTAACACACACAACAGCCTGGGACAGGGTGTCCAAATAGTACTTTAAAAGTTTGCCTATTTACCAAATGTCTTCCCTCCCTCTTCATAAAGCAAACTTCTCTTAGTGGGTTTCATACGAGTATCTATCATTGGGTAAGCCATTCTGGATTTCAAATTATGTTATTGAATTCCAAATGATTGGTTTAGCCATTCTGGATTTCAAATTATGTTATTGAATTCCAAATGATTGGTATAGCCATTCTGGATTTCAAATTATGTTATTGAATTCCAAATTATTGGTTTAGCCATTCTGGATTTCTACTAGTATGGCCTATGAGTGTACCTACTATCACTGAGTACAGCTATCTCATACCACACTGGGTAATCACTACTGTATTGTGCAGTTATTCAAAGCTCACCACCATGTTAGCCATTATAGACTTGACCATAACGTGTTACCAATCGCATACTTTGTGCAACTATCCTTATACTAGGAGGTAAGCATTGTCGTTTGCCAGATTGGTCAGCCAATATGCTCCATTGAATATACATCACAATAAAGTACCGCCACATCCATATCAGACTTTAAGGGGTTCTCACTACCATACAGTACACCCATCCTAGTCCATATAGGTTGACTATCATATTTGGTACATCCATTTCTTATTTTTGGTACAAAGAAATTTGTAATCAATGGGGTATCTGATGATGGTGACCAAACTCTAATTAATATCCAAGGTCCAATCGTTCTGGATTGATTGGTTGGAAACCATTTGATGTATCCATATATTTATCGACAATGGTTGTCCTGACATTCTGATATCAGGATCATTGCCGTCTGCTGTTATTATATACCAACCAACTTACCAAAAGGCTAAGGATAGTAGGATCAATCATTGGGAAGGCGTTTTATCTATCGACAGGCCGACACACAGATCAACGTGTGTTAAGCATTATACTTCCTTATTAAAGATTTTCAGAACACTCGCAGCTAATAGAATTGATTTCAATTCATATTACACACCCAACAAACTAGAACATCTACAAGTAAACACAGGTTCAAAATGTTCCGTATTTCTTGTAAAAAGAACAAATCAGCGAACACATAAATTGTTACTGCATTATTACAAAACACAGTTTTACCTTGAAAGGATCTTGACCTTGAAATGGTCAGTATTTTAGACAACTTTGAATACGACATTGATATTACAATGTCCATTCATATATTCTATAATACCAAAACATACATGAGAAAAAGAACTACAGACCTGAGACGAAATATCATTTTTAAGCTATTCTTCTAAATTTGACCTTGAAATGACCTTGTTTGTACATTTGATGATCATAACCAAATGAATACTGGTAGTATCCCTGAATATACATGTATCTCTCACTACATACACAAACACATACATCACATTATGTCAGGGGTTGTCGTGCAAGGTTTTCGTAATCTGTCATATAGCTATTTTCACACTAAAAAAACGAAATTGTTTATTGAACAAATGACTTATAATGAAAGAATATGAACTAACCAACACAGCTATTATTTTAATAAGCAACTTATATTCATATCAAATATTATACGAAGAAAAACAGTGTGGAAATGTCCATTTTTTGCTAATTTCTCGATTTGACCTTGAACTGACCTTGACCTTGACCCAAGAAAGGTCAATTATGTTTGTCCATTTGATGTCCATAATCAAATGAGTTATATCTATACAAATATGTCGCAATATATACATGAACAATTTAATCATATTAGATCATAGGATACCAGGGGTTGTCGTACAAGGTTTTCGTAAGCTGTCATATGCAAAATAGCTATTTTCACACTAAAAACGAACTTGTTTATTGAACAAATAACTTATAATGAAATAATATGAAATAACCAACACAGTTGTTATTTTTATAAGCATCTTATATTCATATCAAATGCTATATGAAGAAAAATAGAGTGGGGATGTCCAATTTTTGCTTTTTTCTCGATTTGACCTTGACCTGAACTTGACCTTGACCTAAGAAAGGTCAATTATGTTTGTTCATTTGATGTCCATAATCAAATGAATAATATCCATGCAAATATGTAGCAATATATACATGAACAATTTAATCATATTAGATTATAGAATACCAGGGGTGGTCCAAAGAATGCCTTCTCGGCCAGCATGCATATGTATTAAATTGCTATTTTGACAAAGAAATTACTATTTTCATTACACAAATGGCTTATAATGAAAGAATATGAACTAACCAACACAGCTATCATGTTGATAACGAAATTTGATTCCAAACATATGCTATACAAAGAAAGATCTGAGGTGAAATATCAATTTTTAGCTATTTTTCTCACTCTGACCCTGAAATGTCCTTGACCTTGACCTCAAACTGATCAGTTATGTATGTCCAATTGATGCACAACATTAAGTGAATAATATCTACCCAAATATATGACAATATAGACATAAACAAAAATTTCTAACCCGAATTAAGAATGGCATGTGTATTCGTAAATTAGCTCGGAAGCAAGAGTTGTTGCCCCTGTTAAAAAAATCTGCACCACTTTCAGATCTGGCATCCACCTTCTTCTGAAGCCTGAATGTATGTATTATTCGAAAATACCAATGGACTTTTTCTACCAGATGGGGTAAATAGATTTTGAATTTCTGGTCACCGGCTCCTAGACTATATTGCAAAATTCTTTGGAAGCTGGATTTATGGACTGAGCTGTTTCCAAAGTCAAGCTTGAATAGTCATCAAGTAAAAACATTTTGGCACTAAATTTGAAGACAATTCTAAAGGCACTGAAAATGTTGCATAATCATATGGTTTACTAATATTCATTCAAAGCCCAGTACCCAGGCTTTCCTTAAAATGTTCCATCCAGGTTTTCTTTAAATGTACCAGTGGCGCTACCTAAAAGCTTTGCACGACCTTGATATTGTGATGTATTAATGTGGGATAGAAAACTTTGTGTCAATGGTAACTGGTGTCTGAAAATCGGAATTGGGGCATAAATAGGGATGTAAACTACAAAAGCCTGAAATTAAATGTCATAATCTGTCCAATACGCATTAGTACATTTCATAGCAAGAAAAAAATTATTGAGTGAAGTCAATGTCAGAACCTTACCTTTCGATAAACACAGAACTTACAGACTGGTTGTCTGGGTTGTTGTCAGTGTTCTAGTACCAATATTGGTTGTAGAGTGATTGAACCTTGTCTTTCAATAACCATCAGACCGCAGACTGCTAGTCTCCATCCAAACTTCCAACTGTCACCAATATTGAGTAAACAGTACAGAACCTCACATCTTCCAATAACCAGAACCAACTTTTACTCTCCTAACATAAAACAAAGCTCTCTCTCCCATCATGGAGGGGAGAAAGTCAGGGTGGGTGTTGACAGTTGAACCTTTCCAATGTATTAACCTCATGACTTTCTGTGGGTGTTGGACAGCAACTGATGTACCTTTCCAATGCATTAACCTTGTGACTTTCTGTGGATCTCTCAAAGAATGGACTATTGAAGAATATTATATAAAAAGTCATAACAATATAAGAGCTAATGATGGAGCTAACATACTACAAGATGTAACTAACAGTACAGCCAGGGATAATGTGTGGGGAGATATGCGACCATTAAGGTTATGCTAATGACAAATATTTGTTTTATATGTAATTCCAACATAACTCAGTAATTAACCAGGTGAAAGCATGATAATTATATTGTTAACTAGCTGATTAGTCTGCACCTATTAACTGCTCATATGTGAGTTATTAACCCTTATTGTAGGACTAATAGCAAGGCTGGTATCTTAGATGAAAGGCCAAAGTGGAAAATATGGTCAAAGGTCAACAGAATTTCCAGCCCTTGTCTTTTGAGTACTCAAAAAAAACAACTCTTAAGAAGGTGACATGTCAAAAAAAATACTCTGATGAAGCGAAATGCCGAAACGTTTTTCGTAATACAATTTGTAAAAATAATATGTGTTGTTGTTGTCAATTTACAACATTTATCTTTTTAGTGCTCGGAATACTTTCAGTTCTATTCTATATGTGTAACTTTTCTCTTTTCAGTTCACATTGTATTCAAATTGAAGAAGAAGACACAATGACCGGGTGTATTTAAGGTGGCTGGAGTGTGTTTTAAGGTAGGTTGATATAGCAAATTTATTTCTACAATTTTCTTCTAATCTGAGGTTGACTTAGGGCGGAAATGGTGTGACCATTTTTCCAGGACCTCGGTTATTTATATATTTGGCCTGACATGTCGCTATGGACTTCAGGTGCTCGGCACTGTACCTATCAAATGAGGCGTTGATAGATATAAATTAGTTGGTACATTATTAACATTTCAATAAAAGACAAATTACTGTTGGTATTGAAGAGTAATGACCAAATTGATCAAGGCTTTTACACTGATTGAGAAAGCTATTTGTGGTTCATTTATGTACCAAAGCATATGCATGTTATATATTTAGCTAACATAAAACATTCCTAATTCACATTGCTTATAGTGGCAGGATCTCACTACTTAGAATCATTAGAAAGTCTCTTTTCTTGGAGTGAGTTGTGAGTTTTTACTAAGAAATAGTGAGTTTTGTGTTGAAAAAAATGTAAGATTTTAGTCAGAATAGATGACTTCAAGTATGAAGATAGCAAGTTGCAAGTCAAGGAAAGTTAATAATGAGTCCAATGTATCAGACGGAACCTAGTCATTAATTGATTGTTTAGACGTTAATTATTATTATATATCATTGTAATGACATGAAACCTTCAAATAAACACATTCACAAATAATCTGAACACTGTTAAAACTGTTAAGCTGTATCATGGTTAAGAAATTGAAAGCACAATGTTTCTATACACCAGCCAAAATTCTGGTAGTTTCAAGAACATAAATCAAAAACAAATCAAATCTACACCACATCCTAATTTTCATTTTCAAAGAAAAGCGATTTATAATACAAGAACAAGATATTTCAAACTGAACACGCTTGTCATTAAGATATTTTACCATTTTCATTTACAATGTAGGTGCTTCATGTAGCGAATAAGTTCGATAATGTTTTTTTCAGCGTTATATTCTAATCTGAATAATAATTTCCAAATTGGTTGTGACACATTCGGTACATCTTTTAGAAGTTTTGAAATATTATGAGAAATTTGAAATATTGGAAATTGTTAATTACTGTGAGAAAGAGGTGGGAAGAAATTACTTGTACCGTATCTTCAGTGAAGTTTCGTATGTTTCAGTCTTGCAAAATATTTAACATTTCCGTCAATAATCTTTACTTATTTGTTTTCCTGATCACATGAGCAATTAGACTGAAATCCACCATTACAACTGAGTTTTCTTAAATAATACTCAATATTGGTAGAGCAAGAGAAATTGTTGCCCTAGATCTGAGTTTTCTTAGATCAGGTAGATTTTTTTTTGCCTTAACCAGAGTTGTGGCCCGTTTATTGAGTTTTCTTTAATAATAGAAATTTTAATTTTGTAACACCACAGTAATAGTTGTGTCCCTTTAGTGTAAGTTTTCCTAAATAATGGGACAATTATTGCAACAAGTTTCCAGAGTTAAGGCCCTTGAATCTAACAAATTTGTCCTATTTGAAATTGTATGGGAACCAAAATTCAGCTTCAATGCTGACAATGCTGGTAAGATTTTTAAGTATGAACAATATTCAGAATTTTATATATATCCTTGCTAGCAATGCTTGTGATATTCTGAGTTAAAGATTTGATATTGACATCTCTGTATGCTATATTAATGCAAATAATATGTTTGGCATAGTTGTAACTTTGGTTTTCTTTTGGCGTTTGATGCATGTAACTACATTATAAGCATAGGGTATGTAGATAATTGCCTAATATTCCGCTAATATTCTGTGTACAAGTTATTTTTATTAGATAATTTTCCCCATGTTCATGGATTGACTGGAAATTGCATTTGGTAAACAGATTTCCTCTAAATAATTTTTCCCAATATAAGCTATTTCCGTAGAAATATGTATAAAATTGGTAAGGCCATTGGCTCCATATGCCTGTTACCAATTTCTTGTACAGTATCAATTATGACTTAGTTATATTGTATTCAGTTTTTATTGTCATCTTTACAAAATCATCACTGGGGTCGGACATATCCCATAGTATCCGCAATCCTGATTTATTGCTCTAAAAAGAATCAACTTTCCTGCAGAAAATTTGATAAAAAAATTAGTATCATATAAGTTAAGGTAATATAAAAAATTTCTTAAACTGAATTTTGGCAAATTATATGATTTTGCGTATTAGGGATTTGGGTTAATGGAAACCAAACAGGCTCGCATCTTTAACATATGTGAGTGTGCATTAGGCCTCTGTACAGCCTTTGCTTTCTATCTGCATTGAGTTGTTGCAATAAATGCAATACATGAAAGGGATTGTCATTTAATTTCTCTGAATTCAAGTGTTTTCAACTATAAAGATGTTATCCTTAATTTACTAATTTTCCATATTGATATGAAGTTTAATAGGCATGGCTTGGTGCACCTTAATCAAATTTGGAAGTTCATCTATTTGATACATATTCTCATAGTAAAATTTAATGATTACATTATTTAGTTATTTCATTATCCAACTGAAGTTATGAAGATCAGTAAAAAGCATCAACATAAGGGCATTGACATCATTTTAAAGCTATTAAAAGTCAAACTTTGTACATAAACTATTGTTTCTCCAGTGCATCAATGATTTACCATTCTATTCCATTGATTTGATATTTACATTTTCTAAGCTATTGAAATTCTCATATATAAAATTTCTCTCCATTTCAGTTAAGGTAATTAGATTTCACCATTGATTTTAAAGGGGGGGGTTCTAAATATCTGATATACTGTAAAATCATTTAATTTCGTTAGGATGAAATTTCGTGGTTTTGGTAAAAAAGACAATTTCGTTGGGACTTGAATTCGTGGATTTTGCATTTCAGGTAATTAAACAAGGGTCAAAATCAATGTTCGTTGGGATTAAAGTTCGTGGTTTAGGTGAACCACGAAATCTACGAAATTTAATCCCCCACGAAAATTAATGATTTTACAGTATATATACCATAAGTCTTTCCTTTCTCAACTACCGTGGGTTATGTATAACTGGGCCTGCATGCCATTGGAGAATTACACCAATGCCTCCCAATTATGCAGCTCAAAGGCAGTTTTAGTACATTTTGCAAACAAATTTTAACATTTCTTCATATTTTTCGCCATATGAATACTTCACAGCTTATGTGGTAACGTTTGCATACAAGTTTTCATGTTTGGATGTAAAAATACATTAATATTATACAACTGTCAAATTTATATTAATTCATTTTACTTGTGATGTATGATTCTCTACATACATTTAGACATATCTCTGATACATTGATCCAACTAAAGTAGCTGATAATTCCAGAGTTTACCTGCTTGGCTTATACTAATGGTCCCTAATTGGCTCCCTAATCCCAGTAAATTGGTTACCGGTGAAGAAATGATGGCAAATTACTTATAAAAATACTGCCAAGTTGGTTGATTGGTAGAAAGTATTGTCTCTACTGACTGAGTTTGGATTGACATGTGTGGCAGTAAAATCATCAGTAACACTTTCAACATGTTATCATGCTGAACATTGATTGGTGATTGAGTTATGTTTGAATGTTTGAAAGGTTGATCTGCCCTTGCATGTTTAAGTGCTGCCATTTTCTGAAAGTGTATAAAAAAAGGAGATTGCTTTATTTAACACCATCATTGATTTATTCTCCCAGCAGATTAATACAGTTGCTGCAATTATTACCATCACCACTATTGCTGTCACTATCATTATTATAATCACTATTGCCATTTTAATCATCATTGTCATCACCACCCCCCCATCATCATCACTACAATCAAAACCATCACCACCATTGTCAATAGCATCAACATCAATAGCATCAACATCATTGTCATTATTATTTTCGACAGCATTGTCATCAACATCATTGTCCTTAACATCAACGTTGTCATTATCATCAACATCATTGTCATTATCATCAACATTTACATTATCATCAACATCATTGTCATTATCATCAACATTTACATTATCATCAACATCATTGTCATTATCATCAACATTATCATTTACATTATCATCAACAACAACATTTACATTATCATCAACATCATTGTCACCATTATCATTGTCGTCATGTAAAGTAACTCATATTTTTTGGGCTTTCATTAAATGGATCTAGTGACCCATAAATGACCCGTTATCCAGTTAACCATATTATGCGTTTACCCTTGTATGATCGTCATCACAAATTTCATTATCACATATAAATTAACATTCAAACAAACCTTATTAATATTGCCACCAAAATATGTGTTTGTTATTAATTAGTTGATTAATTATATTAAGCAGACATTTTATGACGTGTACTAGTCAGGGCTCAGACTGAACAAGTTATTCTAGGTTCACATCTATAGTTCACTGGTACATAGGACTGTTGAAGTGTTTCCATACCATGTTTCTTGTATTGTTTTGCACTTGAAAAACAACACTTACCAACATACAAACAAACATCACTAGTACAATATACAGACGTTTTACCTACAGCAAACATGGAGACTGCTAACCTTTGATATGCTATAAAACATATTTCTTAGGCCCTCTATCAAAAATTGTTTGGCTTTTAACCGTATCCACTAAAATTGAGGTAAAATGTTTTTTTCATCATGGTCATAATATGTTATAATAATGTCAATTTTATTAATTTCCAAAAAAACATGATCCAACTCTGACCCTTAAAAATATTTATTTATTAGGGGTCAGTTGAATGGATTGGGTATGTGAAGCCAAACAATCAATTATTTTTGCCTTAGTTGTTGGTTTTATTGCAATTGTTACAATTTGCGGATTATTTGCTGGCTGTTTGAAGGCAATGGTATAAATGCTAATATAATTCCATATCACCAGTGAAGTAGATGTGTTGAATGGCTACACAAGGGATAGTGTACATATTTGTGATTCTCGGCATCCACGCTCAGGTTCCACGGCTAATTAGTGGATCATTAGCGGATAATTAGGTGTCTCTGTAGAGAAGACAGTGTGATGCATGCTGGGAGAATTGAACAATAGTGCGGAATGTTTGATCAGGTGCCACCAATAGTTTATTGTTATTGATACCATATTGTCTCCATAATTCTAAAGATCTAAAAAACAACAACATATTTTTAGATATTTGATAATTCTATCAAGTTTCTATACAAATCTTTCCCATCAAGTTTCAATGTGGAATGTTCAATTTGAGCTTATTATAATATTTCATATTGATCATAAAATAAATAAAACTGGACATATCTTACTTAATTTAAAACTGTTCTTATTTATTATTATACAAACTTTGATTTCAACTTCAATTTTTTCTTTTAATTCTTTCAACTTTCATATGAAGTTTGAAATACATATCGACGGTGCCAAACCAAAACCCTGTAACTCAAGTTTGGCGCGAAAACTTTTTTTGCAGCATCCGCATCTGCAAGGTGTCCTGCGCATTTCTGTCTTGTCGCCATTTAAATAGCCAATTGCGTTACTCAGGTGGCGACAAGACAGAAATGCGTGGGACGTCTAGTAGATGCGGATGCTGCAAAAGAAGTTTTCACGCCAAAATTGAGTTACAGGGTTTTGGTTTCGGCACCGTCGATATATAACCTTTCATGTGAAGTTTGAAATACATAAATAACCTAAAACTTTACTAAAATCTATCAACTGTGTTGTTGAATTATTCGATTGCTCAGCAGTTGTTAACATTTTGACAAATATTAGAAGGAAACAGACATTTTATGCATTTTATAATTATCTCTTAAGACAGCACACAGTCCCAGCGGTATACTAGGCAGTATGAGCATGTGCAGCATATGGTACTTCGTGACTTAATTCACGGCTGTATATTTACAACTTACACTAAGTTACAGTAGTAGGGCTTATATCTGAATTCTGTTATTTTCTATATAAATCATACGTTTGCATGAAGCTTCATTCCAAATTACTTACAATGCATTTATATCTTTCACAAACATAATCCTTATCTATTTTTGTCAGTATCTCGGAGTGTGGAAGTCATGTCACGTTTTGCTAACATGTCGGCAAAATTACACTTTGATGTCACAGAACGATCTAAAATCCTAGTTTTTTGTTTCCTTTGACAAAACCTGGATGATCTAAGTCGTAGTTGAGAGTAACCCTCTGATACAGAACTGTATCAAATTAAGCAAGCATGTTTATGGAGACCTCAAGTGACACTGTCGCAATTATTTGTTGAGAGAAGAGCAAAACATGTGCCCATTGATAGTTTCAGAGAAACCATCCTTTATACATGATCGTCATATTGACAGTAGGAATATTGGTAATGCTGAGTTTCAGAGCATTTGAGTCTTGAGCAATAAAGTACACATCTCACCTTGCTCTAGATTCAATACATTATACAGCAAAGTTATGGCCCTTGAATGAGTTAATAGCAAACCATCCTTTGTATGGAATCATCATATCAATAGCAGTTGGAACATTTGTAATGTAGAAATCCTGATCAAGTTGGAGTCTAAGTAATATAAAGTACAAGTTTCACCTTGCTCTAGATTCAATTAATTTCCTCACAATGCTGAACATAACAGAGTTACAGCCCTTGAATGAGTTTTTAAACATAGCTTCAAGTTTCGAGTTTCTTTATTTTGTAAATAAATGACTATAATCTATTGATAATCAACATGTTTATTATAATATTATATACTAAGAGGCTGCACAATAAAGGCATTTGTCATGAACATAATTTGATTATGGATTTATTATTGGATGTTACAAAAGTATTCAATTAATTCTGCAGTCTCCCACTATTTCACGTTAAGGACTGCAGCTAGATGAGTTGTATTGTTACCTGGGTAACACAATATTAAACTAGTTCAGTTAACCATATGTATCTTAATTTCTGTCTCCTATTTAATGAATGAATGTATATAAATCCAAATTAATGTTCAGTTCTAAGATTTGTGTTTTGCCAAAAAAATTCTGATTTCCTTTGTGTTAGTTGTTCCGGAAAAGTTTTTTTTGTATAATATTATCTTTTTGCGGCTGACTATTAGGATAGAACAGTTGTCGGGGATTTCTCAGTTCTGCCTGAGATTATCTATTGTTTCTATGACCATGGCAGCTGAGCCAATATGTTAACCCTATCTCTTCATTACCCCGCTTTGATGTTACCGGAATCTCAAATAGATACAGCCATTTTTATTGTTAAATAATTGGTAGATCTGAAATAATTGAAGCTGCAAAAACAGAACCTGCTTAGTTTTCTGTGCAGCTCAATATAAGAGATATTTAGATATTTTCATTTAGTTTAATGGTGTAAGTCTGTTTATGCAAAGTAACAGTTCCAATGTCATGTGGTGTTATATTGGTGGTGGGTGATTTCTTACCGAGTGGTAGAACCGCTGTTTTATAATGCTACGGCATGTTTCCAATTATAATTGTGAGTGTTTTCCTGGATTTGTTAAAAGTTTTCAAATGTTGTACCATAACTGGTATATTGGATCTGCTGATGAGAAAATGAGGTTTTAGTATGTTATAAGATTTAATAAGTATGTGGGCGTTGGATATATTAGTAAAGTTGGAAAGTGATCATTTTGAATTTTGCTAAAGGTGAGTTAATCATACTTTTGATTATTCAATCAAGTTTATCATTTCGTTCGTCCACTAATTCTAGAGGTTGTCCAAATCTGCTGATTCTCAGTGGCTGTTGAGCACTGTAAGAGGCTGTTGCAAATAAGCATAACAATATTATGTATATTTTAATTATTCTGGAATCTTTTTCCTGACAGTGTAGTAAATGTTTGGCCCTAGCTGTCGCAGTACTATTTGTGCCTTTTATTTGGCTAACAACCTGTTTGGCCCTGTCACAGTACTATTTGTGCCTTTCGTTTGGCACAACAAGGTTGTTACCTACTGTTTGACTATAATGGTTTAGATACAGCCTTGTTGCACCAAGGGGATCAGATTTATTTTGGAGCTTTTGAACTGTAGTTATTTGGTCCTGAATTCCTTACTTTATAATTACTACATAATCATTTGCTCCTCGTTGCTTTTGCATATCCAGTAACATTAGATAAGACCTAGTTATCAATGTAATGGTGTCACAGTCACCTGACTTATATATATATAGATCTTCCAGGAATTGTACATCTAGATTATTATCCTAGTAGGCTCACCAAATCTGTATGTGACGGAATAAGTCTCCAAATCTGTATGTGACGGAATAAGTCACCAAATCTGTATGTGACGGAAATAGTCACCAAATCTGTATGTGACGGAATCAGTCACCAAATCTGTATGTGACCGAATAAGTCACCAAATCTGTATGTGACGGAATTAGTCACTAAATCTGTATGTGACGGAATAAGTCTCCAAATCTGTATGTGACGGAATCAATCACCAAATCTGTATGTGACGGAATCAGTCACTAAATCTGTATGTGACGGAATAAGTCTCCAAATCTGTATGTGACGGAATCAGTCACCAAATCTGTATGTGACGGAATCAGTCACCAAATCTGTATGTGACGGAATTAGTCACTAAATCTGTATGTGACGGAATTAGTCACCAAATCTGTATGAGACGGAATCAGACACCAAATCTGTATGTGACGGAATAAGTCTCCAAATCTGTATGTGACGGAAATAGTCACCAAATCTGTATGTGACGGAATCAGTCACCAAATCTGTATGTGACGGAATAAGTCTCCAAATCTGTATGTGACGGAATCAGTCACCAAATCTGTATGTGACGGAATCAGTCACCAAATCTGTATGTGACGGAATCAGTCACCAAATCTGTATGTAATGGAATTAGTCACTAAATCTGTATGTGACGGAATCAGTCACCAAATCTGTATGTGACGGAAATAGTCACCAAATCTGTATGTGACGGAATTAGTCACTAAATCTGTATGTGACGGAATTGGTCACTGAATCTGTATGTGACGGAATTAGTCACTAAATCTGTATGTGACGGAATCAGTCACCAAATCTGTATGTGACGGAAATAGTCACCAAATCTGTATGTGACGGAATTAGTCACCAAATCTGTATGTGACGGAAATAGTCACCAAATCTGTATGTGACGGAATCGTCTCACTATAGTGCATACACTATGCAAGTTCTAGGAAAACTATAAAGAAGCATTAGATGTGATAGAGTTCTGAGAAAACTACATGAAGCAATAGATGTGATATTCAGCGTGATCTTCATCAACTCACCCGAGAATTGTAATGTGCTGATCAATCTATACTTTATTCATACACTAAACTCACATTAGATACTGTATAGTTTTCAGTAGTATGGTAATGTCTCAGTACAGTGCAAGTATACTTATTCTTTATGTGTTGTACAGGAATATTACATAATTATGTGAGTTTTGTAATTAAGTGTAACAGGCTCTTTGATTTACACCAATTTATGCCTGCGCGCATGCAGATTGCTTCAAATATTCATTTGTCAATGCTTAGAATTTGTGTGTTGAACAATTTCATGTTTGCAAATTATTATTGTCATATGATTGCATTTAGTACGAAAAAAAATCAGGCGACCCAGGTTTTTTAACAAATTTTCTCTTTTTGTGATTTTCGTATTTCACACACGAAAAAACAAAATGAAACAAAAAGTTTGAAATTGACATCTGATTTGTTTTAATTAAGAGTATCACATGGGTCATGATGTGTGCATTCCAGTCCTGATAACAAACAATAAAAGTACTTGTGCTGATAAGTACCTATCTTATGCAGCTAATTATGCCTGGATTTCATGCACCTATCTGCTAGCATGGAGCAGGTGAAAATTTAAGAATAGAATTTTACATAATATTTAGAAGTATTCTCTAATAAAATTCTGGATAAATTTAAATTCAAAATTTTAATTAATAATAAAACTGATTTTTGAAACTATTGAAATAGAAAATAGAAATAAATCAAATATCTGAATGCATTCTGCTGGGATGCAACTTGCTGCCCATGACGAAAATAATTCTAAGATTTTTTTATATTTTATTCATAATTCAAGAATGTGCTTTAACATTTGAAGATTTTTACTAATCCTTCAGCACAATTGATGCGTTTATTTCTTGTTATTTATTTTGCTGTATTTCATTTTAATGTTAGCAGCATCCTTGGTTGGGGTTCTATGCTATTGTTGAGATTGTAAAAACTTTTGTAAAAAATGTTAGTGTTTTGTAGACAGATGAATTTAAATAATCAGGTCTGGTGTAGAAAGTCATTATTCCAAGCTGTAACTCAGAAATCTCTCATTTTTTGTCAGATCTTGGCTTGAGAAAGTGAAAACCAACATCAGTTCGAACTGTGGCATTCGTGTGAAATGGGAAGACAGGAACATGGATTTTAAGAGGGAAATGGTACCTTTTAAATGGCTCTTATCATAAATGACCAAATAAGTACCCTATATTTGACGATTGTTACGGTCGGCCATGTGCGAGTCGAGCACTCAAGAGAAATATATGATTCATATGATTGGAATTCTCACAATTATAAGAGCTGCCAATTACCAAGTATTGTTTTTTGTCCTGGAGCGGAAGTATCGGTGGCTTTCGGTGATGGTTTTTGATTAGTGTTGGACCTCACTTGTCTAAGTGGCTCCGGATATTATGATTTATAGCCAAGAAATTGCAACATCCACAACTTCAAAAGTAATATTGACTCAATCAGTTATAAAAACATGTGAGACCACTACTACAGCACTGATTGTTTCAACATGTACAATAGCCAGATTAAAATGATAATTATTGATTTAACAAATTTTGCCATTGACCAAAAAAAATTGTTAACACTCTAGAGCTTCTATCCTTTCATCCTCTGGTGCCATAAAATTCCACCATTTAACCTTGGCTGCCTTGTTTCTATAGCAATGTTTTCATGGTATTATTATTCCATTCACATTTGAAAACTGAGAAAAGCCAGATGATATTAAGGAGTTTGGAAATTAAATTCACTGGAAAAGCGCAATTAGAAATTGTGTTTGGGATGTTGCCTGTGTTCAATTAACGTTTCACATCCACGCTACTGAACATGGTTTTGTATCTTTGGTTTGTTTTCAAAGTTGTCAATAGAAATTTATTATTCTGACTATGTGAATGATTTTTAGAAGCTCAATCTATCAAATTATCGGAGGACAATTGTGTTTTTCTAGCGATATTTTTTTCTGTATCAATCAAGGAGCGGAAGCTGATACTCCATATTTACAAAATGTATGCTGGTAGAGGTTGAAAAATGTGTTCTAGAAACAAAGTTCATTGACGCTTCCCCGCATATTGTCTGTTAATTAATTTTCAGACTTTTTTTAATCAGTTGTTAGTTACTGACTTGTCTATGCCTCTAGGGACGAGAAGTGTTGTATCTACAAATTGTCTTCATTTACCAAGATTTGTGCATAGCATTGTCTCATACATGTAAGTATCGAAGTCGAAAGTTTTCATCTACATAGTACTAACTTCTCATCAATTCATGGATTAAGAACTTTACGTCAGTGTTTCTAAATTATCTGCTCCTATCTGTTTTAATAGAATCGTCAGTTGATTGGAAAAGAAAAACAGAAGTTTTAACTTTCCAGGAACTGTGTTTATAATGTTAGAACTTTGTCCTTGACATATTTACGCTTACTGATATAGAATATACAACAAATTTACCGTTTCCGTTGCTATTCCTATATTTAGTATAATAGAGGCAATTTATTTTATAGATGTTAATTACATACATTGGTTATCACAAATTGTAATCGTTTCCTCCGATAATGAAGATTGCACGTAGGAAATTACTATTTGAGCAGGATAATTACTGCGATGATTTATTGCTTTCGCTTTAACTTTATGTTCAATTTTTGTCTTGTCTCAATAAGTGTTTCATCTATATATGTCATTAATAAAGTACGTTTGAGAAGTTTGCTAAACATGTAATTAATTTGTGACCGGTGATGAAAACCATTAGCTATGCTATCCTTGTGCTCTATGTTGTACATCACTTTGGGAATTGATTCAACCAGAAAACGCACATTCTAAATCTAACAATCTATATTTACATTTCAGCAGCCGATGTAATTTTATTGTAGATGGAAGTTAGAATGACCGATATTCCTATACATACAAAAATCCTATATATGGTAATACATGTATTCAGGGCTCTGGAATGATCATTGAGTCTGAACTACTTGATTAACTGGACCAATTCTGCAGGACAAACTGTGATGTACTATAATACTTGACAATGTTCTGTTCAGACTCTTGTTTTATCTCCATTTGTATTGATTCACTGGTATCTGTTTTATTCCCGGCTGGTACCCTTCTTGCACTCATTGATACAGTAGTCAGTTCAAGGTTTAAAGTGGCAGTGCACTGATGGTAGAATTATATTGGTCGACTTCTGGTGTTTAGTAAAAGTGCTTTATTATAGTGTTGGTGCATTTATTGTTGATCCTCCACCAAGGTTTGTGGATCTGTCTCCGAGGTTTGTGGATCTGTCTCCGAGGTTTGTGGATCTGTCTCCGAGGTTTGTGGATCTGTCTCCCCATCAGGTCTGCACAATGTCTCACTGAACACTGACCAGAATTCAATTAATATAAACTGACGGACCCGGAAGCTTCACTTCCAAGAGGATATTCTGTAGCAGCAGATGTTCTGGTTCAATGCAGAATCTTTTGGTTCAATGAGTCTTGAGGTACAGGTACTTGTGACCCTTAATTAATGTAGGTAAAACATACAAAGCAGAGTTCTCAATAAGTTTTAACCAAGCAGGCCGTAATGCTTAACCAACAGACCTGATAAGGTGCTTAATGCAACTATTTTCTTCAAATTATGTATGAATATCACATTTTCAGCTGGCTAAAAGGGTTTTTTAGCAGTCAATATGACCTGCAGCCTGTTTTTATTGAGAACCCTGCAAAGTAAAGCCACTCTTTGATAATCTAGAGATATATCCCTTCTGGTTACCATGATGATATTCTAGTAACTGACTGTATGAACTGTCTGGTAAAGTCTCTCTGTGAGACAGTCCTTGTATGAAGATTTGTATTGGAAGTTTTAATGCTAGCGTGTCGGATAATGGATCTAAATTAGATATAATGGACACTTTATGATTCTGATTCCACAAAACTTATATGCTGAAATGTGTCTGGCTTCATTTTATCGATGCTCTTCAGACAGTGGTTGGATATATGACTATATTATACAGAAAAAAATCGTATTAAGTTTTCATTCTCTATTTACATTGAAGGGGGAGTTCAAAATATGAATTTTATGTATATTTATCATCTCCTGATGTTACAAAAAGCAACAAAAAGTATCATTAACATGTATATACAATCCGTAAATGTGATTCAGGTGTTGTTGAGTTACTTTGTTACTGTATCATATTTCAGAATTTTATTATTAAAACATTCACTGATCCTCCAATCTTAGGACAAATTGTCTAGTACTTAAAATGTAACAGCCTTATCTCTAGCAATCACTTTAGAGTGGCCTTGAAGTATATTATATTATAATGCCAGGAATCAAGACATAGTTTTATGCTAAAAATACAAAGTTTATGGTCAATATCTTCGTTCAGCCGATTAAGACCATGACATAAACTACATATTTTATTGCCTTTCAAATCCTCTGTTTCATACATTCTGGTGTGTTTTTCCTGGCATTATAATTCACTAACTTGAGTGGCTGTCCCTCACTTCTGTTTTGAGCTCTTGAAACCAAATGGTCTGTGCTTCATTGCGTTTAATGAACTATTGCAGTCATCAGCTGCCTGCTGATGAGCCTGGTTTTTTGGCTGACATGTTTAGGAGAAAGCATTCCTGACGGCATAAATACTGTTTACATTGGCACTGTGCATGACTAGGTGCTTAAATTGAAACATTTCTACAGACTTTTAAGTTTACTTTAATGTTTCGGGGAATATTACAGTTTTTTGTAATCTATTTCTGGCATGCTAAAGACACATTATGAGTTTTTGTTTTGAGACTGTGAGGAAATGTGTTTTAAATCTTGTTATGTCTGCCCACATATGTTAAGGCAAATCTGAGAAGTGTAAATTACCTATCAATCCTGTCTGATCATACGGAAGGCCCCCCCCCCCCACATTTGTGGTTATTGAATTTTCTACACTATTTAGGTCTTTTTACTTAATCAATGATTTGTTTGGGTTTTAAGACAATATTTCAGTGATAAAATAGAGACTGCATAGAATCACAACCTGACACTGACTTCCAACCAGTACAGAGAATTTGCTGCACCAATCGTACGAGGCATTCTACCATCTAGTCCTGGACAAAGTCCTGAAACTCTACTCATATACACTAAACCCATCAGCCTATGGAAGCTATACTGTAACACCATGTCAAGCCTCAGGTATTACTCTAAGGGCTCTTTGGAAAGCTCAGCTTTCAATTAAGATTGGCAAGTATAGAATGCCAGTTTCTATTTGCCAGCATTAAAACTACAGTTTGCATCATGAAAGAATTTTGGTCCCAGCTTAATTTTGATCTTCGAATGATCATGTCACGGAGAGCAATTCACTAAACGATCAGAAAAACAAAATATCCAAATCATCTTCATCCTCAGTGTTTATTCAAACCATGTTTTACTTGAATGTCTATGAATGCTAAATAGGACTGCCACATGCTGTTGACAAAAGACAATATTTTTATTGTATTTATTCAAAAACATGAATTATTCCCCTAAACAACTACGATCCACTTATTCTAATTTGGTGCATGATTGAAGCTTCCAGAATAATGTTTGCTTCTGTATACATACTGTATTTAACCAGTAATTGAACATGGTACTTTAATTGCTGTGCTCTCAAAGAAAATGTCTGCAGAAATATTAAAGAACTTAGACTACCACACATGGTGTTTAAATATGCAAATACCATTGTTCCTTTGATCCTGGAAACATGAATAATGGCTTCTGACGCCTACTGGCTCGATTTTCAAACAATTGCAAAAATTGGCATTATTACCACAGAAAGGAGTTTTTCATGCACAGTGGTTCTAAAGTCTGAAGCAAAATGAGGAATTAACTGCATGATTTAATTATTATCGACCATGTTCTGTAGTCTTGTAGTTGCTTTTGTATATAATGATTTATTTAAAACCTGATCCTGACCTAAATTCACAAATATGTTAATTAAATCTTTGGAAAAATATATCAATTTTAAAAAGCATATTGTTTGTTATTGACCCTTATTAAGAAAAAGTTCCCTGTTCGTGTACCGCTACATGAAAACTGGGTGTTTGGTCAACTGACTTTGAATTGTGTAAAACTGAAAATCTTGCGAAAAAGTGAATCACAAAACCTGATAAAAACTGAAGTGCACAGAATTGGTTCTTCAATTCCAAACTATCGAAAAAAGAGGAGTATTAGATTTTGTTTAATTTATTGTACAAACAATGTTGTTTGTTTAGAGCGGTCTCCGAGTGTTCTAGGTGGTTACTGACGGTAACAAGAGGTATCGACGTCAAGTGTTTCCCTCTTCACACTCACTGGTTAATGACAAATCCGATTTATTGTATTTATTATTAATGTTTACATGTATAACTTCTAGATGTCTTGAACTGCATGGTCCAGATTTAGCTCATTTATGATTATAAAAGTGTCAAATGGCAATATGTACTTAACACCGTGAATGTTCTTTGTTCTGGGTACTTGGTTGATAAAGAAATAATGGGTCCTAATTAAATATTGTGTATATTTTCTACTGCTGTAACTATAATGTTAATAAGTCATAGTTCAGAATAAAAAGCTAATCTGGTTCTGTTGAGTGTTTTTTTGCAAACTGTTTGTGGTGTTTTATTCATAGCATGTTAAAGTTCTTGAATACTTTGATTTCTTTAATGTACTGGTACACTTAGTCTTCAAAAAGTATGGATTATTTATTATGGTTCTAAAGGTAATTTATTAAATAAAATATCAAAGTTATGTAGTTATTGCTTATTAATGATACATATAAAGTGAATGTTTTTATCCCTTGCTTTGATTGCTATGTTCAGCAAATGTTGCTTTTGTCAACCAAATAAAGTATAGGTTCATTTATAAGTTGCATGCCGGCTATTAAATGCTTGCTATTTTTGTTGTGATTATGTGTAGATATATATATTTTTCTGAACAAGATGAATGCCATGTTTAGTGCCATTTTAATCCCCTACTTTTGAAATGCAGAACAATTTACTGTGCAGGACTTAAATTATAATCCTTTTCATTGTCTTGAATCAACAAGTAGGTACCAAACACTTAGTCATCCAATTGATTTCTGACTTCCTGCAATTCTGGCCGCAAACCTCTGGATTAAGTTAGTAAAGTACACCCCCCCCCCTCCCCTCTTACTTGGACGACTTTATCTGCTCACAAATCTGATGTTACAGTTAAGTGCTGGATGCTGAATGATGCTGTAGGACTCCATAATCATATTATGATGACAATTTCAATTACGCTTTCCTTCGCTATTATTTAATCAACTGAATCCCTAAAAAATCAAATTACCGCAGTCTTCTCGCAATGTCTATTAAGGCACGTCAGTATCAATTTCTATGCAGCGACTGGCAGGAAGATACTTTTTAACACTGGGTCGCAAAAGGTTATTTATTTTGCGGCTATGGATGGGATAATAAAGTGTGATCAATTGCATCCGAAAATTGGTTTCTTAAAGGGAGATAAACTAATGCTTACATGGTATTGGTTTATTCTTTATTTATTGCCTGTTGAATTGGTTTAGAATCCTTTCCGTACTCTATGATTGTAAAGTGGATACAAGGCTGCTTAACAAATGGATTTTGTCGGTTTATTGACGTCTCATCGGTCACAATCTAGGGGAAGGTTTTTTGTCAGATCACACCATGTATGGTCGTTACTTGTATGTTATAACACTCATTGATCAAACATGCATGTATTTTCAAAATAAGGCCAATGTAATTTTTTTCTTAAATTGTCAACTTTTTTGCACAAATCCAGATATACTTAAGACTCGATCACTTGGCAGGCATTTTTAGACCAAGATGGATGATAATTCAATTAAAATTAAGAAAGGTGATAATGGCACCTAGCCTTAATTTGCTTTATTTCTTATAAAATATGGCAGGCATATCAATGCCTCCACCAGGATTTGAACCAAGGTTACCAGATAAGAAGGCAAGCCCTTAACCACTGAGCTATGGAGGCACCTAATATAGAGCTCTAAATTATAAGCTGCATAAGATTTCAGTTTGTTTTTCTCACACCAACAAAAAATCACCAAAAATAGAAGTAAGCAATAAATGGCAATATAAGATGTGAGGTCTACTGGTTATTCTAATGGATATATACTCACTGACCAATGTTAATGTTGCCATATTTATGTCTATGTCTGGTGCTATACAGCTTGCCCTTTCTATGCGTTAATTAATTTCCTGCAAAAATGTTGGTGTGTGAATATTTACTGTGACACTGATGCCTCCCTCTAGCATTACGCTCAGTCTCCTTTAATTATCCCTTCATCCCGTGTTAGTTCTCTACTTTTCAACAGATTGGTCTGAGTTTCCCAAATTGTTTGCAAATATCCCCCTTCCCTCTCGACCATTTCCACGAAAATTGGATCCAACTTTTTTTGGCTCCCGTGCAAGACTTCATTGTGTTAATTTCGCCTTTACGAAAAATTGCGTCTTACATCCGCTTGTAAACCTGAAGGCCTACATGTGACAAATTTAGTTGCACAACAATTTGTTGGATATTTACGTCAAACCAACATTGCACTATGACGAGACTTATTTTGATGCATTGGCGGGCCATAAATGTTATTGTCACCATCCCAGATCCTATGTTCTCTCAAATACCAAACACTATCTTAAACTATATTATTCTTGAATTGATTATTGTAATGCGCAGTTACAATGTGGGTGACAGGCCATTAAATATTCATACATTCTAACTTACTAACACCCCATAGCACCTGAATAATCAAGAGCTTTTAAATATATGTGCATTCGGTATTTGTTACTTAAACCATAATGTTAACATTACTTTCTCCAGTGTATTCTTTATATGCTTAATTCTTTCCGACATAATGTCGCCTTCCGCTAAGTGTGTTTCCAAGCACTGCAGATTTCTTTAAAAAACATAATTCGAATAATTTTTTAAGGTGTCTCAGAGCTGACAGGTGATAAACTTTACTTAAGATTATTAAATGAATGAAATTGAAGAAGTGATATAGAGTTATAAAAGGGAAACATTTCGGCTTAATCAATGTCCCAATGGAATGAATGTATTGTATGTAGTGAGTGACTCTAGCAGACACAATGCCTATCTCGGGCTGTAAAACAATCTACCAGGGAACATGATACACAGCACTATGTAACACTATCAACATTTATCTTACTGAGCCTCCGAGCCTCGAGCCAACTTGAGAGATTTACATTGTATTTAGATGGTGGCGATGATACATAAAAATTATCCTATCAAAATACATTGTGATCATCTCATCTTGATCTATGTAGCAAAATTCAAACTGTCATAATATTTGCTATGAGTCTGTCTGGGCATTTTTGATTTGATGATATTTTCGAGAATTGTGAATTGTGATATTGCCTTTCGTTTATGGATAATTTATTGCGATAGTTACAAGGTGAGTTGACTTTCATCTTCATTGATCTATTGGTAGTAGAGGAAAGTAATTATATATAATAATATGTTAATACATTAATTAAAAATGAAGTATATAAATATTTTTTGTAAAATTTCCATTTTGTTAATATTCTAAATGTTGAAAAATAATTTAATTAAGCAATCTTTTTTTATGCCCCCGGAACCGATGGTTCGGGGGCATATTAAAATCGCACCGTCAGTCCGTCCGTCCGTCCGTCCGTCCGGATTCGTTTCCGCTCAATAATTCAAGCAGTGTTTATCCGATCTTCACCAAACTTCATGAAAATGTGTAAGGCCATGAGATCTAGGTCAAGTTCGATAAACAGTCAAATTGACCTAGCCGCTTCAGAGTTACGGCCCTTGACACATAGAAAAATGGCGTTTTTTTTGGTTTCCGCTCAATAACTCAAGCATTTGTCATTGGATCTTCACCAAACCTCATGAAAATGTGAAAGGCTACGAGATCTAGGTCGGGTTTGATAACCAGTCAAATTGACGTAGCCACTTTAGAGTTACGGCCCTTGACACATAGAAAAATGGCGTTTTTTTTGGTTTCCGCTCAATAACTCAAGCATTTGTCATCGGATCTTCACCAAACCTCATGAAAATGTGTAAGGCTACGAGATCTAGGTCAAGTTCGATAACCAGTCAAATTGACCTAGCCGTTTTAGAGTTACGGCCCTTGACACATAGAAAAATGGCGTTTTTTTTGGTTTCCGCTCAATAACTTAAGCATTTGTCATTGGATCTTCACCAAACCTCATGAAAATGTGAAAGGCTATGAGATCTAGGTCAGGTTTGATAACCAGTCAAATTGACGTAGCCACTTTAGAGTTACGGCCCTTGACACGTAGGAAAATGGCGGTTTTTTTTGGTTTCCGCTCAATAACTTAAGCATTTGTCATTGGATCTTCACCAAACCTCATGAAAATGTGAAAGGCTATGAGATCTAGGTCAGGTTTGATAACCAGTCAAATTGACGTAGCCACTTTAGAGTTACGGCCCTTGACACGTAGGAAAATGGCTTTTTTTTTTGGTTTCCGCTCAATAACTCAAGCATTTGTCATCGGATCTTCGTCAAACCTTTTGAAACATGAAAAGGTGTACGGCCATAAGATCTAGGTCATGTTAGATAACAAGATTTCAAATTGACCTACACGCTTAAGAGTTATGGCCCTTTACACAAAGAAAAATATGTCAATATCACATTTGCCCAATATATTATGACACATCTGTGACGGTGCTGATATCTTAACGTTACGTTACTATCAAAGCATGCACGGGGGCATGTGTCGTCCTATGGAGACAGCTCTTGTTGTATTATGTAATGACAAAATTATGTTATTATCGACACTAGCAGAGTGTTATAAATTGTTAAGCAATATTTTTGTGAACTGTTTTTTTGGAGAGTTTTTTTTCTTTTCTCAATTCTGTTCAATAAATTAGTCTATAAGGTCTGATTTCGCCCCTGGGTATAGTGAATGTATAGTGTATGGGTTTATAATGAACGTAATTTCTTGTATGGATTCGTATAAAGCAGTATTGTCTAGAATGAAGTTAGAAATTGACTTAAATACCATTGACAATGTTGATAAAAAGTTTCGTCTCCTGTTCACCTTATAGATGGTTCATTTGTTTGACATTTAGCCTTATACCCAGAGGTTTAGGCTTTTTTTTGACAATTATATTGTTGCGGCAATATTCTCCTCAATGTCTGAGTCGCAGTGCTGGTTCTTTACGCCTTATTATTCTCACTTGGCACTTTGTATTAATATGTCTGAAAGAAATCTCGGCTGATATTTATATTGCCGGAACTTGAGAGAGTTTAGCTGATGTGTCTGTGTTCACGCTGCTGTAAATGTTTTAGTAATGTTTTACCGTTATATAAACCTTAACTAGTGCCAAAGTTAAGACAATTGGTCCTTGTACAGTCCATTCAAAGTTAAATGATAACGGTTGTAAACATCAGCTCGTCTGTCAGGTAAACTATGTTTAACTGGGTATACCTGAGTTAACGGTATTCACCCCTATTCTTTCAAATGGGATAGTTCCCTCATTAGTCATTAGTATTACTTATTAGATCGACAGTATATTCAATGAGGTGAGATCTATATCATAACATTTGGCATACTTTCATTGAATTATAGGATTGAAATTTGAAATGAATATACAAATATATTTGATGTCAGAATTTATTTGATGAAACATTCGGAAACTTGACAGTTAGAATGTTTGTAAATCATACCTAATACATGAGAAGTTAATTAGTAAAATCATTATAATAATGTCAAAACTGTAATTATCTTTAACACCGTTCAGTATGACTGTAAACTATGATGGAGTTATGACATTTCCTGTTTTATTATTGAATCAGCTTTATTGACCTAATATGGAGTAGTTTGGTATTTATGATATGTATTGTTTTATTACCTAAATGCAAGGTGACATTTAATTGCTGAAATTTTTCTGTCCCGATAATCTACAGTAGTTATTATATTAATTATAACTTGTATAAAATGTTAATTATCATGTAATACACTATTTCATGTATTGGGGTTCGGTAAGCTATTTATTGCACACAGATTATCTGTTTATGGTGTTTATTATACAAAATAAATATGCCAGAAATTGAGAATTCTTATACTGGTACTTGAATGCACCAGATATAGTTATATTCAGTTTAATACTTTATAAAGCAATTAATGAGAGTGTAAATCCAATATTGATCTAAGATAAAACAATCATGATTTTATTACAATAATCATGCCACTAGGTGTGTGTCATGATGTCATTCCAAGATTACTATCTTAAATCTACTAGAAGTTGACTTATATGGTAGTAGCTGGCATCCCAATTACCTGAGCATTATACTTGGATATAAAAGGGGTTCTGGACATCAAATAAAATTTGTTAAGACCCAAATAAATAAATGTTGACCGGATATTATTATAACCCCTCCAACATTCAGTTTTGCTCTTGCTACCTTAACCTGATGGGGGACAATTGAAACTTGCACATTTTGGTAGTAATTCGTCAAAATTGTCCTTTAGAGCAGGCCCCGATCTTCCGAAACATCTCAAGACTTTTAGGCTGAGATAAATCTCATCTCTAATATTGCCAATGTGTCCTTACGGATAATTTCGAAAGGAGGTGGACTCAAAATTAGCATCAAAACAGCAAATGCTACTCTTTGTTTATTCCAGTAATTTTTAATGAGTTCTAACTTCAGATGTATTTAAGAAGAGATTTCTGCTTGAGGTGCTTTGGGAGATTGGGGCCAGAATTAGTATTATATAACATAAGGAAGAACTTACTTAAGTATCTATTGTTAATCTTGTCACAGTGTGTTTACTTTTCTTGTAATAACACATCAGCATTATTTGTAAACCTTAATAAAGTGTTTGGATTTATATTTAAAGATTTAGGGGACTTTTGTAAATCCTTAGTCCCCAATAATGACATTAGGGGCCACACACAGCAGGTGATAAACCAGGGGTGTCTGACATATGGGATCAGCATTATTATTATGTGTGAACTTGATGTGTACAAAAACACTTAACTTATACTTATTTGATAATCTTATTGATATTTAAATTACTTTAATCTTATTCATATACTTCCTGTTAATTATATCACACTTGTTTTGTAAATTCATGAATATTCATTATGCATTAATTATACAAATAAAGTAGTCTACATATTAATAGCTATTGGCATAATGAACCATTTGATACTGTCAATTCAATAAGTAATACTAATGAGGGAACTATCTCATTTGAAAGAATAAAGGGGTCTACTGTTTACTTAGGTATACCCAGTTAAACCATAATTTACCTGGAGGACAAGCTTATGTTTAACAACCATTCTCATTTATCATTGAACAGACTGTACAATCGGACATATAGTCAATATTTATATCCTTTTATTCAATCTTTCTGATTAAATTTTATTTTATAGAATTAGGTGTGTTATAAGTATATATAAAGAAATTATGCTGTCTATATGACTTCCCAGAAGATTCTGGTTGTGTAATATATCTGGAAGTCTCCGAAATCTCGGGAGAAATTGTAATCCAATTTTCATGTCTGATGTACATGACATTGTGGAGTGTACGTACTGATGTCAACGTTTAGTTGAGGTATATAAGACATTGACTGATCTACTGCCTCCACTGCGGTCACTGTAACTACTGGTTTACCTTAAGACATTATAAGAATCCTTGTATTATATATACTTAGTACATTATACTGTAAAATCATTTAATTTCAATGGGACAAATGTTTGTGGTGTGAGTGAAAAAGATCATTTCATGGCGACATAATTTCAAGGGTAAACCTTGTAATCCACTAATTCCTATTCTAGTAAAGTTATTAAAATCCTTGTGGATTTAATTTCGTGGTTGAAACCATCAACAAATTTAAAGTCCACTCAAATATGAATGATTTAACAGTATACAGAGAGTAAAGCTATTGTCAAGCCTCAAGTTTACTGGATTATTGACTTGACAAGTGTCTGTCATCTTTATCCTATTAGGTAATAAAAACTACACACATAGTTCCAGAGATTTAGAAATATAGAATTTATTTCCAAACCTCCGCTTTTTGTCTTGAGCTTCTTGGAAGACATATACATGTATTGTGATTTGGTTACCAATTTCTTGATTGTTTGTTGCTTATTTGACAGAAGCAGCCGTGACATTGCTTTTTCTTTGACAGAATGGCTCATTGTTTTTTAAAAGGAAATTTTATTAGATTTAAATAAGATTATAAAAACCTAGAGGTATAATTGCCCTTGCTTAAAAACCTAGTTTTCAGCCAACATTTATGTTTCTTGCAAATTCATCAGTACTGATTGTGTCAAGCGTGTTTGAGCAGTGAGCCTGTTCAATTTGTCTTAGAAAATTTGAAACAAAGTTTCCAGAACCATTGTAGCAATATGGAAACTTCTAGCTTAACTCCGAAACTTTGTTTTCGTTCATTGAATTCTGATATAAAAGTTTAATCCTGTTTTTTTGCTATTTGAAATTCAAAGTCTGCAATTCTGCTAATCAGGGGTTGAACACTAAAAGAATTACAACTGACATGGTGTGTTCAATTTTCTAAACAACTTGTCTGACTCCATAGCGTCTGCAAATTATTGTTGAAGTTACATTTGAACTTTTAAGTTTAATCACATTTCTATCTTACAAATATAGGAAAATAATGTTTAGATGCTAACATAGTTGTGAAATTGTGAAATTTTCATTTGTTTTATTCAATGTGTTCATGTGATGGGATCATTACGATTGGGTATGGAATGAGAAAGATATACATATATCTGCATTTTAATGGAGATTTGCAGAATATCGAGGGTACTGTCTCGTGTAATGATTGCACAAGATATTTGTTCAATCATCATTGGTGAAATTTAATGTGAAATGACTTCTGGTTGCACAGAATAATTAAATCCTGATTTATTTTATCATGAAATTTAATCCAATTTTTACACTCTAGCATCTACTCTAGCAGGAGCCGATAAAGTCATTGTCCTGTCTGTCCAGATGTCTTGAAAATATTAAGCAAGTTATTGAAACTCAAATCGTTTTTAAGTGGATCAAGGCATTGTTTTCAATCTTGGCTAAATGCTTGTTTTTAAAATTCTCATAAACACCTTACCTTGTCGAAGCCATTTAACATTACCAAGCATTTTAACAGACTTATGGCCCTTGATTGACTTAGCTGATTTTATGGACAAGTCTTCCACTTGAGTATAAGCGTGTATTGTCTTGTCATTTTTTGTGCCAATGACGTAAAATAAATCGTTACACAATGCAAGTATGAATCATTGAATTCATGAAATATTTCCTGATATCATTTAAATATTAGATTAATTTTCTTTCATATAATATATGACTGTGCATTTCTTATTATAGCGCAAACAATTTGTCCGTTTGACCACAACCAGTTAAACTTAATTTTAAGTTTAAATAACTTAAAAGCATACAAAATGAAAATAAAGTAAATATATGGCTTATCAATAATACTTTTATTTTTCAAACATTTCAATTGCTGATTCATAAAGGTTTTAGCATGATATACGTCAATATTAACTATCTGTTTTCACATCTTTTGACTTCAAACAACTTAACCGACTGAGATTTTCAGACATTGTATAAGCATTTAGTAAATATTTTCTCTAAATTCTTTTATCATTTCGCTGGACTTAGCGGCTTAATTTTTATTTTAGTTTATTTGATTATAGTTTTCAATGAGTGTTGCTTTTCGATTGTTCAGTAATGTTTTGATAGGGTTAACATATGTTAGAACATCCTTAGAATTTTATGGCTTTATGGGAAAGATTATCTCCGTTGATAAACAAATTAATTATCTTAAACTACTGATTAAGATAAGGCAGTTATATTGGGTACAAAGTACTGGTGTATATATTGGCCAGACCCCCTTATTTACTCTATAACTGCTTGTGGTAATCTCTTGATGTACCTATATTCTGCTATGATTGTATTTAAACTGAATCATTTGTGTGATCTATTTCTTTTTGACATTTACTGGTTATAAAGTTGGAATATTTTATTTAAAATGCCACATTTAGATTTGTGACAAGTTTCGGAGACATCCATGTTTAGGACAATAAATAAGTCTGTCTCTGTTGTTATTTGTACAAACTTTTATCCAAAACAACAAGTATTGATTTGAACTAGAAAGTGTGGAGACATTTATTGGAATATTCAAAGTTTATGTTGATAAAAAGGTGAGTTTTAATAATATTGAATCAGTTTATAATAATATAATAATATTTACAATGTAACCCCTTTATTTGAAGGGCAACACATTTGAGTTTTGAGTTACTGGTAATAATACCTGGAGTGGGGGGATCAATTTAATATTGATGCAAATAAAATTTAATGCAAGCTCATGTGCAATACTTATATAATATCTGTGCATAAATATTGGGATACATAATTAAGCATATAGATAATGATTCAGCTTTTCGCTCATAATAGCTATTTGTGGTCGTATTACGAAAATTTGCTAACAAGCTGTTTGGTAACAATTGTCACGATTACCACCCTAGAAGCCTAGCTGGGCTCTCATTAGTATAATTAGTACTAATTACTCAATACATTGTGTGACTATTTAGTCAATTTTCTGTTTATATATACATATATGGTATATTTACTCTGTATCGAGCAGCTACCAACTGGTGTTTCAGACATTTAATTGGAGAATATAATTTACTTTCGGGAACAGATCAAATACATTCAACTGATCAAACAGATTTTCCCTCCGATAGTCGAGCTTGATATATTTGTTTTTCCGCCCAAGCTTTGTTACAGTAAAGTATACACATCTTTAGATTACAAAACAAAAGTGATCTAGTATTGTCTCCCAGTCTAGCAGATAACTATCTTCTCATTATTGCATTAAATACTTCAATATCGCTTGCTCTGAGCCAACAGTGAAAGTTTTAAACAAACCTACATTTCTATTGTTTTAACTGGAGCTTGATCTTTAAGGTAACTGTATCATTGATAATGAAAAAAAAAATGTAAAGTTGATATTTTACTTTCTATAATAAAAGAAAAAAATTACAAAAAATATTTTTTTCGTTCAAGTCATCATTAATGAATGATACAGTTACCTGTGCTTGAACATAGAAGTTATTGTCAAAATATTATCTGCTTTAATAGAATATTGTAACAGGACGGCGGTCTTAACGATATGTGTTTGACTTTGGCCGGGGTGGGGGTTGGACGTGATCAAATGTACAACAGTAGAAATACAACAATACAAAATTCTGTTTAACACAAAGTAATTATTATTCGAGATAAAGTAGACACTTTTACAATATAATACGATCTATTTAGTATAAGGTTCGAAGCTGGATCTGGATTCTAGATTAATAATGTCAAGTAATGTTATTTACATTTCCGCCATATTGATGTCCTTGAATCAAGTGGTCCCTCTGTGCGGGTAGAATGCGGTAGATCTCGATCCTTATTTATATGAGCCTAGCTGCTGTAGATAGTATAAGATCTGGTAGATATCAATGTAGTATTATTTATTATTAAGAAGTTGAGTTTCTGTATGTATGTATTTTTAATGAAGACTTGAGAGTTAATTTTTAAGTTCCTTGGCCGAAATCCGAAGTGAAAAAGCTGCCGGCCTTTGAGCGTTCTCTCTTTTATATTCGCCGCGCTTTGATACTTAAGAACAAAAGAGCAGTGACGCGTCAAGTATCCACCAATCAGCTTGGAGTCACCCGCTTTACGTATGTTCCATTCCACCAATCAGCGGACTTTCGGATTTTCCCGAACAATGTGTTCTTACGCCGTACAAGAACTAGATCGGAATATGTAGTCCTCCCTGCTATCAAAGTGCTTGCAGAATACTCAGAAGATGTATTCCGCCATCATACGTGTAATATCTCAACTTGTAATGATAAATACTGTATTGTAATGACTTTGGCGATCCATAAATTATACGTATGCAAAGAGTACTGGTCACAGAGCGCACCGTTCGATTGTATCAATGGTGACGGCTAGGGTTTTCCAGGAATGTGACCTACATGTAGTTCTATAAATAGTAACAAGTAGTCTCTGCATACAATTACTGCAAACATGCGTGCTAACTGTGATTCTCTGGATTTACCAATTATGGATGTATTATCAACTGTGAATATGTAAGTGATGCATGTTTAATCAATCCTTAGATTGTGCAATCTTGTGATGCAAATTCCTGCGACAGTTTCGATGCATTTGTATACGTCCGGTAATCGTCATATGATTCCGCGACCCAGACTAGGAAAGTGTAACTTCGAGGTTCCCGTACAGCCTTGCTATAGACGCTCGCGATCTAATACAACTTCGACCACCTCCTTTTATGCATGTAAACATGTATCCCAGCTATGTTAATCGCTGTCACCGGATGACTAATGGTCTGTAAGAGTACCTCACATTACAATATGATAGTTTCATTCCCATGGCAACTGAACAGTGTATCAAATTCTAGAACGTTTTTGGTAGCACAGCTTGATGAACTTGTTAGCTCAGTGTCAAAATTTTCAACTGGTTTTAAAGTTTCAATTTCTTTACCAAAGGGTAGGTCCAGAATCTTTTGGTCAAACAAACTGTTTGGGTTTTAAATGGTTTTAATTGCTCATTTAAACTTTGTATTTGATAATGTTAAATACCATATTTACTCAACGGTCATTGTTAGAAGATTTACATTGAAGTCAATTAGCACTTCATTCTAAATAGAAAACATTTCACTTTATTGATATTTCACAGTTTGTATTGTCCCAATATAAAGTCTTATATTGACGTAGCATCTTAAACCCGTACTACAGGAAAGGAATTGTTTTTGTCTCGTTGACAGAAGAGCTCATTTTTTTCCACTTCTTTACAATACAAGTGCTAAAAATTGGCAGGCTGAGCTACATAGTTAATGCTTTGTGCCATTGTTGTGATTCGAGCCGGGAGACGGAAAATTCGAATAAAATGTGTCGTGTCGATTTCTTTTTCCGGAAATTGTTCTTAATCAGATCCATTTAAATGAGACGCTTTTATTAAAAGCCAGTGTGTCTATATGTCTTCAATTATTGGAATTGTCCTGCTCTCTCGGCTGCCTGTGGAGGATTTTTATTGAAACATAATTGGAATTTAATTGATACATTAAAAGTATGTGAATATCAGTTGATGATCTTTTTATGCTTCTTTCTGTGTTCATTGAGTTGACAATTGTACCATTATTTTATTACTAGGATTGAAAATTGTACCGTTGTAGATTGACAATTGTGCTTAAAGCTTGACAATTGTATCATTATATAGTTTGACAATTGTACTTTTATAGCTTTACAATTACTGCAAAATCATTTAATATCAATGGGACAAAATTTCGTGGTTTTGGTAAAAACTGCCATTCCAATGGGACAAACACTTGTGGACTTTGCATTTCAGGTAATAAATACTAGAATCAAAATTATTGTTAGTTGGGATTTGATTTCGTTGTTGAAGGTGAACCACGAAATCCACAAAATTGAAGCCCTACAAATTTTTATGATTTTACAGTATATCATTATAGATTGACAAGTGTGCCATTCTAGCTTGACAATTGTTCAGTTAGTTGATTGTGTGCAGTCTGGGGAAGCTCTGTCAGAAAAAATGGCTGTTTTTATAGTTTCTGAGAAATCAAAAGATGAACATTTTTCTGTGAACTTTTCATGGTAGTGATTAAATGTGGATTTAAATTGTTGTAAAGTGGATAATGAGCCGGAAGATGGATGTCTGTGAAAGTTCCTCTTACATTTCCTTCCATTTCCTAGTTTTATTCCACTGTGTAATGTCAGCTTTATTGTGTCAAATTACAATTTTCATGTCTTGTTTAAAGTGATTGTCAACTTATAATGGTTTCGTATTATGGTTAAGTATTATATTTCTATAAGTATCTTGATATATTTGTAAAGATTTGTGAAGATGTTTTGCATTATTTGTCTTATTACCATAGATGGTAGTATAATGGATGTGTTTTAAACATAAGCTGAGTGAGATACAGTTACAGTAGGTTATTCTAATGGTAATTCTAACATATTGAAGAACATCTTTGTCTTCTGTATAATCAAAATGCACATTATTATTGTTTTGTGCATTAATTGATTTTGATGAATTGTACCAACTTATTATGTAGATAGTTTGTTGTTGATAAATTGTGAGAATATTGTTTGTGTTGGAAGTAGTTATTTTAATATGAAGGCTATTGTACAGCCAGTCTGTGTGGTAGCAAAGTTGGTTAGAGACCTAGGCAGTCACCCAGATCTAGATTGGACAGTATTGGTTGAGAGTCCTGGTCAGTCATTCCAACCAGGGTTTCTTCAATTATTCTTCCTTCAGATTGACCAACAGTTATGTCTTCAACCTGTAAAGAAAGTATTCAGTTTCTTGTGGAAGCATTTGCAATGTGCATCTGTATGCTAGGTGTAAGCATGTGCAATGTGCATCTGTCTGCTGGGTGTAAGCATTTGCAATGTGCATCTGTCTGCTGGGTGTAAGAATGTGCAATGCGCATCTGTCTGCTGGGTGTAAGCATTTGCAATGTGCATCTGACTGCTGGGTGTAAGCGTGTGCAATGCGCATCTGTCTGCTGGGTGTAAACATGTGCATCTGTCTGCTGGGTGTAAGAATGTGCAATGTGCATCTGTCTGTTGGGTGTAAACATGTGCATCTGTCTGCTGGGTGTAAGAATGTGCAATGTGCATCTGTCTGCTGGGTGTAAACATGTGCATCTGTCTGCTGGGTGTAAACATGTGCATCTGTCTGCTGGGTGTAAAGAATGTGCAATGCGCATCTGTCTGCTGGGTGTAAACATGTGCATCTGTCTGCTGGGTGTAAGAATATGCACTGCTGGGTGTAAACATGTGCATCTGTCTGCTGGGTGTAAACATGTGCATCTGTCTGCTGGGTGTAAGCATGTACATCTGTCTGCTGGGTGTAAACATGTGCATCTGTCTGCTGGGTGTAAACATGTGCATCTGTCTGCTGGGTGTAAACATGTGCATCTGTCTGCTGGGTGTAAGCATGTGCATCTGTCTGCTGGGTGTAAGCATGTGCAATGTGCATCTGTATGCTCGGTGTAAACATCTGCATCTGTCTGCTGGGTGTAAACATGTGCATCTGTCTGCTGGGTGTAAGCATGTGCAATGTGCATCTGTCTGCTGGGTGTAAACATGTGCATCTGTCTGCTGGGTGTAAGCATGTGCAATGTGCATCTGTATGCTCGGTGTAAGCATGTGCAATGTGCATCTGTCTGCTGGGTGTAAGCATTTGCAATGTGCATCTGTCTGCTGGGTGTAAGCATTTGCAATGTGCATCTGTCTGCTGGGTGTATTGCTTGTGATAACCATCAGGAATGCTTGATGGAGTTCATTGAGAATTGGAGCATTATTTCTGAAGACAAAAGAGTTCTGTGCACAACTTGCAAACAAGATAAAAGACATTTAAATGATTTGCATGCATGCGTTATATGATTTATGATAAAAGTTGCAGTGCATTGTTCCTTTTAATGTTATTTGGAGAGATCTGCCTTCACAAAACTGTTTTGAAGCAGGTTACGTTAGCTTCATGCCTTTCAGAACAACAATGTGATTATGCCATAGTTCCATCAAGGCCGTCGGACTATCAGCGACTTCCTTCACTTGGAAATGTTAAATACTGCATTAAGTTCAGTCACTGAGAATCTCACAGTGGTTGAATAATCTCACAGACCAGGGGCCTTGTTCGCCAATATTGTCAGAATGAAACTCAGACTTAGACTCAAAATGGACAACATTTATGATTATTTGTTGTCACCCACTCAACTCGTATACCCATTAATATCAAAATCGGTACATTTAAAACAACATGAGAGCGAAAAGAACATTCAAGACAATGTAAAGTCTAAGTCTGAGTTTTAGAATTACAATGTTAGTGAATAAGGCCCCAGTGCCTATATCTATGTCTTTGTTTAATGTAGATATCTCTTCTATCCATTTCAGGCCTTAAACAGACTACAGACAACACCACGAAGCCTAGGACTACCTAATATTATCTTGATGGAGGACGTATGTTCATAGATGACAGTCACTGAGTTTACTCTTCACTGCTACTGTTGAAGCTCCACTCTACTATAATCATGACATCTGTAGACCTCAACATGTTGGTGACAATCCTGTCTTCATTGTTTGTTGTGATCTATGCTCAAAACTATCAAGTCACCTTTACCATACAGGAAGAAAGACGTCCTGACAGTTTTGTTGGTGATGTGTCCAGTAGCTTTTCTTCCAATATCCCATCGGAAGAAAATGGTTTCATCCAGTATGGTTTTCTTCAACAGAACTACATTCAAACATTGCTTTCACTTCAAGACACTACAGGCATTCTATCCACAGCCGTTGTCATTGACCGTGAATCAAAGACTGTTTGCCATACTCGTGCTGTATGCTCGTTCACATTTGACATCGCCGTACGTTCATCTCGAGCACAAAGCTCCTTCTTTGAGATTGTATCAGTTACCTTAGTCATTGAAGACATTAACGATAATTCTCCATTGTTTCCACGTAACCAAGTAATGCTGGATATATCTGAAGCTGCTACTTTAGGATCATCCTTCCATATAGACAGTGCAGTAGATGATGACGCTGGTATTAACTCTGTACAAGAGTATAAGATCGGCAAGCAGGATGGTAACTTTTCACTGGATGTTGTCCGTAAACTTGACGGAAGTTGGACTGTTAAGTTAGTCCTGGAAGCTAAACTCGACCGAGAAACAAAGGATAAGTACAGTGTGACAATTATTGCCAAGGATGGTGGGACTCCGAAAAAGATTGGTGCCGTGATTGTAAACATCACAGTAACAGACGTGAATGACAATGTACCAAGGTTCACTAACAATAATTATAACATTACTGTAAGAGAAAATGCCACTGTTGGATCTACTATTCTAACCATTGAGGCGGTCGATAAAGACATCGGTGAGAATGGACGAGTCACCTACAGACTGAGTGAAACCCAACATGATGCAAGAGTAGTGAATATATTTAGAGTATCCCCCAATACTGGTGATGTGAAACTTAGAAACAAGCTTGTCTATGAATCTGAAAGTTCGTATAAAATCATCGTTGAAGCAGTGGATAATGGTGCCCAACCTAACCCTATACAGACTATTGTCATGGTTCATGTCGTAGATGTTGGTAATAACCCACCTACTATAGAAATCAATCTTCTAGATTCCGGGACCTCCAAGATAAAAAATATTCTTGAATCTGCCAATCCAGGAACATTTGTAGCTCATATAAACGTGGTTGATTCAGACACTGGTTCTAATGGGCAGGTTGATTGTTATATATCAGACAGTAAATTTGAACTTCTTGGTATGAAGAGGGGTTATAAAGTGGTAGTTAAAGAAAAACTTGACCGAGAAACTACCCCCATGCATCATATTACCGTCACATGTTTGGATTATGGAAACCCACGTTTAAACGCTACAGCTAAGTTCATTGTATCCCTGCTAGATGAGAACGACTGCCCACCAGTTTTCGTTAAACCCATATATACCGGCAGCATTCCTGAGAATAGCCGAGATTTTAGAACATTTGTTCAGATTGTTGCATTTGATCGAGACAGTGACAATAATGCCCAAGTGAGATACTATATAGACAGAGAGAGTACTCCGTATAGATTCTGGATCGATGAAATTGATGGTAATTTAAGGGCTGATCAAGTGTTTGACCGTGAACAAGTGTCGGTAATTGAGTTTAAGGTTGTAGCCAGAGATCTCGGTGTCCCATCCTTATCTAATAAAGTCTCTGTAAAACTTACCATAGAAGATCTTAATGATAATGCGCCACAGATCGATAAGCATACAAACTTTAGTATACTAGAAAATAAAATCCAAGATTCTGTCGTAGGTAGTCTGAACGCTATTGATTTGGACGAGGGAAAGAATGGACAATTTATGTTTAAAATCAAACCAGAGTATGAATTCACAGTGCCTTTCGTGGTGTTTACTGATGGAATTATTAAAACTAACCGACAACTTGACAGAGAGTTACATAGTAAATATGAGTTTACTGTTCTAGTGTTTGACCAAGGGAAACCACGGTTGACCAGCTCGGCTAATATAACAGTATTTGTGAAAGACATTAATGATAATCCACCAAGTCTGAGATTTCCTAAAGCTAAAAATGACACTGTTATTGTTCTAAGTGATGCTCACCCTGGACACAAGGTCACTCAAATAATCGCTGAAGATTTAGACGCTGGAAAGAATCGAATTTCCTCATATGACATAACTTCTGGGAATGAGGATAATCTATTTGCTATTGATTCAAAGTTGGGAGGTATATACCTGACAAAAATGGTGCCTGTTAAACAGAATCGAACCTTCCATTTGAATATAGCTGTCAAAGATGGCGGCGAGCCTCAGCACACTACTGAATCTAATTTGAATATAATTCTGGTGAGAGCAGTAAATGCCTCGTCTAGAGTCAGCGGGGATGAAAACAGTAATAACACAATGATTGTCGTCATTGTTGTGGTTTTAACGGCCGTACTGTCTATTGTTATGATTATGATCATATGTTTCTTAAGACGATTTGATCACCGAAGTAAGGGACGAAAGAATTTAGACATTGTTGCACCGGACGAGAAATATCCAAAATGTTACATGGAAGATCCGTCACGCTACATTGACAATAGTAATAACAGTCATGAGCACATGAAGTTATCATATGATCCGATGTCTAACGTCACTTGTGTGAAGAAGAAAGAGGTCAGCTTTGATATAGATGAACAACTTGACCGTGGTGATTTAAGAGAGGCGCATAATACAACTATGTCAACATTCTCAGTTCCAGAGTCCGAGAAGGTAAATATCATACTCTTGTTTTTGATGAGGGTGTACTGTAAAATCATTTAATTTCGATGAGACAACTTTTTATGGTTTTGGTAAGAAAGACCATTTCGATTGAATGTTCATGCTTGGAATTTGCTTCATGTCATAAACACAAGGGTCAAAATTATTCTTTGATGGGATTTGATTTCATGATTGAAGGTGAAAATCCCAAAAATTTAATCCCCAATGAAAATTAATGATTTACCAGTATATTGCTTTTGCACATGTTAGCCTGTTGGGTGGTTGTTAGACCAAATGCTTTCCTTCCAATAACTCAAGAACGATTTGCCATAGGGTCTTTTAACTTTACATGGAGGTTGGCCAGCAACAGTAAATGACCCCTACTGATTTTAAGGTCAATATGTCAAAGGTCACTGTTACACGTATTTTACTATGGGGCTGCCATTTGGGCGACACATGTTTTACAACATCCCTTGTTATCCAGAAGACTGCTGGCTTGTATTTTGGTGTGAACTATGTCTGTGTAAGGTGTAATATGGATGTACTGTAGCTGGCTTGTCAATGAATAAAAACAATATGTAATGTCTCTAAAGTCACTGACAATGTGTTATATGTGATCAGACTAAGTAAAGTTACAGGCATAGTATAGGATTATGTCTCACTGGATGTCTTTTGTACTTTAATTTCCATAACTCTCTGCCAGTGCAGCTTTGTATCCATACAGCTTTGTACCCATACAGCTTTGTACCCATACAGCCTGGCATCCATGATACAGCTTTGTACCCATACAGCTTTGTACCCTAACAGCTTTGTACCCTTACACCCTTACAGCTTTGTACCCATACAGCCTGGCATCCATGATACAGCTTTGTACCTAAACAGCTTTGTACCCTTACAGCTTTGTACCCATACAGCTTTGTACCCTTACAGCTTTGTACCCATACAGCTTTGTACCCATACAGCTTTGTACCCATACAGCCTGGCATCCATGATACAGCTTTGTACCCAAACAGCTTTGTACCCAAACAGCTTTGTACCCTTACAGCTTTGTACCCTTACACCCTTACAGCTTTGTACCCATACAGCCTGGCATCCATGATACAGCTTTGTACCTAAACAGCTTTGTACCCTTACAGCTTTGTACCCATACAGCTTTGTACCCTTACAGCTTTGTACCCTTACACCCTTACAGCTTTGTACCCATACAGCTTTGTACCCTTACAGCTTTGTACCCTTACAGCTTTGTACCCATGCAGTTTTGTGCCCATATAGCCTGGCATCCATGATACAGCTTTGTGCCCATACAGCTTTGTACCCTTACAGCTTTGTGCCCATACAGCTTTGTACCCATACAGCTTTGTGCCCATATAGCCTGGCATCCATGATACAGCTTTGTACCCATACAGCTTTGTACCCATACAGCTTTGTGCCCATACAGCTTTGTGCCCATATAGCCTGGCATCCATGATACAGCTTTGTACCCATACAGCTTTGTACCCATACAGCTTTGTACCCATATAGCCTGGCATCCATGATACAGCTTTGTACCCATACAGCTTTGTACCCATATAGCCTGGCATCCATGATACAGCCTGGCATCTAATTAGCCTGGCATCCATACAGCTTGTCATCCATACAGCTTTGTACCCATACAGCTTTGTGCCCATACAGCTTTGTGCCCATACAGCTTTGTTCCCATACAGCTTTGTTCCCATATAGCCTGGCATCCATGATACAGCTTTGTACCCATACAGCTTTGTGCCCATACAGCTTTGTTCCCATACAGCTTTGTGCCCATATAGCCTGGCATCCATGATACAGCTTTGTACCCATACAGCTTTGTGCCCATACAGCTTTGTTCCCATATAGCCTGGCATCCATGATACAGCTTTGTACCCATACAGCTTTGTACCCATACAGCTTTGTACCCATATAGCCTGGCATCTATGATACAGCTTTGTACCCATACAGCTTTGTACCCATACAGCTTTGTTCCCATATAGCCTGGCATCTATGATACAGCTTTGTACCCATACAGCTTTGTGTCCATACAGCTTTGTTCCCATATAGCCTGGCATCTATGATACAGCTTTGTACCCATACAGCTTTGTACCCATACAGCTTTGTGCCCATACAGCCTGGCATCCATACAGCCTGGCATCCATACAGCCTGGCATCCATACAGCCTGGCATCCATACAGCCTGGCATCCATACAGCCTGGCACCCATACAGCCTGGCATCCATACAGCCTGGCATCCATACAGCCTGGCATTCATACAGCCTGGCATCCATACAGCCTGGCATCCATACAGCCTGGCATCCATACAGCCTGGCATCCATACAACCTGGCATCCATACAGCCTGGCATCCATACAGCCTGGCATCCAATTAGCCTGGCATCCATACAGCTTTGTACCCATACAGCTTTGTACCCATACAGCTTTGTACCCATACAGCCTGGCATCCATACAGCCTGGCATCCAATTAGCCTGGCATCCAATTAGCCTGGCATCCATACAGCTTGTCATCCATACAGCCTGGCATCCATACAGCCTGGCATCCATACAGCCTGGCACACATACAGCCTGGCATCCATGATACAGCTTGGCATCCATACAGCCTGGCATCTATACAGCCACTCATCTTCTTTGAGCCCATACAGCATCATATCCCTACAATCTTGTCTAAATACAGCCTTATATTTACACTACATGGTATTCATACAGCCTCATACATACTGTTTCATTTCCACGTACCCCTATTGCCTTGTATCCTTATTGCCTTGTATCCCTTTTGCCTAATACCCGTACATATGTAGCCTCATGTCCGTACATTCTCATGTCCCCTATACAGTCTTTCAACCATATTACCTTGAACCCCTATAACCTCTTATATCTGTAGATATGTAAGCTCGTGTCCCTAAATTCTCAAGTCCCTGATACAGCCTTGTATCCAAGCAGCTTCATATCTATAACAGTCCTAAGTGTTGCTGGGGAAACCATTATACCAACATTGATGAGGATTAGCCTGCAGATCTTTAAAGCCATTATGATTTTAATCTAGGATAGAATTTCAAATCCAAGACTAACCCAGCATTCTCATTAAATCATCGCGAGTATGACACATGATCAAATGAATTATGTTCCGTTACATCAAGATTTTAAATGAGAATTATCCGGTGTTCGCCTTTCTCTGTATCAAGATACAAATTCTGGAGAAAAAATGTTAACAGCAAAAATGCATTTGGATGAGTAAAATCTCTGATGATTGTCACCATGTCTTTTCATTGAATTTTAACTAATTTTACGAGCACTGATTGGCTGTAAATTATGCTATAATTAAAATCATGACTTCTTAAAGTTTAATGAGTGACTAGAGCTATTGTACATTTCCCACAGCACAGAGTTAAAGTGATTAAACGAGAAAGACTTTCTTGTAATTGAGATAATTTAATCAGTTAACTGCGACAATAGATTGTATAGTGGTTTTCTCCTGCAAAAAGCCCTCCGAGGCTTTTGTTGGCTCAATTTGGCTTTTATACTTGCTTTATTGCATTAAGTTGAACTTCCAATTTGATTTATTTATCATGTTTATTATATTATAAAAGTAAGATTTCATTAAGTTCCGCTTCTATTTGACAAACTCATAAATAAACTTTCTTTGAACACATTTTTTAGAAGCGTGCCTGTATAATGTGATTTAGTGTCTAGAAAATTGTTTATGTTTTAAAATTTAGAAAACTTGCTTTAATGTGAGTTTATATGTCAAACCAAGAAATAATAACAAAATATAGTAAAGAAAGCAGATTTGAGATACATCAGAATAAAGCCAGGAACTTAATGTACAAAATACATATTCAAGTAGGGAAGAATAATTACTCGGCAAGGTGCTTAACAACAATGGCTGCAGGCACATGCCTCGCAAATACCGTGCAAATACCGTACATACATATGATGGATAATAGAATCAAAAACCAGTTCTTATTTCTATTGCGAGGTCTGATAATAATTGTAGTTTGTATTAAGAGAATTACTTCTTCTAATGCTGTCAACACTTAATAATAAATAATACATTATATAATGTTTGCAACATCCAAAAATTAAGTTCATGTAATAATGTTGCTTTTTTAAAAGTTTCATAGAATTCATATATCATTATAAGTTCCGGAACCATTAAGCTCTCAACATCTATAAGTGAGCAGTAATATCATTAGCACTCGAGATGAACAGTTTTTTCCATTCAGTTTATAATTAACTTCGTCATCTGTTGTTTATTTAACTTTGCCAAAAAATCCTGACATAATTTCATTTCATGTGTCATTTGTTGATGAATTTCCGTGGATAGTGTTATTATTAATGATAGAAACAGTTGGGTTTTTTTCACAACAGATTTCTCAAGATTTGCCTCGTAACTTTTAGTTTTTCTTATGAACATTTTGAGTCCATTCTTCCATGGCAGCTCTCCAATAATATTGTCATTATTAAGGCTTAGAAGTTTCTGTTGGTAATACATAATGCCACCATAAGTACGGATAGAGTTACAGTAATGTGCTATGCATGATTCACAGCGCCAGAATGCCAGCTCTATTTTCCAGGCAGACCTACCCCACACCTCGTTGCAATTCAGGCCTGAAAAACTCATTTACAGTCTAGTGTTTTTCTGGTGGCGAACTTAAACTCTATTCCTTCAACATACTCATTGTTAACCTGTTCCGTGTGTCTTCAACATCGTCAGGAAATCTGGTATTCTGATTATTTCCGTAAACACGTTGAAAGAAGAAATAGATGATAAAACAAATCTTCTTGATCCTACTTGAAGAAATGCATCCTGGGATTATAAGGTTAATTCAGGGAAACAAGTGTTGTTTCAGCAGAAACTTTCCCCGAATGTTTCCCTTGTGCATGATTTGACTTAATATTCCCTGAGACTGAAATCAGCCGAGATATTGTGTCAAGTCTTTGCAATTTTCTCTTAGATGTAGGAATAGTTGTGATTTGATTGTAATATCAGGTGCAAGTATCTCTATCTTAGTTACAACTTTAAATATTATACTTGGAAGCTTAACTATACTTTCCATTTAGTAAAGCAGGAGCTTGTTGCCTATTCAAGTATTAAAACCCAACAAACAGCACTTTCTTATACATGTCATGTTATGCCAGGCTATGGTACATACAAGTAGGTGTCTCGGTAAGGGGCTGCTCACTGAGAGTGATAAGGGGCTGCTCACTGAGAGTGGTAAGGGGTTAGCTGCTCACTGAGAGTGGTAAGGGGTTAGCTGCTCACTGAGAGTGATAAGGGGCTGCTCACTGAGAGTGGTAAGGGGCTAGCTGCTCACTGAGAGTATACGGTTTCTCTTGTTTTGCCTACCAGAGTGCTTTATTTTGTCATTGGTACTGCTCAATATTGTACAACAGTCTGTCTGGCAAGTACTATCTGGTAGCCAATGAATTTTTTGGTTGGAAACTGTTTCCTAGCAAAAATCTTTCTGTAACACATTATGAGGGTTTGTTGCAAAACTATGGTAACTACATCAATTTAATTTAGGGCCATGTTTTTCACAAACTGCAGATTTGGGTTCATCTGGGTAAAAAACAGTGAATTTTAGAGACCGTTAAATCAACAGATGTTATCATAGCAGTTTGTTGATTCTGTAGGAATACTCAAACCAGTCATGTTTGATTAGGACCTGGACTGGTTTAAGCCAAATCACACATTGCCAGATACTGGAAAGATAATGTATGATAACCAGTCTTTGTACTGTATTGCACTTAATTGTGAAAAGTAAACATAAAAGTGAGAAGTAGATACAGCATAAATTATGGTGTATTTGACTATTTGGTGTATTTGGACAGTTTATGATCTCTAGCTGAGGTTGTGTACAGTAGTTTGTGTTTGTTCAGGTATAGGTTTGATTGTGACATGGAGACAAACAGCTGCTGGAGTGTCAAATATACCAAATACAATAAAATCTCCATTCTACCTTTGTGCTAGTGACAAGCACAGTGACATTACAGAGTTCTCAACAGGACTGTTTGCACTCCCATGTAACCCCTGTCTGGAATCAACAGAGGGGGTGAGGCAAACATACGCAGAATCCCTTCTACATTATGAAAGATTCAGTACGCCTGGTAGATATTAGGTTTCCAATGTTCAGCCCAAATCTCATTCCCTCTTCTATTCTGGAAGATCCTGTGCCTGTTCCCATACCCTATATATATATGTGTGCAAACTGTCAAAGTACCAATTTCTCTGAATGATAACACCTCAGGAGACATCGAAATACATCACATATATAGATCCACTAGAAATATAGTAGTATTATGACATCAATTATCTCACACTGTTTGTGTCATACTGTCACAAGGGGCATTCATTGTTCATTTCTTGCAACACTAATCCAACACTAGTCCCACCAAACAGCCGCCCTCATTCATTGCAGAATTATATTCAACATTTAACTAGTAAAATTCAACCCCCTCAATTTAGTTAAATTTTAATTCCTGTTTGTTTTTACACGAAACATTGTGAGAAATATAGAACATTTAGAGGATTTGGGATTTGTAAATGCCTGATGGGAAGTGCATTATTCTCTAATGATTATGATTGCCTTATTGGTAAACCAGCTTCCTGAATGTAGGTAGATAATCCCTGGTAATATTTCAAGAATGAGAAATTTTCATGATTGTTATTTTGTTTGGTCTCTTGAGCAACATGCTCTATTCTATACCAATATGTACACACATTTGTTCCTTATAACTTGAAGTTGCTATTTTACTGACAAATGAATGTTGTAATTCTGTGACAGAGAAAAATATGAGAAATTCTGACAATTTTGTATCCATTCTTGAATTCATGAAAATTGTAGCGACAATTCCCAAGTGACTAACAGAACGTGTTATTTACAAACTATTATTTAATATCATGTATCATGCTGCCCACTCCAGTATCAGTCATGTTATCAATGAATTGAATGTCAAGTCACTGAGTGAAGCTTTATATCTCTCAGAAAAACACAACCTTAATACTTTTAAAAGCCTTAATTCATCACCAGACAAAATATGATGGAACTTTCCATTAATTTGTATTTGTCAATTTTGATAAGATACTCACAATGATTGAATGACAGGTTTGTTTATTACCACATATAAAAGATAGGATCATCCATTATTATTGCTTGGGTTTTTGACTGTTAATCAATGTTGATGAATATGGTGAGACAATTTGAGGAAAGTGGTGTTTTAAATTTGGAATGTTTCTTAAATGACTCTGTAACTCAGTGGTTAGTGTGCTTGTCGGCTAATCTTGCGCCCAGGTTCAAATCTGTGTGGAGGCTCATTATATTATTATTATATTATACTATATGCTTGCCCTATTTCAGCATAAAGCTGACTGGCAAATAAAGGCTTTGCTCTGCATTTTTTTACAGTCTTCATACAATGATGTTATTGCCTGTAATCAGTTAGTTACAAACATTTTTAGCCTTTATGTGTCCTATAAATTGATTATTCATGTGTAACAGTATTGAAGGTAGCAACCAAAAAATATGGATAAACTTCCTATGGTTGACAGCAAATCAACTTCCCATGATTAAATTATATTTGAAATAAATTAAAATATTTCAAAGTAGAAAGTTTTCCTCCTTGTTTCAAATCTACCAATTCACAATGGTGTTTAATTGTCACAAAAAGGCCTTTTGCCAAATTCATAAAATATCATGCCCATGGGTAAACAGTCCTCTTGAGTATTGAAATTCTGACAAAATTTCCACTCGACATATGGCTGTAAAGTAGTGAGGATCGTGTCCAGTGATGATTTTATCCTACTGTAATGCTATATTGGTCTAGACGGGATGTTGCATGTAGATAAAGTTACATTTTCACAGAATCTTGATGTTAAAATAAAATTACTAGATATTCTCTCATTTATCCAAAATTTGGTACAATGTGGTCAAATTTTGCAGCTTTTAAAAATGATGTCTATTTTGTTTCAAAAATTGACAAAAGCTTCAGAGTATTTATTGTGATTTATGGATAGACAGATTTTTTAGTTTTTTTTTCATGGTATTAATTTCTAGAACATTGTTCTGTTATATCTTTTTCATTGAATTACAAGTTTGTTTATGAGACCATGAATTGGTCCTAGCAGATTCAATATAGGATTTTTCATATTTTTCAATCAATATTTTGTTATTTAATCATGTTACATGATGATAATCAGGGCTCGTAAAGTATTCATAAAATATTCACTCATTCTTGTATCAGTTTTACACCATCAGCTTGAACGTCCCTTATGAGTTATATGGTATTGAAAAGCCGCCATTTTGTTGAACACATCAAAGGCTTATTGGCAGATATTTATCAGTTGTGTGGTGAATGACTTCTCGCTCCCCTATCTGCTGCACATTCGAAAGCTTGCTAATACTGTAGGATTACTAAGATAAAGTCATTAATACATAACACTACAGCCTGATAATCACTGTGTTTGTTTAACAATTCAGTCAATAATGGACAATGGACTTAGGATTTGATTGATACAGTATGTTACAATGATAATATCCCTGGTCTGATAACTGTCAATCATGATTGTTCTCCCATCTATCAATCAAGTAATGTCCTCTACTAGGCAATACATCAAACAACTCTACTCCGTTAAATCATGTACAAGAACCATGTTCTCATGTTCTGGTCGGTGATTCAATCAAGTGCACCATGTTGCATGGGTTGCAAGTAATAAATCAAGTACATCACCTTGGTCAAATCTTGTTCTTGACATGGTTGTGTTGAGGTCATTAATTTAATCAAGTAGTTGATATAACATCATAATATGAGAGTCTGGCTTGATGAATTGATGTGGAATATATGCAAATCATACAACTACAGATCATATGATGCTGTTGATAGAAAGTGTGAATTGTAGTCATCTAAATGTTGGATTGCAATAATTGTCCAGTCTGCAATTTATCCAATACATGCCCAGCTATCAAAGAACCAATATACGATGGTAGACTAGTCCCAATGTCTGCTTTCTCACAGAGATATAAGATATAAATCTCGGTGTCTCTCTCTTCTTAATTTGGAATGATCAGTTGAATGCATACTGTTTTGGTAATATATCAATATGGTCAAGTTTCCCCAAGCTTGTATTCTATGAATAGTTGGTGCTATGGTTTTCAAAATACAGGATCTGCATGGTACCGTATCCCCAATACTTGGAAATAAAGAGACTTGTGTGGGCAATAGAAAAGCCATATAAGGATCAAATTGTACAAATGCTGAACATTGACAGTTACATCGATATAATAATGCAGTCTAAACTTATTTACACCAGTGACACATTCATACAATATTTCATGCAGTTATAATTCTATTACATTTTGTGTACCTCTTGTGTTATATGTTACAGCTTCAAGGATTATCTGTCGCAGATGATGGTGAAGAAAGCATACCTAATTCCCCACAGGGTCGTCTCAACAAAATTCAACTTTTACAATATCACCAAGCAGTGTTAGAGTCCCAGACGAGAGCATGGCTTCAATCTCAAGATGCTAACGAGGTTTGATGATATGTTTCATATAATGTATTTAGTGTTAACCTTGCACATATTTATTTTATGTCCCAGTATTGCAATATTACAGGCGGAGTAGCACATTATTTTGTTTATTGTAACTGGGTTACAATTTTGTGTTATCCATCATGGTTATATTTAAAGTAAGAATTGTAGCATATTTTCAAATTTTGTCTGTGCGATTGAACAAATACTACATGTTTGAAAAGAATAAAATCCAAAACCTACCAACATAATTATACAGTAGATCAAATTCAGTTACATCAAACTGTTTTTGGATTGTTTAAAAAGTTTGAGCCATCTACCTGACTTAGTCTGGCATGTACTGTAATACTTTAAAGTACAACACTAGGTTTCTGAATGTTCGAAGCAAAACTGTTGTAGGCATCTCAGTTTTACTGTATAAGCACATGCCTGCTTTGAACATCAATGAATTTTCACTCTGCAGCCCTGTCTGCCCTACTGCTCATCAACTACTTGCTGGATGTCAAAGAAAAAACTGAATGAAATGCTTCACTACAAAGAGATCTTATATTGTCAATATATTGCAGTTAGTTTAATGTTTTACATACCATGGAGGAGCATGTGTCGATTCTACCAATATATTATTGCTCCGTAACTGTAACATACTGTTTCCAATGATTCTCAGTCAGACATATCCAACTATCCAGACACATTTCTCTTAATTTACATTCATATTTTGACGGCTCCTTATTTTTACAAATTTCGTCATAACATAAAGTAGGAAAGCAGTAGTTTTGATATAAGTTATGTTACCTAATTTTTACAAATTGCATCATTCTATATTATAGGAAAGCAGTAGTTTTGATGTAACATTATCATATAACGTTATGTTATAGGAAAGCGGCAGTTTTGATGTAACATTATTATATTACGTTATGTTATAGGAAAGCGGCAGTTTTGATGTAACATTATTATATTACGTTATGTTATGGGAAAGCAGTAGTTTTGATGTAACATTATCATATTACGTTATGTTATGGGAAAGCAGTAGTTTTGATGTAACATTATTATATTACGTTATAGGAAAGCAGCAGTTTGGATGTAACATTTTTATATTACGTTATGTTATAGGAAAGCAGTAGTTTTGATGTAACATTATTATATTACGTTATATTATAGGAAAGCAGTAGTTTTGATGTAACATTATTATATTACGTTATGTTATGGGAAAGCAGCAGTTTTGATGTAACATTATTATATTACGTTATGTTATGGGAAAGCAGTAGTTCTGATGTAACATTATTATATTACGTTATGTTATAGGAAAGCAGTAGTTTTGATGTAACATTATTATATTACGTTATGTTATAGGAAAGCAGCAGTTTTGATGTAACATTACCTGATGACAAATACAGCGATACATCGGAGGAAGTCACAGCAAGTGATAGTGGAAAAGGTGGAAGTGAAGATGATTTACCATCCAATCATTCTAAAGGTATTAATAAAGTTGATAATACACTATCTATTTATTGCATTATCCTTCAAACCCCCCACTTCTCCCTCCTGTCCACCCAACTTGCCACTCTCTCTCTCTCTGTTTGAGAATAAAATTTGGATGGTTTCTTATACTGTTACTCATTGATGTAACTACAAATTCATTATGAACTTTACACAATATGTTAAAGCCTCTGACTATAGAAACTTAAGTTTTCACACTAAAAATTAAAACAAAGTCATATAGAGAAATGCTTTGCAGATTTTCTTGGCCATAGCAATTAAGGTGCCACAAATTGAGAATAAAACAATTGAACTATTCATGTCATATAAATATGAGTTCAGAAAATGTTCTGTGGTACAGATGCATGATGAAATGTTCTGTGGTAGGGATGCATGATGAAAAGAGCGTGCTCTCATTATTCTTGATTTCTGTGATTTCATTGCATCAGCTGGTAATGTAATGCCAAAAGGAATCATTTTTGAAAAGAAAAACAATTTTATTAATATAATTTCCTTGGAATTTCATTTTGAACTGTTATTTTTTTCATGGGAAAATTAATGGATTTCAATTTTCCCACGTTTTCCGCAAAATGTGTTGTCGCTCATTTGCATTTATTATAAGGTCCTATGGGTGACTTTAATGGATTAATTATTATACATGGATCCTTATAAAATGTCTCTAAAACTATTAGGCTCTAACTTAATAGTATCGAATTTGGTTGGAATTAGGCAGGGAAATTTGGTTGTCATTGGGGAAGGAGTGTAATATCTTGGGAACACATTAATATTCCAACTTCTGTCCTGATGAAAAAGACGAGTTGTAAATTGTCATACTTTCTTCTTGATGATTTTACCAATTATCCACCCATACTGCGGCTTCCTTTAATTGTTTTATTCCCATTTTGTGGCATCTTAATTGTTTATGGCCAAGAAAATCTGTAAAGCAATTTTCTATATGACAGTGCAGTGAATGGTGTTTTAATTTTCAGTGTGAAAACTACTCTAGTCTAAGACTTTAACATTCTTGTGTAAAGTGTACAACATGTCCTGCCTAATTAGTTCTGTTTAACAAAAATCTGATTGATTCTGCGAAGAAAAACTAAATTAGTTTTAAGTACAATTAGTATGCACTTGGATTTGGCGTACGTTACATGGTTCTCACTGGATTATGCTGTTCTGTGCTGCTACACAGTTACACCAGCTTAGATATCCAATCAAATATAGTAGATTTAGTTGTCTCCCTTTCTTTGATTTCTACACCACTCATTTCCCTTCAAAGAATATCTTGATAGGGTGGACCTTGCAGGTTTTTAGCCCCTGCTGACAGGTTTTAAGGTCAAATCCAGCAAGAGAAGTTTATTTTTAAGACATGTATAATAAACACACAATTCAACTAACATACAAACAAATATAAGAACTTGTGCAATTTTAGAAAATTAAGTACATACTTAGTTGGGTTAATCAAACATTTTAGTCCATACCAGACCTGAGCTGTACCATTAATTAATTTGCTGGATCTGACACATATTGCCAACCTGACATAACCTTATAGGATAGCTTGGCGTATAATATAATAAAACTTTGTTAAGACGAGCATCGATATAACGAGCACCCGGCTTATTTTGAGCAAATTTCAAAGTCCCAGCAAATTTGCTAAATATATATTGTATACTTATATCATATGGCTATGTCAAGCTCCCGGTTTATTTTGATCATATGACTTGTCCCGATTAGACCTTGAGATAACCAGATTTTACTGTACTGAATTATTCCATGATGTCTCATACTTTGGTTAAAAGCTTGTAGCTTATTCATATCAATTTAACTCTTGTCATGTTTTTTTCTGTTTTTTTTTCAGACCTGAAGTCTAAGAATCTTGGAGTTCCATCAAACAAGTTTCAAACACGACATTACGTGGCTCCAGAATTCCGTCGACAAGGTAGTTTACAACGTAAAGCGTGCAATATTAACTTTGAAGACATTCGTGTTCAGTCACCAACTAATCAGCTGTGTGAAGATACACCATATAGACCTGATAGTCGTGCCAGTATCACTCATTCCACACCTCGACCTAACAGTCGAGCTGCCGTGTTTTATCCCTACAGTGAACAAGGTTTAAATAGAACATTAGACAGTACAGGGGGAGAACACACGAGTGATTGGGACACGGCTTCTTATGTTTAATTATTTGTACAATGCGCAATAAATGAGACGATCTATTATGAAATACTCGATATTCCATGTGTAAGATGGCATACTCAGGCTTTGTGTGTGTACACATGATTTCTTCATTAATGATTGGAGGGTAAATTTTGTCCTAGTCTGACTTATACCGTTTGAAGAGTGGCTCTATGCACTTTCTAACGACACTTATATGTGGTGTGTGTGCTAGGATAAAATGTATGTGCATAAATATATGAACGTTTTTTTTTAATTATTGCATTATTAAAAGTGCTTTTCTGATGCTGATGCCCAGTATAGGAACATGCTATAAGTGCCCAGTATGACTGCATAGAACAAGGTATGTGTACCTGACCACTGACTAGATGAACATGTCGATGGATATGCTTTGAGTGCTACATATATAAACACGCTGATGTACATGGCTGCTAGTTCAACATAGTGTAAGGGTAGCGACTACTGGTATACTCAGGTGTGCTGGAGGTCCTGGGATATACTTGAGACTGGAAGAATGATGTTAGAAGATGGTGTCACAGTCTACAGATAGTTATCAAGGTTTGTATATTGATAGAATAATTTTTGAGAATTCATTTATAGCTTTTTATGTAGGAAATTAAAGGATATATGAGTTGAAATAGCTGAACTCAATTTATAGTTAGCATGCTCCTGTATGATATTGTTCAATTTAAAGAACTTCCAAAAGGTAAATATTTGACTTCTAAAACTTTTACTTTTAAACGTTTAAATAAAAACCATGAGCTGAAATATATAATTTTATAAATTTATGTGTCCCTCTACATGATATTGTTGATGCGGTATTATTTATTCTATTGTATATCATCTATTTTCAGTATGGATAAAAGAAAAACCTAAATTCAAGGGGGACAACTCAGGAGGATACAAGAACTGAGATTAATGTAGTTACTTCCCTTTGTCAAAAATGGTACAAATTGGGTATTCATTTTTGTTCCAACAATGTCGCTTGTCATTGATTAATACCAGTATGATCTTAAAGAAATCCAGATATACATGTATTAACAATTTGTGACCAATGTTATCATTTCTATACGTAATTACCTTATTCAAATATAATTCTTAAAAACAGTTTATAAAATTTAATGTTCAAGCAATAATTATGATCTTCCCTAGAATTTGTTATACTCTTGTTAACTTTGTGCTTCAAATGTTGCTCTGTTCCATAAAGTATCAAATGATGTTTGTTGAATATAACATGTCCAATATAAGAAACATGCTATCTAGAACAATTTCTATATCAACATACACTTTTTAGTTTGACTTTTCAAAGAAAAAAAGTTGAGCTATTGTTGTGACTGGATCGTCTGCATGAGTATTTCTCAAAGACTACCAGAGGTATCTACTTGAAACTTACCATAGTTATTCACTCCATACTGACAATGCTGATAATCCTGTGACCTATATTGAGTTATCTACCCCTGTTACTATCGAAACCAATAAAGTTGAGCGTCCAGCACTCGTAGAAGGTGCTCTTGTTATGGTATTTGGTGAGAACTTTGTAGCTGCTCTGTATTGTTAATCTACTAAAGAAATCTGTGTTGATCGGACATTAAATATATGAATAAGGAGCAAACTCCTACTTTCTATGTATGTTGTACTGTAAGAGTTGGATGATAAGCTACAACATGTTTATCTTGCTGTATTATATCATGGTGCATGCTCATCTTCTGTCTTAGATTACTAAATATGTTCACTCTTGTTTTGGTTCTCCAATGGAAGCATAAGAATGGATCGGGTAAATGTATGTTGGGAGTTGATTCAATATCCGTATACTGTTAATTCAATTAGTAATACTAATGAGGGAACTGTCCCATTTGAAATAATAGTGAGGGCTACCGTTATCTCAGGTATACCCAGTCAGACCTAGATAGACATAGTTTACCTCGGTGGACAGGCTATTTTTAGCTCACCTGTCACAAAGTGACAAGGTGAGCTTTTGTGATCGCTCTTCGTCCGTCGTCCGTCCGTCGTCCGTTCACAATTGCTTGTGAACACACTAGAGGTCACAAATTTAGCCTGATCATTATGAAACTTGATCACAATGATCATCTCCATAAAATCTAGGTCAAGTTCGATATTGGGTCATCTGGGGTCAAAAACTAGGTCACTAGGTCAAATCAAAGGAAAACCTTGTGAACACATTAGAGGTCACAATTTGAGCCTAATCTTTATGAAACTTGATCACAATGATCATCTCTGTAAAATCTAGGTCAAGTTCGATATTGGGTCATCTGGGGTCAAAAACTAGGTCACTAGGTCAAATCAAAGGAAAACCTTGTGAACACATTAGAGGTCACAATTTGAGCCTAATCTTTATGAAATTTGATCACAATGATCATCTCCATAAAATCTAGGTCAAGTTCGATATTTGGTCATCTGGGGTCAAAAACTAGGTCACTAGGTCAAATCAAAGGAAAACCTTGTGAACACATTAGAGGTCACAATTTGAGCCTAATCTTTATGAAACTTGATCACAATGATCATCTCTGTAAAATCTAGGTCAAGTTCGATATTGGGTCATCTGGGGTCAAAAACTAGGTCACTAGGCCAAATCATTGAAAAACCTTGTGAACACATTAGAGGTCACAATCTGTGACTAATCTTTATGAAAATTGATCACAATGATCATCTCTATAAAATCTAGGTCAAGTTCGATATTGGGTCATCTGGGGTCAAAAACTAGGTCACAAGGCCAAATCATTGAAAAAGCTTGTGAACACACTAGAGGTCACAATTTGAGACTAATTTTTATGAAAATTGATCACAATTGTCATCTCTATAAAATCTACGTCAAGTTCGATATTGGGTCATCCGGGGTCAAAAACTAGGTCACAAGCCTTTGAAGGCCAAATCATTGAAAAAGCTTGTGAACACACTAGAGGTCACAATTTGAGCCTAATCTTTATGAAACTTGATCACACTGATCATCACTATAAAATTTTGGTCAAGTTCGATATTGGGTCATCCGGAGTCAAAAACTAGGTCACGAGGCCAAATCATTGAAAAAGCTTGTGAACACACTAGAGGTCACAATTTTGACCTTATCTTTATGAAACTTGATCACAATGATCATCATTATAAAATTTAGGTCAAGTTCGATATTGGGTCATCTGGGGTCAAAAACTAGGTCACGAGGCCAAATCATTGAAAAATCTTGTGAACACACTAGAGGTCACAATTTTGACTCTATCTTTATGAAACTTGGTCACAATGTTTATCTCTATAAAATCTAGGTCAAGTTAGATACTGTGTCATTTGGGCCAAAATCTAGGTCACTAGGCCAAACAGGTGAGCGACCCAGGGCCCTTTGGACCCTCTTGTTTACAACTGTTATCAATTGGCTTTGAACAGACTGTATAGACAATCTATGATAATTATACTAGACACAGGGACATTGCATATACATGATCCAAATACCTCACAGTATATATACTATGTACATGTATATAATAAGATTTGTGTACAACAAATATGCATACACTATGAAAGCGGAATCTACTCAAACACATTTACCAGATCCATTCTAATATTTTCCTGAACAACAAATATAGTTTCTGTATAGTGCTCTGTATAACCAGCCTGTCAATTATTTTGTTTAAATAGTTTAATTTGTTGTGTTCACATTCAGTATAACTTCTGATGAACTTGGTTACAACCTTGTCAACCATCATAGGGTAATAAGTTAAAGAGAAGTGCTAGAAATCCAGATGTTGAGACCTTATTGTGACTGTGCGGCAGTGCCAGACTTGTAAAATATGTACATATATAATTATGCATAATTCATAAGAAAACTTACACTATATTTGTTGTTATTCAAAAGAATTATGACCCCTGAGTGACTTAGCTATTTGTTATGGACAAGGCTTCCACTGGGACATAAGCGTTTACTGAACGAAGTCATGTTACATAATAATTAAGATTTTTATTATTTAATGAAGTGTTCTGTTAAACTTACATCGCCAACATATGAAATTGACAGATAAAGATTTTTACCTTTCTTATTGTAAATGAAACGTTCGCTTACTATGTAGGCGTGGTCCCTGACTATATGGGCGTGGTCACTGACTATATGGGCGTGGTCACTGACTATGTGGGCGTGGTCACTGACTATGTGGGCGTGGTCACTGACTATGTGGGCGTGGTCACTATCTATATGGGCATGTTCTGTATTGTGTGTTTTATAAATTGAGTATATATTGATGTAATATGACATCTTTATACAGTATTCTGCTTGTATTTTCCTTGCATAAAATAATTGCATTCATGTCATGAAATTTTCACCAAATTAAATATGTGATATTTTCTGTAATAAAATTATAAAACTTAACAATTTTTGTTTAATTGTATGTCAACTTAACTATGAATAATGCACAATATAGTATTTTAGGCAACTCCACATATTGATTTGGCATGCCTATTGATTTTGCGTTGCAGGTTGGAAGACACAATTTGTACTCCTCAAATCAATGGGTTGGGTTTCAATGAAACTTTACATGAATATTTGGGTACCTGCAAGCCTACGGTACTTGTGGTGCACAATATCATGAATATTAGGTCTAGAGAAGATCCTGAACAGGTTGAACAAAATAACGACAAAGAGATTAAAGTTAGCACAAGGCCTCTTAAGTTCAACTGTATATTTTGCATATAATTTGACATTGTATGTCTTCCAAACAAGTAGAAATGTCACTCCACTTATCATTTTTAAAACCTTTATTGAATGTCATTTATATACTGAATAAGGATTCAGGCCTTGACAAATGAACTCGTCAGTATCAATGTGATGATACACGTAACATTTTGCAAGGGAGATAATAAACACATCAAGATTATTTCACACAATTGTACGAGTTGTCTCCCCTATTAAACAAAAATTGAAAAACCAAATCAACAACCATAACGCTGAGTACAGCACATTTAATGCATAATATGTAGCTACAGGGCTACAGGCATGCATAATGTCACGTATACACACATTGGAATGGTATATAAAACTGCATGGGTGAGGGGGAGGAGGGGAGTGGGGAGGAGGAGGAGGAGGAGGAGGAGAATCCCATCTCTTCTGTTGTCATATGAAATCACTTACTGACCTCCACCCAACATGCACTAGATAATTTGGTCACCGACAGACGGTATATTCCGTATAATAATCCAGTAGCCATTCAACTGCATATGGATAGTATTCCTTCTGAAAGATTAAGTTCATATCTCTAAGGTGCCCTAATAGATGGTGAAGCACTCGCTGATCCTGATGATGAAGTTGATGTCGTGCTTGGTGATGTTACTACAGAACACGGTCACACTGAAGCAAACTATGCCCCCCCCGCATTTGAAGATCGATATTTCGACACAAAATGGGTATAGTTGTATTTTTCATATTAACAAAATCTATCTCTTTAGTAGAAACTTAAGTCCAATGGGCAAACTTTGAGTAGCGGTCAGTATGGCATGCACGATTCGATTATTACAGAACTCCACATATATTCTATGATTTAGAAATTCAAATGACTCAATCACAGGTAACTATTGCATTGGTAACAAAAAATAATGAAAAATATATTTTATAGAAACATATGAACTTTACCCAAAAAATGTTTTTCGTTTTAGTACGTCTTTATCAATGATACAGTTACCTGTGGACTTGTAGCTAGTAGCTGCCATACATGCACGAGAGGCGATATTTCTCCACAGGTTCAGGTTCAGGTTCAGTTTATTAGCATAAGAACATTATTTATGTTCGTCGCCTTAAACAAACAATAGGCGGCATGCAATCAACACAATCAACACAAGAAGAGCATGTACAAAATAAAATGAGCAATGTGAACACAGTAACATAACAATAGTCCCAATATGTACAAAGAATATAACGATACATGTTTATAGAACAATTAATGATAACAGAAATACTACTGATTATCTAAATAAGAGTTACGTCTTTGAAATGCTAGGTGTACATATTTTGCTAATTTACATAGTATCATTTTTTTGGATGAAGACATTACTCTGGTAAATTTTTGGATAGTAGGCCAATGACAATAATAATTTGGTAAAATAGTTCCCCGTAAATGACGATAGTAAGGACAAACCAAGACAAAATGGTATTCGTCTTCCACAACATTCATAGAACAAGGTACACACTTCCTATTTTGGCGTTCAATGTTACGAATTCGTCCTTCCTCAATGGCTAATTTGTGAGAAGAACAGCGTAATTTAGTTAGAGACACACGATGCTTGTCATTATTTACAATAGTAAGGTATTTTTCACATTCGAACGTTGTTTTAAATTGTTTATATGTAGATAATCTTGACATGTTATTTATTTCACTATGCATGTTTTGTTTAGCCTGGTCATATAGTCTGGTTAAAACACTATTTAGTTGTGAGGTAGTAAGCGAAACAGAGTTCCACAAATATCCAAATCCTAGTGTATTCAATAATTGTTTCACATTACAATACCAAGAGTCTAATATAACTGTATTTTTGCAACATAAATACACTTGGTGCAATAATGTATCTGTAGAATTGACAATTTTATACCAATATTTGATAATTTTTACTTTTCTCAATATATGTAAGGGAAACAATCCTAATTCGCTATATGCAATAATATTTGGCGTTTTGGAACGGAGCTTTAAAATTCTTTTTAAAAAAGAAATATATATCTTTTCTATATCAGGAGCTTTATGAAAACCCCATATTTCAGAACCATATTGAAGAATTGGTAAAACCATAGAGTTGAATAACTTCAATTTGTCATCAATAGTGAGAGACACGTTATCAAATAGAGAATATAAGGAAAATATAGCTCTCGAGGCCTGTTCAGACAATTGTTTTTGAGTGAAGTAAAACTTCCCATTTGCGGATAGGGTAACACCAAGATAAACAAATCTCTTAACATTAGTAAGTTTGACATTTTCATAGAACAAGTTAACATTTTCACACCGTGACCCTTTCTTAAAAACCATTACAACAGTTTTTGATGTATTTACCGTTACGTTCCATTTTCTACAATATACTTCAAGTTTGTTCAAAAGTAATTGTAAACCATTTGCCGAATACGAAAATAAAACCGTGTCATCGGCAAAAAGAAGAATAAATATTTGTAATTGTTCAAAACTAAACATATCAGCATTTTCGTCATGTAGCATAGTAGACAAATCATTTATAAAAATAATAAAAAGTAAGGGTGATAAGGTTTCACCCTGTTTAACAACCATTAAACTTTCAAACAGTTCTGAGAGGTTTCCGTTTGATTTTACAGCAATTTTAACAGAATTATACATTGACATCAACATATGAACATATTTACAGGATATACCACTATCTAATAGCTTAAGCCATATACCATTTCTATACACCATGTCAAAAGCCTTTTTAAAGTCTATAAATGAACAATATAATTTCTTATTTTCAGAAGACACAACAGATATCTAGTGGTTAAAAGACTTCTGTCGTCATGATTGACGATAGTCTATCACCATCACGTGTGTGTATACGGTACATCATCGAAATAATGGACATTTCATTTACGCTAATGTTCGGTTGTTAAAGATGACACACCAAAGCTCTCCTCTTCATAAACGAACGAATGTAGAGATGTCTTATTTTAATGACTGATTGTTTGTAAATTGTGTCAAAAGGTCATAGACTGGTTATGTAACGATGTTTTTATAGCCGACCTTGTTTAGTTTCATACATGTACATAAAAAAATGTAAAATTTATATTTTTCTACAAATATCTTTCGGGTGTAAGAAACTGTGATAAAATTTAAACTGGCAGCACAAAGCAATAGTAGGCTGAAGAGCGCTCGTGCATGTAATAGATTTATTAATTTGACGAAACCCGAAATTATTCGAGCAGTTATTCTTATATTTTTACATTTCCTTATTCATCGTCACTCCACTTAGAGCATAGGGTAGTCCCTAGTTACAACTCTCTATCTATTCAAGCTTTAATCCGACTTTAACATCTCGTCCTCTCCCGAGACATGTTCGTCTTGCTGAGCTCAATATACAGGGGCAATGATAACATCTAACGTGTAGTTGCATTTTGCAAGCAGAATACCTGGGCCGGTTACAAAACATCTTAAGTGAAAACTTAGAATTTTCTTAAAATCTTATTTTTTTCTTAAGTGTATCAGCTAAACAGGAAAACTAATATTAGCAATTATTTACACTCATGACACTATTTAGAAGCATTATGTAAAGAGCTACAGTAATCATACAGAAAACATGGGCTATTTTTCGTTTCTTGTGAAATATGGGCAGCTCAATATTTTAACTTAAGTCAAAACATTTAAGTTTTTACTTAAGATACTTTATAAATACCGACCCTGGATGTTTATAACCCTAAATTGGCTCGTATTTCCATTCCCAAATTGTAGGACTAATCTATTAAATTTCAACATCTACTTGACAATAATTATATAATTTCTATGAAGCAAAGTTTACTATACTAGTACATAATCGACATAACATCAATGCAAGTGATTTTTTTAAATACTACACAATGGTACGCATATATCGATGGCTTAGAATTAGAAGGTCGTAACGACCAAATCGATATTTTGAGAAAACACGGGAAAACTGTCTGACATTTAGCCTTTACTTACGGTAAAACAAACTTTTACAACTTCATTTTGGTCAACATGACAAGTTCAGATTTTTATGAAAATGGGCTCATTAGAACCGCCTTGTGATGCTTATTCTAAATATGTATGAATCTTAAAAGGTCGTAAGTGGCACTTACGACCTTCTAATTATATATATCTACAATCTGTAAAAATGCTTCATATAAGTATTTGATCATGAACAGAAAGCGACTATTTTTTATAACAAAAGTGTAACGATTGTACATTTTTTGTAGGTGGATGAGTGTGTAGGTATGACAGCTTCAGTTGTACAGTGTTACTGGAGTAGTTCATGTAACAGTTCTAGATATACAACCTGTATATCATGTTGGCAGTCTACCAGGTAAAGGATATACAAAATGTAAATTACATATTTCGCTAGCTCATGAACTTGTCTCTCGCTCAACTTCATGTATGAATACAATCTGTAGTATCAATGTGGTGTAAAACATGTAAAACATGTCATCTAGTCATCCAACCTACACACTGTTTACAACTTGTATTTATACGGTGACTCCCTTACACATTAATAGGTCGTATATATATGGAGTTATAAATTATAGTGTTTACAAGGTCCAGTTATATACATTTATATTATTTACGAGAAAATTATTCATAAACATTGCGACACGTGGTTAAACCTGGACTTACCTGGATATTTGACTACTGGATTTACACTGATTCATGTAAGTAACGTTACATTCTAAAGTATTTCATAAAAGATAAATATTCAACTTCGTTTGACCGAACTACTCATTATAAGTCAAATGCCGAACATAGCCTTGGTGCGCCAGCCAGTTTTCTGCATCCAGTTTTGAACCCGGGTCGCTATATTAGAGGACAAACGCACTAACCACCCAGCTACGGTGGCACACAACCAACCGGTAGTAACACTGACATGCTGCCTCACGAAAGCCTGTATCCACAGTGTATAAACTCCTGTCCGCCTAAACCGGATGTCGCTCATAACTAAGCGTGCAGTTTCATATCCGACAGCTTTTCGAAGTAAACAGCAGTTAGTATTTCGTGTTTTTTTCAATCGTTTTGCATTGAATAAACCTGTTTTACACATTGTATCAGCGTCTAATAAACGTCTCTGCATCAGAAAGTCCTTTACTAGGCACTATCATTTCAAATAAACACGAATTTCATCAAAATACACCGCTGATCAAAGTGACAGATGAATCAATCACGCTAAAATCACCGTTATTTCGGACATTCTGAGGGAAATCGAGTACTAATCGCTTCTAAATGATTGTTTTATGAATCTATACGTATGGATTTACATAAGCCAGGTTGTATTTGCCACTCGAACAGTTACAATACTGTTTAATCCAACATGTATTCGAATCATGCACTAAACGCCTATTCGGATAACTCAGAATTCCGACTGCCCTAATAGTCGCAACACTACTGTCAGCCTAATTTATAAAATAATTACGAAATGCTTATGCGTATTAGCCTATTCAAGGTGCTAATTTAAATGATACATAATATGTTTGGTTTGTATCTTTAATTGCGACAAGGAAACAGTCAATTTTAGTAAATTACATCCTTAATCAAATCACCGCTAGCAATATCTATTTTAAGATAAGATAGATAAGATAATCTTTATTTAACTTCGGTAATGTTCAACATAATAACATAAGCTTGAAGCTTGTATCCGACATAAACATTGATTATCCAATAACATACACACAAACAATCTATAAAATAAAAGAAGATTAAATATATTAAAGACAGAATCACATTCAACGCTCATTATCATATAGATAGGTAAAATTTGAATTCACAAGGAAAGACATGGGTACAAACTAAACTAAGACATGCATCTTAAAGAATGTAAACACATGTTGAGCAGATGGAAAACAAATCTAGATAAACAACAAGAGCATTGGTAGAAATGTATATAAAAACACAGTCACAAAAAATAAAACTGCATTTAAAGAATGGTCATGACTAAAATAAATAGCAAAAAAGATATGTTCGATGGAATAGTTGCAATCATATGATTAAAAAGAATTCAATATATAATGCATGCAGTTTTATGCATATAAAGCTACATGCTATACGTCACAAAATGTACATGTACATGCAAATTAAGGCAAACAAACGAGCATAAAACGTATAAAACGTGTTCCATCCATGGTACAAGTGCTTGATATGTAGCCAGGAACCCATGATCCCCTCTATACCCACAAAAATAGTTTTAGCAGGGACTGTATCTATACAGTGAACCTAAATTAAATGCTAAATCTATCAAAGGTATTTTATTGCCAGGCTAATGAGCTTTTTCTTTCATATATGTTGTACTTTCCATAGAAATATGTCCTTCCAACCACTGAATTGTTTGCTAAAACCTGTAATGAGTTTTACTGTCTTGAACAAAGATTGCTGATCTACTAGCGTAAAGAAAAGTATAACACACATATTAGACAGGGGTAAACGACGCTCTGCTAACAACGTTGTAAATTTCAAGAATTGGTCTTGCTGTCCAGCCGATTTGCTGTGACAGTTGTTTTGTTTCTTCATCCATTCGATTTTTGTGATAGTCAAAAACAAAGCAATCGTTCGTTTGTGTACCGACAGATGTTTGGAGAATGTGCATATCATCGAAACACAAACTCAGATTAGCTTCTTCATCGTCGGTACTGTCTACCAGTGACGCCTGAGTCGAATCTCCTTTCACAGGCGTTCAACACAGTCTTAGAACTTTCTTTTCTGGAGACGTGAATATATCATTATCCGGTAAACATTTAGAAGTTTTTAGATTCCACGTCCCTATTTCTTCGAAACAGGTTGTAAATTGGTTATGCATATATATTTGTTCTGGAATGATTGAAAGTTTTTTGTTGAAAGGGAAAAAAGATTTTTCAATTAAATGTACTTTTTGTTTTATTTTTAATATGCAGTCAGAATGGAGTGTTAAAGTATGATCTATAACGTCTTGAAATAATGAGTGAAAACTGCAGTAGTAGCATTGATATTGGTCGTCCATGAATTGAAATGAATAAAAAATATAATTTTTTACCGTTTTTACACATAACAAAGCCAGAACAGTACATTCAAGTATGAATAGACGTGATAAATCGGCATACAAATTTACTACTAGGGGTACAGGCCAAATTTGACAAAAAACGAATAGCTGGCCTATACTGAATCGCATAGTCGTACAGTGTAATCGGCATACATGTCCTCGAAAAAAGCATTTTATATGAAAAAGAAACCGTAACAGTAGGGAAAAGTTAGTGTTTATCGATGTGTTATACATTTATTTACAATGTTATAAAAGTTGCAACACTGGTTGGGTACCACATAAACTTTCTTTTAAAGAATTTGTTGGTTCTTTGTGAAATCTGGCAAATAACCAACTGTGAATTTACTTTAAGATAAAGTTATTATGGGGTTTTATTAGGACTGTTTGGTATCAACGTAAACAGTAATTAACGTGCTACATATTTAACAAAATAATATACTTACTGTACGCCACGCTAACGAATAAACTGATAAAATCCAAAACATTCGAGACCGTAAACGCAATTTAATTTTTTTTGGCCGCCTAGTTATGAGCGACATCCGGTTTAGGCGGACAGGAGTTTATACACTGTGGTATCAGGTATTGGAATAACATATCTAACCCTGTTCTTGGTTATCTTTTCATTATTTCCAAATAGTCTCCTTGGACCAGGTTCTTTAATGTTCCTGATGTCCTTCTCTTTATTTCTAGCAATAACTTCATCTTAATTACCAACCAGTTCATCTCTATTTGGGTAGGAAACATTTTTGAAAACGTGTTTCAGAAATGACCAAGTGCCCTACATGATATTCGAGCCAGTAGCTAGGGAATTGAACCAGCATTTATGTGGTGCATGCGTTGTGCCAACTAATCAAGCAAGATCTGATTGATTGGTTCAGTAATAATTATGTAAATTTTAATCAGATATTCACTAAAGGGGGTTCTTAAAAGATTAATGAACGCAAATGCTTTTGCATACATTTATTCATCTTAGTTTTCCCTTAAAGTCCACAGACCTTTATACACCCATACATGTGTGTACATATTCGGTATCGCAAATTTACATAATTCAGTAAGTTTATTTTCTAGCTACTTATCTGCTAATTGGAGGTCTTTGTTCTTGGTGGCATTTATTGTCGTAGTCGATCTCCATCAACCATGTTATGTACTGCAAGTTGTAAATGATTAACATTTCATGGACGTATAATGACTTGCCTGTAAAACAATGTGGTAAATGAATAATTCAAAGCTGTACCTGCACTCAACTGCCATGGTATGACTAATGAAATAAAGAACTTCTTGTTATGTTGAAACGGACGGAAAAGGAACCTTTATTCTCTGCATCGTCGTTTTATCAAAGCACTTGCAGTAATCTTATAAATGCACGTCACATTATGGAGGCATGTTATGGATACAGGTAACTTGTCGCCATCTTAGTAACGCGATTGGCTATTTAAATGGCGACAAGACAGATATGCGCCGGACGTCTAGCAGATGCGGATGCTGAAAAAAAAATTCGCGCCAAAATTGAGTTTCGGGGTTTTGGTTCGGCACCGTCAAATTGATAAAGTTACCTGTGAGTATAGATTGATTCATAAGCACTAGTAATATTCCCGTAATCATAAATTGTAGTTAAGAATAATAAACAATTTCAAGTTGGGTGTAACACTAGGATTCCCAAAAGCGCTTTGATAAAACTTTGACCCAGATACCGGCTACCGAGGTATATTTGAGTAAGAGATTGTCTGGTCATTCGTTGATCATCGGTTAGTATTTTTGATCAAGCAAACATTCCGACGTGTTGTAAGAAACAGAAGATGGTTACCCACTAAATAAAGCTTTGTCCAAGTTTAATCAGTCTAAGGTCAAATATGTCAAACTTTTATACATCAAATCCCAGGCCAACAATGTCAAACTTTTATATACAACACATCGACTTAGTATACATTAAATACATGTTACATTAACAAATCAATATGATCAGCGAACAAAATGTTTGTGATATGTGTACATACTACATAACCATAAAACTACATAAACAATAGCTTTCCGTTTTTCACTTTTTGATAATCACATAATTTATTATAAACAAATTATACTTAATTATTCGTTTCGTAAGTAAAAAATTGTTGATACAGTAGAAACTCCCTAATCAGAATCGACCAAAGTAATCTTATTGGGGAGGATTTCGCATTGGAGACCTTTAACCTATTTAGTGTTTTACAGGGAAAATTTCTATTACTTGCTGTACACTGGTGTTATGTCTGTACTCAGTAGTTCATGTTCCAGTGTAGCATCCAGTTGTGTATAATCCTGGTGTGATGCAGAACAAATAAAATAATATAAAATAATATAAAAATAAATATTAATGCTGATTAGACTTGTTCAAGATTTTTACACAAAAAATTTAATAACCCATATGCAAAGCCAGCCGAAATTAAAGTGATAGGATCTTTTACAAAACGGCAAGCAATAATTACTCAAAAGTCGAATGACACTTTGGTGCTTTTAGATAATTGCCATACCATTTCCAAAAATGTACTATTATTCTAGCAAAGAATATATACAATCGTTCAATCGATACCCTCTTTTTTACAATCATGAAATTGTTTATGTAATTGTTCCGGGTTCACAAACAGAAAAAAGACCGGTCAATATTAATACTAACGACGTACACGTTGGTCCGATGTACAACGTATGGCGATGTTTTATATCTGGGCTCAGTAATCATACTAATGCGAGTTAATAACGTAATTGGTTGCAGAATGGTGAACATATTTTGCTAATCCTAATATAAATACAATCAGTAATTAGTGGCGAGTGTAGACAGGAACTGTAGATCTATAGCCGTAATATTTTGTAATATTGAGATTTAGCATTTACACCGCCTCACCACAGAACAAGTCGTTTCTGCTTGCGCAACCAGTTTGTATCTCACTACAACAGAGTATGATCCAGGACAGTACTGTGCTGGTGTTTCTTGAATTACACTAACCATCAGTCTCTTTCCTCGAAGCCAGGGGTCATTGACAAATTAGGCAGGGGTAAAACCGAACAGACACGCATGTTAACGACTACCTCAGCATTACACAGAAAATAGAGTAATCTATGCAAGTGCGGCTCCAGGCTAGTCGGGATCCTTGAATACATACCCGGTAGTCAGAAACATACCTGAGTGAATGTAAACAATAGCTGGTCGGACCACCTCCTTGAAAAAATACTGGAATCGCGTGCGTCATGCCAAATTTATATCAATGCCGTGGTGGCCTTCGGTTTAAACGGTTTCTTGTTATCGGCGGTGAGCTATTGGATCTGCATTTTAATCTTCATTTTACTTCAACAAATCCACTAATGCACGATGGCATGTTTTATCTAGAAATAATATATACTTCTACTGTAAGGTATTTTTGGAAAATATTTTAGAAAACCTCCAGACAACAATGCTGCTATACATGTATATCAGAATTTATTGCACGAGGCATGTAAAACATTTAGGTTAACCGTGAGATCAGTTATTTTGGTATTTGGTAACATAAAATATCAAAGGATGGTTTCACCAAGGTTCCCAAGTTGCATGGTCCCCATTTTGGTCTCAATCGAGCCACATGTCTGTCGAGTCTGTATGGAAGTCACACGAAAAGTGCTGACTGTACATGTATTTAACCAATTCTTCGTGTTACGAATCTGACGAATAAGAATGAGTTTGCAATGCAATGTTTATGTAATTGTGTTCTCAATAGTCTCGTATTCATGTATAATATGAAGTTATGACACATGAAACCCGCACGCATGGAAGCGAAATAACACATGTTTATGCAAAATATACTAGTATACAATGTATACTCGTCATTACCCGGTTGAGTATAACCAGCACAACGTAAGCCACTTTCAGCACTTACTGAGTATGCAAGAAATAACTGCTACAAAAGCAGAAATGTTCGCGAGGGATTAGTTTTCACTATTAGTCTATATGTTCGCGAAATATTAGTGGATACGTTCGTTAAACTGTACTCGTATGCTCGTGAGCTTAAAGCGGCTGAACAACGAAAGACATAAAACAGATTTAACACGGCGAAATACTAAATAATGCCAATCATCTACAGCTTATCTGCCTACCTAATTGCACTACCACGGCATGTTTGTCTCTAAGGCCATAAATTCACGAAATGTCGGACTTGCTAAGATTTGTGATTCTACAGTATCCTTTATTGACGTTTGGGATACCCATTCATAATTCTATCTCAGATAGATGTTAATTATTGCATTGCTTCAAGCACTAACCGTAGTCTGGTTCCCTGTCCTAAATCTTACAGTGGTTTAGGTCAGGCTGCAACCAATAATCGATATCTACAGTGGTCAAATCAAAATGGCGGACGTACGTTAGTTTATATAGGCAATTTTAGAATATCCCCATAAAGTGTATGATATGTATGTGTCATTTTGATGTGACTTTGCAGAGTAATAGAAAAAATAATGGTCTTTGCAATGATAGAAGTTTATTCGCTACAACAGCACTAGTATCTACAAAATAACGTTTATAAAATGATTAAAATATTTTTGTAGCAGGGTTTTAATAGTCCATTAATTTCTAACTTTTCAATTTGCCAAATTAGCACAATCGGTCGAGCCACTGACTTGTAATCAAGGGATCCCTGGTTCGATCCCTGTACAGGCCAGTTATTGTTTTCCTTTTTTAATATTTTGCTTAATTTGTGTAATACAAAAACTTTATTTTCTTATCATGTTCCTTATTCAAGTATAAACTAATAACGAATTACGATTCATATAAAAAATAATAATAAAAAAAATAATGACAATACTGGTCTCGAACCTCCAACATCCATGTTACTGATATGACGCTTTACCAACTAAGCTAACCGGGCATTTGATGTCTGGTGCGATTTATATGCACTATATACACGCTGGTACAGAAATTTTCTTAATTTACTTTGCTTTTTTTGTACATATCAGTTGTGTCATTTTAATGAAATATGTTTAATTGAATAGAACATACATTTTCCCATTAATATACAAAATTTCATCGATATGACACATACATAACACACATTTTTGGAGGATATTCTAAAATTCCCTATATAAGCTAATGTTCAACCGCCATCTTGTTTTACACATGGAAGCGACCATATTTGGTAGATTGCGCCGGACCTATACTGCAATGTAATGAAAGATTTAGGTACCGGGAACCAGACTAGCACTAACCGATGATCTTAGTAACGTAATTGTTAATTGTTACTCCGATATGTATAGAACTAAATTGATCTTTCCATCCTGAGCTTGAGTAAATGTTCAATGTACGTGTGTGGCGTACTTTCCCAGTGTGTGCTAATTTTGACTCACCATTGATATGAGCGACAACGAGCATTTCGTTGGCAGCACTGAAAACCAACGAGGATGGCTATTGATTTTTCGTTGATGAATTTTTCATAAAAAGCTTTGGGATTGTATCGGGAAACTTGTGGCACTTTCTGCAGAATGTTATGATGTGAATTAGAATTGTGGTGTTTACATTGGATACTTTTCAGTTTTTTGTTGGGTGTAGACTTTGATGTAGTTGTAGATCAGGATAATGTAATTCACAGTTCATGCTATTTGACTGCGTGTCTCGGTAAGTTTTGTTTCGTTTATTCTAGTGTACGTTTCTCTCTAACATTTCTATATGGGTCCACATTAAAGTAACAAATGTATTGGAAATGTTAACAAACGAACCAGCAACTGCTATAATTATCATGCATGGTGCAACACTAACTGGTCTAGAATCGTTCAAACAAGATGTGACCCAATTACATGTACAAATCGATGGCTTATTAAGTACAAGAATGTCGTAACTACCAAATCGATATTTTGAGAAAACACGGAAAAACTGTCTGACATTTACTCTTTACTTACGGTAAAACAAACTTTTACAACTTCATTTTGGTCAACATGAAAAGTTCAGATTTTTATGAAAATGGGCTCATAAGAAGCGCCTTATGATGCTTATTCTAAATATGTATGAATCTTAAAAGGTCGTGAGTGGCATTTACAACCTTCTAATTCTAAGCCATCGAAATGTACCATCATTACCATTATAGAGGTATATACAGTAGGTGTGTTTGTTTGTTCCTGGTCTTAACCATGCTATTCTTTTTTGAAAGCCTTATTTACTTGGGTTCTTTAATCATTTGTCGTATGCCAAACCTGCCTATAATATCCGGTAGATGATTTGACCAATCTCATGAAAATTATATTCTAACATTTGCTTCTTTCGTTTACGCCTATAAGTATATCAGCGGTAAGGTACTCGGGCGTATTAAGGGTCTGGTGTAAGTGATGTTGAGGAGTTGACCACTTTGCTTCATATTCTCGTTCAATCAACGTAATTTTTTGCTGAAATATATAGTCTAGGGACTTGACTATTACTACTTATTTATGAAAATGGGTTGCTACATACATAATGCTTACTTTAAATGCATGCTTGCTGACACCACCACCCATAAATCGACGACAACATCAACATAATTTACAACAGCAATAGCTCGATGGTTGTCTACAAGACTTTCGTATGTCCTTCTTTATTGTAGCAGTTACTTCAGTCCTGTTGGCAACCCTCGAGTTATCTTTCAATGGGTTTTCTTTGTCATTGTTCGATAGTTCAACATATCATCAATTATTTATAAGGTCAATTACCCACACTTACAAGACATTGATGGAACTATGTTACACGTCAAAATGCTCCCATAGGACCACAGATACATGGCCAAGGCTGTTTGCAATGTTCTGAAGTGACCAACAATTTGTATCAGTCATAAGTGTGTAAGTCATACATTGGTATTTCTGATACTTGTATTGGATTTATGATTTGGGTTTCAATGCAACAAAAACATGCTGTTCCTTCCTTTTGGCTACTATATGTACATGTATATTGATATTTTGATTTACCCGTATAAATATCATATCATATTGATGGCACGTATGAAAATAATGTTGTACCGATTTTGTATGTCCTTTGTGTTCATCTAGTCATTTCTTATCATTTGAAACATAGCAACTTAGAATTGTATATATGGCTCATGGGAATCCACATTTGGAGATCAAACCGTGTCAATTGCAATCCTAACTGCTGTAGTAAATGGTGGCTGCAGTGGTCGCAATGTCGTTAGGCTGATAAAGAATGGTGAACATACTACACACCAGTCCCTGTTTGTGCAAAATGAGTAAACATACTCTACTCTGTGCTTACACAGGATACTCTTGGTGCAAAAAATGTTGTTGTTTTTTCAGTTGACTCTCTGTCTGAACCAGAGAGGTTAATCTTTGTTACCCAGCTCCGACCGTTCAAAACATCGTTTCATACAATGAGTGTCCAGTGTCGTTACCACAGGGAGAGGTCCATTCTCTCATTTTCAGGTCTTACTGTGACATCGTTTTTATCTGTGCCCCGTGTAGGACCATGGTGAGCTTTTAATGCTCATACAGAAGTTTGACGAGACTCTTTACGGCTTCATATATTAATGTAGCAAGGATGTTTGATTTATCTAGCTGTAGGCGACCTTTTTCCTGCTTTCCAAAATTACATTTTCTATTAGTTTGTTTAACAACTTAAAAGCTTTGTCTAACGCGATATAATGGCTAGTTAGTGATGTCTTGTTTTGTTAACCTACTTTGTCCTGGTAAAATGGTAGAATCTTCTCTCGCGATCCTGGTTGGTGACTTCTTAGAAAGTGAAGGCTGTTGCTGCCCGTTTCTTTTTAACGAATACCACTCTTACATTTGGATTACCGTTTTAACTACTTCCGTTTAGACATCCGTAGATAGCTTTCTGTTTTCCAAGCTGCTATGGTGACGGAAATTGGAAACGCTAATGTCGATTCTTTATGGTTTCAAATCACTTCAGAGGTTCAGATTTTAGTTATTCATGGATACGGTCTTTATTGCACAGGGTTTAGAAGTTTTCTTAGTAACACTTAACGGTATGAGAGTTAGACTGAACACTGAATGGCCTCTAATGTTGGACAGTAGTTGTACTGAATACTAAATGACACGTAATGTTTGGTAAGTAGTTGGACTGAATACTAAATGGTGTGTAATGTTTGGAAAGTAGTTGGACTGAATACTAAATGACACGTAATGCATGGAAAGTAGTTGGACTGAATACTAAATGGTGTGTAATGTTTGGAAAGTAGTTGGACTGAATACTAAATGACACGTAATGTTTGGAAAGTAGTTGGACTGAATACTAAATGGTGTGTAATGTTTGGAAAGTAGTTGGACTGAATACTAAATGACACGTAATGTTTGGAAAGTAGTTGGACTGGATACTAAATGACACGTAATGTTTGGAAAGTAGTTGGACGGAATACTAAATGACATGTAATGTTTGGAAAGTAGTTGGACTGAATACTAAATGGTGTGTAATGTTTGGAAAGTAGTTGGACGGAATACTAAATGACACGTAATGTTTGGAAAGTAGTTGGACGGAATACTAAATGGTGTGTAATGTTTGGAAAGTAGTTGGACTGAATACTAAATGACACGTAATGTTTGGAAAGTAGTTGGACGGAATACTAAATGACACGTAATGTTTGGAAAGTAGTTGGACGGAATACTAAATGACCTGTTATGGTTGGAAAGTAGTTGGACTGAATACTAAATGGCCTGTTATGGTTGGAAAGTAGTTGGACGAAATACTTAATGACATGTAATGTTTGGAAAGTAGTTGGACTGAATACTAAATGGCCTGTTATGGTTGGAAAGTAGTTGGACGAAATACTAAATGACACGTAATGTTTGGAAAGTAGTTGGACTGAATACGAAATGGCCTGTTATGGTTGGAAAGTAGTTGGACGAAATACTAAATGACATGTAATGGTTGGAAAGTAGTTGGACTGAATACTAAATGAAATGTAATGGTTGGAAAGTAGTTGGACTGAATACTAAATGGCATGTAATGTTTGGAAAGTAGTTGGACTGAATACTAAATGAAATGTAATGGTTGGAAAGTAGTTGGACTGAATACTAAATGGCATGTAATGTTTGGAAAGTAGTTGGACTGAATACTAAATGGCATGTAATGATTGGAAAGTAGTTGGACTGAATACTAAATGGCCTGTAATGATTGGAAAGTAGTTGGACTGAATACTAAATGAAATGTAATGTTTGGAAAGTAGTTGGACTGAATACTAAATGAAATGTAATGTTTGGAAAGTAGTTGGACTGAATACTAAATGAAATGTTATGGTTGGAAATTAGTTGGACTGAATCCTAAATGGCATGTAATGATTGGAAAGTACTTATACTGAATACTAAATGACATGTAATGGTTGGAATTAGTTGGACTGAATACTAAATGGCATGTAATGGTTGGAGAGTAGTTGGACTGAATACTAAATGGCATGTAATGGTTGGAGAGTAGTTGGACTGAATACTAAATGGTATGTAATGGTTGGAAAGTAGTTGGACTTTATACTAAATGACATGTAATGGTTTGAAAGTAGTTGGACTGAATACTAAATGGTATGTAATGGTTTGAAAGTAGTTGGACTGAATACTAAATGGTATGTAATGGTTGGAAAGTAGTTGGACTTAATACTAAATGGCATGTAATGGTTTGAAAGTAGTTGGACTGAATACTAAATGGTATGTAATGGTTGGAAAGTAGTTGGACTTAATACTAAATGGCATGTAATGGTTTGAAAGTAGTTGGACTGAATACTAAATGGTATGTAATGGTTGGAAAGTAGTTGGACTTAATACTAAATGGCATGTAATGGTTTGAAAGTAGTTGGACTGAATACTAAATGGTATGTAATGGTGGTCTCCCCGTACTTACAACCAATAGTGTTTATTTTATCCTACAATAATGTAACATGGATAGTATGACGCTCACTTGTTCAACCTTGCTTTGTGTTCGGCTGGTTTGATTGAGTGCTGCCTTCCCTGCCTGATTTCCTCATACCTTTTTTTGGAACGTTGTGAAACTGTTTTAAGACTGATCTGCTCGCTAACAAGTTGTGGAAATATTGAGCGACAGCCTGGATTGATTGACAGAGTGATACATTGTATAGAGTTAATACATAGCGTGAATATGTCCTTCAGCTATACATTGTCTCAACCAATTACTGATATCCAGACACCGTAACTTGTAGATCAACTATTCTCAGGAGATAATCCATTTACTTTATTTCTACTCCTAACATTGCTGCTTCATCAATAATACACGTTTGACTCTCTCTGACTTGCCCTCTGTTTCTACACGTTTGACTCTCTTTGACTTGCCCTCTGTTTCTACACGTTTGACTCTCTCTCTGACTTGCCCTCTGACTCTCTGCGACTTGCCCTCTGACTTGCCCTCTGTTTCTACACGCTTGACTCTCTGTGTGTAACTCTTTATTTCTGCACGTTTGACTCTCTTTGACGTGCCCTCTGTTTCTACACATTTGACTCTCTGTGGCTAATTCTTTATTTCTGCACATTTGACTCACGTATCTGGTATATACGTTCTATTTCTCCTGATGCATACATAACTACGTGTATATTTCATGTTTCGTATTTATTAGAAGGTATACAAATGCCGTCTAAAACACAAAGTAAATACGTGTATATTGATGTCCAGACCTTGTATAATTATGTTTAAGTCAATGGTTCTAATGTCATGTCCTCGAGTTCAACCTAGCTGTTAACGATTTAACAAGACAATGGTGTTTCCAGTTGTAGTATGGACGTGTAAAATATCTCGTAAACGAGTGATGGTTAAATAAAAAATACCCGACAACACTTGGTTAATATCAAATGTCGTGCAGTCTTCTGAACCTTATTAGAATGAGAGCTGGGACCGACTAACACACACGTGCAGTGAGTGCTTCTGGAACTAGAACTTGTCATTATGAACACCTCGGATGTTATGCATTTACCGGAAACAAACGGAAATGACCGAACTTTCACGATTGTAGAACATTTATCATGCAATCTGGCCGGGTGATTATAAACATTTCTGCTTCTCATACTCATACTCCATACTCCAAACATATTATTTTTGAATTTTGCATTAAAATCAACACTAACTTGTAGCAAATGATCTAATTAAGAAAATGAACCCCCATTTCATATGTTTCCATTCAGTAATAAAGAAGTTACAGCAGTTTTTGTAACTAAGAAATAGTCCAATTGGAGTACGGAGTATGAGTTGGAGCATGGAGTACATACTCTAATGTTTATAATCATCGGACCTGATTAAAAATCTTATCGTCAAACCCGCTACGCTACTGCCGTTTTTAACAAGTTTTCAACAATAATGCTTATGAAACAAAATACAAAAGAAAATATGTTTATAGCTTGAGATTAAAAGGAAGTTACAGCTGTTTTGTTGGGTCTATATTCCGAGCTTGTGTGACGTCGCAAACGTCATTCAAACATTATTCGACGTTGCTGTAACAAACATTACAAATTGTATGTCAAAGTAATAGGTTTTCCTGCAGAACGGCTCATATGTATATATCATTGCATATAAAATAAAAGTTTAGATGATGCGATAAAGTATAATACTTGTACTAGCATTTGTAAGGCTAATCACATCCGGATATTTTGTGAGTTTCGCAACACTGATCAAATTTGATTTGCATGTGGTTGACTCGACTGAAATAAAATCTAAATCAATCGTAATTGGTTTATACATAGAACTGCCATACTAAACAAGTTTACATTTTTACAATATATGACAATTTCTGTATTGACGACTCAATGTGAATAGAACAGATTCTGTATAGAACATTGATTACATAGCGGGATTTATCACGTGGCATGTTACAGAGAAAAACTAAACACGCACACCAGTGACAAGATCATTTGTTAGGGCTGTATGTGTTGATTAAACGCAGTCGTTTGGATATAACATAATCATCTCATGAACAGTTATGGCAGATTTTCTGTATGTGGGTACGTCATTGGAACAACGTGATTCAGTACTTACCTAATACATGTCAAATAATATACTGTGAAATCAATAATTTTCGTGGGGATTAAATTTCGTGGATTTTGTGGTTCACCGTCAACCACGAAATCAAATCCCATCGAGCACTAATTTTGATCCTTGTATTTATTTCTTCTAGAAATGCAAAATCTACGAATTAAGGTTCGATCGAAATGGACTTTTTAACAAAGGCCCTTCGAAATAAAATAATTTAACAGTATACAGAGACTGGTGACCTCATAAAAAAGTAATTTACATTGAAGTTATTTTGTCACATTAACCTCCCCAGCGACGTGTTGCGTTGTAACACTACACAAGTCGAATGTTCTAAGTACAATGTGCAATATTGTTGTTTCGTGACAACACGAGAAGTTAACATGTTCGTGTACAACTTATATACATTCCTCTCAACATATTACAATTACTTTAGTGATTAGTGGATTCCTAGGAGTAAGTATGTTATAATTCCTCTCTGCATTGGAACCTTCATTATATACGTGTATATATAATAGGCTAAAGCCTTAATGCAAACGCATATATGTGTTCAATACATCAGCTGGTTAGTTTGTGAGTGATTGTGTTTGTAAAAAGTCCACATTTATACGCTAGAAGAGGACAAGAGCGCTTAATGACATGAGCAAGTAGGGAATGCATAAACGAGTAAATACGGACATGGGAAGTAAACATGGCATGGGCGAGTAATTGAGGACATTAGCAAGTAGGGATGCAGGAGCGAGTAATCGAGGACATGGGTGAATAAAGAATACATGGGCTAGTGAGGGAAGGACATGAGCAAAAAGGAGAGGGCATGTGTGAGTGGGGAAGATTCTAAACAAATATTGGGGTAGATTGAGGAGGCATCGTGAGTGAAAAGGGGTTGGGATGTGAGAGTTTTGGAGGTAGCCTATGGTTGAGCAGTGGACACATGCGCTTGTAGTGGAGAGCATGAGGGAGGAGTCGATGTCGGGGTTTTATTTGTAATAACTTATAAGCATTTGACTGATCATTTAATAACAATGTAACAAAGTACATACAATATGAGCTTGTGGAATAAAACACAAGATAACATTCTAATAATTAAGCTACCAATACACTAGTATTATTATGAAACACATGCAATTTATGAACATGATATTCCATGAAATATGAGCGTATGATGGGTCTGATTTTTGGCTTGATGTATGGCAATATTCCCCAGAGATTCGCCATTTTTACTGTCTATATATACAGATAACAATTATAACTGGGTGAAATATGGAATCTAATTTACAATAACTCTGCACAAATGTGATTAAGTCTATTGATTTGATGTGTGGGATACTCATGAAAACTATAGTGCTTTGTTGTATAGAGAAATTCCGAATGAGAATCTATAGACATGTTCTTATAGTTAACTGCTAATAGATATTCCAGCGAAGATTGACATAATGGAGCTCAGATACACGTATATATTCGTATCTCTTACTATAAAACTATACGTTGAGAGTCGTAATGACATATACTAGTATATGAAATATGTATTCGTGCATATGGTGCATTTGTTAGAACGATATTCATTGTAATCGCTTAAAGCATTGTTACCTTAGCATGAGCTCATGATATGTAGGCCTACAGGTACGTCGGTACAAAATGTTTTTATGTCTTTTATCTAGTACAGATGAGATATGTGACGCAGCTAAATGCATCCACGTAGTTTTATTCCCATGATACATCGTAGGTGTGTTTGCTTGTTCCTGTTCTTGACCATGATATTCTTTTTTGAAAGCCTTATTTACTTGTGTTCTTTAATCATTTGTCGTAAGCCAAACCTGCCAATAATATCCGGTAGATGAGTTGACCAATCTCGTTAAAATCAGATTCTAACATTTGCTTCTTTCGTTTATGCCTATATATCAGCGGTAAGGTACTTGGGCGTATTAAGGGTCTGGTGTAAATGATATTGAGGAGTTGACCAGTTTGCTTCATATTCAATCAATGTAATTTTCTTCTGAAATATATTGTCTAGGGACTTGCCTATAACAACTGATTTATGAAAATGGTTTGCTGAACATTATGCTTACTTTAAATGCATGCTTGCTGACACCACCACACATACACCGACGACAACATCAACATCATTTACAACAGCAATAGCTCGATGGTTGTCTACAAAACTGTAATATGTCCTTCTTTATGTAGCAGTTACTTCAGTCCTGTGGGCAACCCTCGAGTTATCTTTCAATGTTTTTTTGTCATTGTTCGATAGTTCAACATATCATCAATTATTTATAAGGTCAGTTACCCACACTTACAAGACATTGATGGAACTATGTTACACGCCAAGATGCTCCCATAGGACCACATATACATGGCCAAGGCTGTTTGTAATGTTCAGAAGTGACCAACAATTTGTATCAGTCATAAGTGTGTAAGTCATACATTGGTTTTTCTGATACTTGTATTGGTTTTATGATTTGGGTGTCTATGCAACACAAACATGCTGTTTCCTTCCATTGGGCTCCTATATGTACATGCATATTGATATTTGGATTTACTTGCATAATTGTATTGATGTCACGTATGTACATAATGTTCTGCCAGTGTCTTTAATATGTTCATTTAGTCCTTTTTTCTCATTTGAAACATAGAAACTTATAAGTGTATATATGGCTCATTGGAAAACAGGGTATGAGAAAATCCGACAGGGAAGGCAGCACTCAACCTAACCAGTCGAGCACAGAAATCATAAACACCACAACCCAACTACCCTGAGCAATGCCTACACAAACCCATGACAAAACGGCGACCAAATGAGGCACAACAACCCCGGGGCGTGACCTAGTTTAAAACACTAAGGACAGTGTCCCAACGTTATGCCTCATTTGGAGATCAAGCCGTGTCAATTGCAATCCTTACTGCTATACAGTGGTGAATGGTGACTGTAGTGGTCGCAATGTTGTTAGGCTGATAAAGGACGGTGAACATACTACAAGTAGTTGGACTGAATACTAAATGGCATGTAATGGTCGGAAAGTAGTTGGACTGAATACTAAATGGCATGTAATGGTCGAAAAGTAGTTGGACTGAATACTAAATGGCATGTAATGGTTGGAAAGTAGTTGGACTGAATACTAAATGGCCTGTTATGGTTGGAAAGTAGTTGGACTGAATACTAAATGGCATGTAATGGTCGGAAAGTAGTTGGACTGAGTACTAAATGGCATGTTATGGTCGGAAAGTAGTTGGACTGAATACTAAATGGCATGTTATGGTTGGAAAGTAGTTGGACTGAATACTAAATGGCCTGTAATGGTTGGAAAGTAGTTGGACTGAATACTAAATGGCATGTAATGGTTGGAAAGTAGTTGGACTGAATACACAATGGCCTGTAATGGTTGGAAAGTAGTTGGACTGAATACTAAATGAAATGTAATGGTTGGAAAGTACTTGGACTGAATACTAAATGGCCTCTAATGGTTGGAAAGCAGTTGGACTGAATACTAAATGGCCCGTAATGGTTGGAAAGTAGTTGGACTGAATACTAAATGACATGTAAAGTTTAGAAAGTAGTCGGGCTGAATACTAAATAGCTTGTTATGATGGTCTCCTCGTTCTTGCAATCACTATTGTTATTTTCTTCATACATGGATAGTATGACGCTCACTTGTTAAACCTTGCTTTGTGCTCGGCTGGTTAGGTTGGGTGCTACCTTCCCTGTCTGATTTCCTCATTCCTTTTTTGGAACGTTGTGAAACTGGTTTACGACTCACCAGCTCGCTAACAAGTTGTGTAAATGATTGAGTGACGGTCTGAATTGATTGGCAGAGTGATACATTGTATAGAGTAAATACATAGCGTGAATGTGTCCTTCAGCTATACATTGTCTCAACCAATTACTGGTATACATGCACAGTAACTTGTAGATCAACTATTCTCAGGAGATAATCCATTTACTTTATTTCTCCTCCTAACATTGCTGCTTCATCCATTATACACATTTGACTCTCTGCGACTTGCCCTCTGTTTCTACATGTTTGACTCTCTGTGGCTAATTCTTTATTTCTGCACGTTTGACTCACGTATCTGGTATAAACGTTCTATTTCGCCTGATGCATACATAACTACGTGTATATTTCATGTTTCGTATTTATTAGAATGTATACAGATGCCGTTTAAAGCATAGAGTAGATACGTGTATATTGATGTCAGGACCTTGTATAATTATGTTTAAGTTAATGGTTCTAATGTCATGTCCTCGAGTTCACCCTTGCTGTTTTACGATTAAACAAGACAATGTTGTTTCGAGTTGTTGTATGGACGTGTAAAATATCTCGTAAACGAGTGATAGTTAAATGAAAAACCACTTAACTAATATATAAAATGTCGAACATTCTTCTAAACCTTACTAAAATGAGAGCTGAAACCCTACGTAACGTGTGTGCCAGAGTGCTTCTGGAACCAGAACTTGTCATTCTGATCACCTCGGACTTTATGCAGTTACCGGAGACAAACGGAAATAGCCGACTTTCACTACTGCGTAGAATATGCACCATGTTCGTACCTCCTAAAGAACATTTCTTCTGCACCTATCGCCCAATTTAGATAAAGCAGATTTATAAGATGTTACGGAAGTGTAAACATTTACGATTACCAATGTATTTTAATCTTTACATACATGGTTTACCATGACATAATTTTAACTTACCGAAAAATATTAATTCTGAGATTTTTAAAAGTTTTCAAGAATAATGCTTATGAAGCAAAATGCAAAAGAAAATATGTTTATAGCTTGAGTTTTAAAGGAAGTTACAGCTGTTTTGTAGGGTTTATATTCAACGTCATTCAACCCGTTATTCGACGTTACTGTAACAAATATTACGAATTGTATGTCAAAATAGCAGATTTTCCTAGAGAACGGCTCATATGTATTGCTTATACAATAAAAATTTAGATGATGCGATAAAGTATAATACATGTGACTAGCATTTGTGAGGCTAAACACATCCGAATATTTTGTGACTTTCGCAACACTGATAAAACTTGATTTGCATTTGGTTGATGCGACTGAAATAAAATCTGAATCAATCGTAATTGGTTTATACATAGAGCTGCCATACTAAACAAGTTTACATTTTTACAATACATGACAATTTCTGTATTGACGACTCAATGTGAATAGAACAGATTCTGTATAGAACATTGATTACATAGCGGGATTTGTCACGTGGTATGTTATAGAGAAAAACTAAACACGCACTTCAGCGACAAGATCATTTGTTAAGGCTGTTAGTGTTGATTAAACGCTGTCGTTTGGATATAACAGAATCATCTCACGATATGCTAACAGCTATGACAGATTTTCTGTATGTGGGTACGTCATTGGAACAACGTGATTCAGTACTTACCTAATACATGTCAAATAATATACTTTAAAATCATAAATTTTCGTGGGGATTAAATTTCGTGGATATTGTGGTTCACCGTCAACCACGAAATCAAATCCCATCGAGCACTAAGTTTGATCCTTCTATTTATTTCTTCTAGAAATGCAAAATCTACGAATTAAAGTTCGATCGAAATGGACTTTTTAACAAAGGCCCTTCGAAATAAAATAATTTTACAGTATACAGAGATTGGTGACCTCATAAAAAAGTAATTTACATTGAAGTTATTTTGTCACATTAACCTCCCAACGACGTGTTGCGTTGTAACACTACACAAGTCGAATGTTCTAAGTACAATGTGCAATATTGTTGTTTCGTGACAACACGAGAAGTTAACATGTTCGTGTACAACTTATATACATTCCTCTCAACATATTACAATTACTTTAGTGATTAGTGGATTCCTAGGAGTAAGTTATAATTCCTCTCTGCATTGGAACATTCATTATATACTTGTATATATAATAGGCTAAAGCCTTAATGCAAACGCATATATGTGTTCAATACATCAGCTGGTTAGTTTGTGAGTGATTGTGTTTGTAAAAAATCCACATTTATACGCTAAAAGAGGACAAGAGCGCTTAATGACATGAGCAAGTAGGGAATGCATAAACGAGTAAATACGGACATGGGAAGTAAACATGGCATGGGCGAGTAATTGAGGACATGAGCAAGTAGGGGTGCAGGAGCGAGTAATCGAGGACATGGGTGGATAAAGAATACATGAGCTAGTGAGGGAAGGACAAAAGCAAAAAGGAGAGGGCATGTGTGAGTGGGGAAGATTCTAAACAAATATTGGGGTAGATTGAGGAGGCATCGTGAGTGAAAAGGGGTTGGGATGTGAGAGTTTTGGAGGTATGAACGAGCAGTGGACACATGTGCGTGTAGTGGAGAGCATGATGGAGTAGTCGATGTCGGGTTTCTATTTGTTATAACTTATAATCAATTGACTAATCTTTTAATAACAATGTAACAAAGTACATACAATATGAGCTTGGGTAATAAAACAAAAGATAACGTTTTAACAATAAAACTGTCATACACTTACTAGTACTTTTATGAAACACGTACAATTTATGAACATGATATTCCATGAAATATGAGCGTATGATGAGTCTGATTTTTGGCTTGATGTATGGCAATATTCCCCAGAGATTCGCCATTTTACTGTCTATATATACAGATAACAATTATAACGGGGTGAAATATGGAATATAATTTACAATAACTCTGCACAAATGTGATTAAGTCTATTGATTTTATGTGTGGTATACTCATGAATACTATAGTGCTTTGTTGTATAGAGAAATTCCGAATGAGAATCTATAGACATGTTCTTATAGTTAACTGCTAATAGATATTCCCGCTAGGATTGACATAATGGAGCTCAGATACACGTATATATTCGTATCTGTGTATATAAAAATAAACGTTGAGAGTCGTAATGACATATACGTGCTAGTATATAAAACATTTTATACGTGCATGTGGTGCATTTGTTAGAACGATATACATTGTAATTGCGTAAAGCATTGTTAACTTAGCATGAGCGCATGATATATAGGCCTACAGGTACGTCGGTACATTATGATGGTATATGAACTATTTGATGTAGCTAAATGCATCGTTTGAACTTACATGAGTTGAGTCAGTATATTACAAAATCTACTTCTTTTCTTCGTCTTGTTCTTCTTCTTCGTTATTCTTCATAATAATTATGGTATATGATTATAACTTCGAACGCATCTAAGTTCAGTTTGCATTAATATTTGCCATAGCATATTAAGCAAAGACCTAAATTACGTCTTTGTATTAAGTTATGACCAATGCTTGTATCATTACGCGAGTCAGGGGGTTAACTCTTTTTGGTACTATTTGCTCTTTCTGTTCAATATTACACTTTGGGTTTGTAAACCGTTGGTTACGCCCCTTGAGTATTCTTCCTTGGATGTTAGATGATAATAGATCAACTGGGACTTGGAAATAAATCTATTGCATGCAATAGTGCATCTAGGTAAATTATTTATTATAATATCTTTAAATTATTGAATCTATTATCTTTACGTTTAATTATTGTTTTTAGTTGACGAGCAGGTTTCTGAAGCTGAATTTAACGAAAATTGTATCCGAATACCTGGTGTTGTCCAGTTACTGTTACACTTTCCATGTTTATGTTACTATTGTTAGTGATAATGAGCCTGAGGTGATGTTAGATTTTCTCTTAATTGTGCTTCTTTTGAATGAGTTATTGTTATGTTCCCTGTGTGGCATAGTGGTTACAAACCACTAAATGCCTCCACGAACCAAAATAGGGTACATTGAAATAGTCCCTAAATAAACTTGTGATTGTGTTTAAATGGTAGTATGCTTTGACAAGGTGGAACTGGAATCATCTAATTGGGTTTACAGGCTTTGTATACATGTATGTGATGTATTGAAACTGTTTTATTTTACATATTTTGAGATTTTGGCCAAAATACCAAAGCGAAAGTAGGGTAGGGTAAAACCCGGATTTGGTCGGTCCGCGCGCCTGTAAAAATATGTTCACCGTGTTGGACGGACAAAATTTTTCTTATATGATACGTGACCCCCTGTTTTTTTTGTATTTTCTTAAAGCTGGTAGCCCCTTCTTTTCATTGATATATGTCTGCCACCTGGCCATAGACTTTAACATGTATCAACCTGGGAATGACTATTGTAACTTTACATTGAGCTAAAGAACACATTTATTTAGTGGTTTGTGACCTAGTGAAAAATGATGGTAAATTGAATTTTGTTGTTTGGCCTAGTTGTCTCTTCGGCCGCGGGACTGGAAATTTTACTTTTAAATAATGTTAGTCCTAGTTGTAAAAGTTGTCCACAGGGGCAGGTTGTCGCTTTTTAATAAACTACGTCCATAGTACTATATATTGCAACTTGAAGACAGAGTCTATTTTCTTTAGAAATATTTAACGCATATTGTTTTTGTAATCTAGTAAGTTTCCGAAGCTAGAAAAAATAAAAACTATGCTAAGACACCGAGGCTCTTTTTAGTTGGAGTCGAAGGCACAATCCTCGAGAACAAATATTTGAGATATTCGCAGCATAAAAATGCCATTAGCAAATATTGTTTATGCAGTTTTTTTCAATGTTTAAACCATCAGCGTACTGTTTAAAGTTAATATTGGTCACACAGGTCGACGCGATCGAGCTGCACGCGCAAAACATGCAAAATAAAAAAAAGTTCTCTGGGCGGGGTATTCCGAATGAAAAAAAATCGTTTTCTTTATTTAGGTCAAGCTTATGAACTGAACAAACCCTGTAAACTATCAATTTTAGCAAAAAAAGTATTTTGACAAAATTTGATTATTTTCAATAGTGGTGCGTTTTTAAAGTGGTTGAGTGTATAGCATCGATACAGGCGAGACTACCTCTGGGTTGTTAACCAGTTCATCTCTAGTTGGGTGGATAACACAGAAAAGGGTTTCAGAAATGATCAAGTGTCCCGGCCGAGGATCAAACCCGGGACCTTTCGATCAGCAGTCAAGCAGGCTATTTTCCCTTGACCACCATACCACCCGTATGGCCTTATTTCTGTGACCATTGACTCTCAGAATGTATATTCAATGGTAATCCATGTCTAGACCAATATTTCTAACTGCATCTGGAGAGTATTATATCTTCTAATATTAAAGATTTTCCGATGATGCAACAGCTAATTTTTACCCCAATCAGGCATTTCAACTGTGAATATTAAAAACTAAGGCACTGCCTATTTTGCGAATTTTATATTAGACATCTCAAATGTTGCGTGTATCAGTTACTATATAAAAAGTATAATTCATATGTCACTGTGGTACAATTATTCAGGTACATATGCTAACAAAAATTAAATGAATAAATGTAAATCATAAATTTATGAATAAAATACATTCTATATCATTAATTTATACTTTTAAATGTATACAAACAAAATAAACAACAGAATATTACAATATTAAATATACAAATATACAAAATACTGACATATAACTTTAATACTTTTGACTGCAAAAACTACTGATTGGGTCATATTTGTCTGTGTTTTAAACAATGTACAGATGACTAAATGTATAATATATTCCTTATTTATAATAAATGAACTTTTTCCAGTGATTGTATTTTAGCTTGTGTCATAGGATTTGCTCTATTGAGTAAAACTAAAAGATTAGTCAAAACCATAAATTCATAAGTGCTTTGGTTTTCCTGAATGGAATCTTTATTTCAGCACTTCGGAAATCAGTGAAAGGCTGAAAGCTCTATTGTAGACCATAATAATCAAATTTGCTTCTGATAAAAATCTGACCAGCCGGAGCTAAAATAGAAGTTATATTGTATTCACAGACTAGTTTTACAGCCAAACCCAATATGAATACCAAGATGTGTGTGTCTGATTATAAATTAATCAGTTTCATTATAATCGGTTTATATCTTTTCATGGTTAAGCAATTGGCATTATGCATTCATCTGCATAACTGAACATGTGGTTTGTTGTTGAGTTTAATTGCAGAAACACAATTGGTAGTAGTATGGAGATAAATATAGACGTATAAATTAACACACATTTTAAACCAGTTCTCTTGTGGAGAAAGTCAGTACTTTTGCCATGTGGATGAGATCAGAAAGAGCATTTACTTTTGTCCTATAATTGCATGACAACATATGTTGCAACATTCCGCACATTTATACCATGGAAACATGTACAAAACCTTGTCACTGGTCACACTATATCAAACTTTCTTGTCACATATAAATCTAAAGCCAAATGGTGAAAGTAAAACATGGATTCACGCATGAAATGAATCATTTATAGTGTTCACACTGATACTTGTACTGAGACCACGATATAAAACATCATGAAAGAACATAACTTCGTGTTAAGCCTCGTCCAGTGTACTAACACATGACCTCTACTTTGACATACAGGAAACTTTTGCCTCTGTCAGCATTAAATAGCTCACTGGACACTGGGCAGCTATATAGAATTTGTTTCTTGAAAGTCATTTCCTTAGCTTGCCATTAATATGGGAATTCCACAATCCTCTGTTGTAAATTGTAATCATAGACATCACGGATGTCATATTTTATATTGGTGGGCGATTATAAGATCGCAGTCCTAATTAATATTTATTGATCTCCAGTTCTAATCAGAAAACATTATGTTTGATGTAGGGTAATGCAATATTCACTACCGGTACATTATGCTTTATTGGTCAACTTTGTTCCTGGTTCTGATCCCTTTAATAATATTAAGCAAGACAAGCTTGAGGCTTCAAATCATTGATAACAGCAGGGCTTGACACTAAGTTTAACTATTTTTGGTCACTGGTCCCCCAGCAAAGAAACGTAAAATTTGTAAATAAAACAGTTACTGGTCCTTCAAGATTTTCACTGGTCCTTCTTGATTTTCACTGGCCTCGGACCAGGGGACCAGTGTTAGTGTTGAGCCCTGAACAGATTACTACATCTATGATCCTTGAGATTATACCCTTCATGTATGAGATGTTTTGAGTTTGAGCCCAGGCTGCAACATACCAAAATATGCAATTGTTATGTTCAGGAAGGGGTCAATCACCAAGAATTTTTCAGGGAGCCCAAATTGCTGTATTTTATAAAAGATTGTCCTGATTACACTCTTAGCTCTGACCAACCTGAGTGTAAAATATAAAATTCTCCCCTTTTTGCCAAATTTTCAGAGGAGGGTCCTGACCATCTGGTTCTGTGCGGAGTGTATATAACTTTTGCCAAAAATAGTGTGATTGTTATTTAACATTAGCTTTGTTTTATTTATACATTGACATTCCAGCTTTTGTGTGTTGTTTATGATACATGAGTGTGCATACCTTATACAACATATATGTCTCCGCATTGCAACGTGTTCAGTGCTGTATGAATATTATTAGCTTATGATAGTGCTGTGTGGAATGTTCATAGTTCAGTAGAATCACTTCTGTATAATTATTATCATAAAAAGTGGATTTAAAAAATGATTATCAAAAATGAGATCAATTAATAAAAATCAATGCAAACAAAATTGTTTTCAGCTCAATGTACCAAACTGTGAAAATAGAAATATGTTTGATTAAACTTAAACAACAAGATATGTAGAAATACTGAATGAATTTAACACATGTTAGAACAAGATAATCTTTGTAAATGCTGCTGAAATCGATGATTTACCAAGAAAATTGAAATTTTAAAAAAATCTGGATTTTACTGAATTTCAGTAACTTGGGAATTATCAGTGGAAGTTCTACAGAACACATGTTGAGTCTAGAAGTGTATTGAATCTACTTTTAATTCATTCACTTTTGTAAAATATTTTGAATTTTATTTTCTCAATTCCAGGTATTCTGTGAGGTTGAACTGAACAGATCTCATCATGGATGAAAAGAATGAACCTAAGGATAATGAAACAGTAAAAACAAATGGTGAGGGGAAAGTTGAGCATCATGTGGAATTTATAGATGCACCGGATGTACCTACACAGAATGGTGCATTAAATACAACAGATACGGTAGATGATACTAAAGATGGTACTCAACACGGTACGGGAAATGGTAAGGAACCCGGTACTTTACACGGCACTGAACATGACACTGATGAAGTGAATGGTAATGATGAAGAGTTGAAGGATGATGGTAAGGAGAAGTCAGATTGTCCGCTAGTTGTTGTACAGGTTGATGATAACACAGAAAGATACGGAGATCTCACCAAGTATAATGTTGATACACTTCAAGTTGCACACGATTCTATTAAAGGTAAGCTTTGGTGCATGTCAATTTGTCAAAAGATATTTCGTTAAATATGACTATTCGACATTCGTATAATAAAACATTAGGTCTACAGCGATTTTTTTTGCTATTTTGGGAAAGGGTCCGGGTCCGGTCCAATTGGGAAAATTCGCGTCGTTTTTGACTATTGGGAATTTATAACAAACAAGCTGTTGACTAATAATACGATCGTTATACTTTACGACATGCGGCACGCTTGATTAAAAATATTGCGTTCTAGAATAATCGAGTAACACCAACACGCGTGGTATGCCTGTTCGGTTAAAATAACGATAAACGAACGAGTGTCATAAATCAAGCGTAGATTCAATCGGAATACCTCGTACAAGTAAGTATCGTGTGAAAACGGGTCCGAAAACAACAAATAAATTGAATACGATGTTCATTTGTATATATTTATAATATCATGATCAGACAACTGTCTATTTTCAAATTGGGATTTTTTTCATTGAAAATTGGGAAAAATGGTCGTTATTTTCGATTGGGAACGGGTCCGTTTACCGGTACCAATCAAATAAGGAAAAAAATCGCTGGTCTACCATGACGTCACAAGAGATGGCGTTAAAAGACAAGATAGTAGATAAGTTGATATCTTGCAGCTTCAAGCCTTCTCCATAACAATTGTTTAATCCGGTTTATAGAATATTTATTGGATGATTTAAAGAATTGACATTTCTCCAGACAGCTAGCCTAATATTGGCAGTTTTTGCAGAAAAAGATGATATTATGTTAGACCCACACCTGGACTTGAAACATGCTAAAACTGCCCATGTCATAAGAATACACAAAGTTAGAAGTCTCTGTTTGTCCCTAATTAGAGTAGTGAAGTGTTAACAAAGCTTTGCACCTTCTTTTAAAATCTTTAGGATGGTGTATATATCTGATTTCTGACTACAAATGCTGCAGATGGATAGTTTTACCAAACTTAAATGGGAGTTTATGTTGACTAACTCTTCAGTGATAGCTTGAAGAGTATCTACATGACCCTGACTGTGTGTAGTATAAAGTACTCCTATATGATAGAATTAATTCAGTAAGACGGTACAGGCCTTTCAATGTTAAATGAGAACGGTTATAAACAAAAGCTTGTCAATCCTGTCTTAGTCACTCAACAAAACACACATTCTAGATGACCAGTATGTCAGTGGGGGCTCTTAATATTATCCAACATATTATTCAAAATCAAGTTCTATAATATTTTTAATAGCTTCTGTAAATAAATTCATAGTAACAATGTGCCTTCAGTTAAATCATTATGTATTGACTCATGAATTGATTGTTACCCTTACTGAATCTGTTATATAAATATTTATACCTGTTGTGAATTGATGAAAACACACTTAAAATAGATTAAATTTCATGAATAATGTAGTCGGGCATAACTGATGAGTGAATTTCAAATGCTGCAGTTATTGATTTGAGATTAAGTTGATGATTGTTCAAATTTTGTGTCAGTTGTTACAAATGATCATTGTGTCTTATATTGGTGTCAGTGGTATTCGTTTTACAATAATATGCTTTAATATAAGTTTGTGTATGAAATACTTCATAATGTTTTCAATAGAATTGTAAAATCATTAATTTTCATGGGGATTAAATTTCATGGAATTTCATCCACAAAGTCCTATACAAACAATGAATTTGACCCATGTTTTTATTACCTGAAATGTGAAATCCAAGAATTAATGTTCCATCGAAATTGTCTTTTTGACCAAAACCATGAAATTTTGTCCCATCAAAATTAAATGATTTTACAGAATAACATGTACAGAGTAGTTAAAGAGAATATAATGTCCAATTTACAGATATATGGAACAAAATATTTACATAATAGTAATTGACTTGTTAAAACATTAAGTGTCCAATCTACCGGTATAGAAAATATTGGGTAGTGTGCAATTGAACTCAAATTGCTTGTCTGTTGACTTGGGCATTTTAATACTGTTAACCTGTTATATTTTTTATTACCTACTTTGATTGCTTGTGACATCATGCATGTGAATTGTTATTGCACTTGTGATATTATTGACTCATAAAACAGGTATAATGTGTAGTGAGTTTTATAGCACAACTCATAAATGACATAAAAAGCATGAATAAAAGTTGACTACCTGATTTTTAGCTCAACTGTCACATAGTGACAAGGTGAGCTTTTGTGATCACTCTTCGTCCGTCCTTCGTCGTCGTCCGTCGTCCGTCAACAATTGGCTTGTGTACACTCTAGAGGCAACAGTTTTGATCCAATCTTAATGAAACTTGATCAGAATTTTGTTGTCTATAAAATCTAGGCCAAGTTCGAAACTGGGTCATGTGGGGTCAAAAACTAGGTCACTAGGTCAAATCTTAAAAAAATCTTGTGTACACTCCAGATGTCACCAATTTGTTCCTATCTTCATGAAACTTGATCAGAATGTTGTTCTCTATAAAACCTAGGCCAAGTTCGAAACTGGGTCATGTGGGGTCAAAAACTAGGTCACTAGGTTAAATCTTAGAAAAATCTTGTGTACACTCCAGATGTCACCAATTTGTTCCAATCTTCATGAAACTTGGTTAGAATGTTGTTCTTAATGAAATATAGGCCAAGTTCGAAACTGGGTCATGTGGGGTCAAAAACTAGGTCACTAGGTCAAATCTTATAAAAACCTTGTGTACACCCTAGAGGTCACCGCTTTGATCCAATCTTCATGAAACTTGGTCACAATGTTGTTCTCTATGGACTCTGGGCCAAGTTCAAAACTGGGTTATGTGGGGTCAAAAACTAGGTCACTAGGTCAAATCTTAGAAAAACCTTATGTACACTCTAGATGTCATCAATTTGATCCAATCTTCAAGAAACTTGATCAGAATGTTTTTCTCCATTAAATCTAGGCCAAGTTTGAAACTGGGTCATGTGGGGTCAAAAACTAGGTCACTAGGTCAAATTTTAGAAAAACCTTGTGTACACTCTATGTGTCATCAATTTGATCCAATCTTCATGAAACTTGGTCAGAATGTTGTTTATCATGAAATCTAGGCCTAGTTCAAAACTGGGTCATGTGGGGTCAAAAACTAGGTCACTAGGTCAAATCTTAGAAAACCTAGTTTTCACAGCAGAGGTCACAATTTTGATCCTATCTTCATGAAACTTGATCACAATGTTGTTCTCTATGGACTCTGGGCCAAGTTCAAAACTGGGTTATGTGGGGTCAAAAACTAGGTCACTAGGTCAAATCTTAGAAAAACCTGGTGTACACTCTAGATGTCACCAATTTGATCCAATCTTCATGAAACTTGGTCGAATGTTGTTCTCTATGAAATCTAGGCCAAGTTTGAAACTGGGTCATGTGGGGTCAAAAACTAGGTAACTAGGTCAAATCTTAGAAAAACCTTGTGTTCACTCCAGAGGTCGTGGTTTTGATCCAATCATCATGAAACTGGATCAGAATGTTGTTCTCTATGAAATCTAGGCCAAGTTTGGAACAGGGTCATGTGGGGTCAAAAACTAGGTCACTAGGTCAAATCATAGAAAAATATTGTGTTCACTCCAGGGTCACCGTTTTGATCCAATCTTCATGAAATTTATATGGTCAGAATGTAGGTTGTACTGATACCTAGACCAATGTGCAACAGGTGAGCGCCCTAGGGCCTTTCAGGCACTCTTGTATTTTACTTCGACCAGCTCTTGTATAGTAAATTGATAAAAATTGTGTAAAATATTTCCGCTGGCTTAAAATGAGAAGGTAGTAACTCGTAAATCAATATTTTGAGAAAACAAGAAAAACTGTCTAACAATCACTCTTTACTTATGGTAAAGCAACCTGTTTCATCTTCAGATCGGTCAACATGACAAGTTCCTATTTTCATGAAAATAGGCTCATAAGAAGCGCCTTACAAATGTAGATTTCAAATATGCATCTGTCTTATAAGGTCATAAGTGGCACTTACGACCTTCTCATTCTAAGCCAGCAATTTGTCCTTAAAAATGAAGAACAGAGAATTTGACACAATCCTCAACCTTCTACTAGCTTAATGTAACGACTGATATATTGTCTGTATTTAAAATCCCGGTTGTATGTTTTCATAAATGGGAAGCATCTCAAAGACGTTTGGATGGTATCAAATACGGAAAAAAATCCAAAGGACCTATATTGCACATTTTTCTCAGGACATTGTTACAAGAACCTTGCAATATACCCATGCATATTAAGGTCAGGATCAGGTCAAATTCTCCCAAGGATACATATATGAATATGTCAGCAATTTTGGGTATCAAATATGGAGACTTGACTGTACACTGAGTACATAAAAGTTTTCAGTGTAGGGTTGCGCCATTCTCATCGCCATTCTCGTTCAACCAGCATTTTTTCATCTGAAAGATAGTCTGGAGACTGTCCTAACCACTGATTTAGGAGAAAGGGTTGTATGAGACAATATGTTATGGTTGACAATGTTTTGAATATTGTTGTTTACAGTTGATATTGAATCAGATGATGGGGACTCAGATACAGGAAGTTATATGGAACGATCATATCCTAGTATGGGCCTTATACATGATGAACATGAGCTCTCTAAACCTAGAAATCATCCAGAAAGTAGATTACAGTAAGTATAAATGGTCCTTTAAACCCCATAATCATGACCTATTCTGTTGTTAGAGTTTTTGCCCTTTGTTTAGTGTCCATGTCTTGTTTGATTAATCCGGTTTATAGCCGTTTCTCAACTGTTTTTAAGTTGCACATAATATGGGCAATTCGCCTAACCAGCTCTTGTTGACTATATTTTAACCTGTACTATCTTACCCTTCTACCATTAACCAGAAACCAGTAACTTCTCCACAGGTGGAGAAAAGTATCTTTGATGTCAACTTTTCGTTGAAGTTTATGACCTGTCTTCTCTTACTATGATTGTTGTGACCTGTCTTCTCTTACTATGATTGTTAATACAAGCCTACCAGTATCTAGATATTTCTCAATTAAGAGAATAAATAAATGGTTTGATTTAAATCTTCATGCACCTAGCTGTTGTAATGTTAGCACCATTCACCTTCATGATAGAGCATCCACTTTGAGTGCAAGAGGTTTTGGGTTTGACATACCAAAGTAGTAAAATATGTTACTGGTATATTCTGCCTTGTTTGAGAATTACCACAGTCAGTTTCATGTTACTGTTTGTTTGCCTGGTGACTGGTTGGTGTGACTTGGTAGTCTCCGGGTAGTCTCCATATGACAGAAATCCTGTTGACTAGTGGGACCTAAAACTACATTGAAAAAAACCCTTATGTTTCAGCCTTAATATGTTCCATACACGGTTATAATCATGCTGCCAAGAAAGTTAAATCCAAAATAGGAGTGATCAAGCAAAACATTTATTCTAGAGGTAAAAAATATGCGACAGAATTAGTAAATCAGAAATTTATCAACAAAAATAGGAGTTACTCCACTTTAGTAGGAGTACTTGAAAGGTATGGTTAATATAATACTATTACATATATTTCAGTCGAGCTCAACTAGCAGTGAAGAAAGTGGTTGAACATCTTGCCTTCCGTCTATTCACCATTTTACTCATCATCATAGAGTTCAGCCTCGTCATCATTGATTTAACGATGAACGATGACGGACATATTAAACACCTCAATCTTGTATCACAGATCTTCATTGGTTACTTCGTTCTTGAACTGCTTGCCAGAATGTTCTATAAAGGGTAAGTACTTGTAGTATAGTGAAATAACGTTTTAACTTATAAGGTTTCCGATAAAAGTGGGTCTGGATTTTTACCAGAATACTGACCTGCCCCTGATCTCTTGAAACATCTGAGCTAAAACTCATCTCAAATACAGGCTTGTTTCTTTTAGTTAATTTCCGTGTGAGATTGGACTCCAAATTGGCTACCCAATGGAAAATATTATTCTGAGCTTATAACAGTAACATTAAAAAAATTCTCTAAAATTTAGACTCTGATTTGCAAAATCTCAATTTGAGATGAGATTTCTACTTGAGATGCTTAGGGAGATCGGGGCCTGGTTATTTAATTGGTGAATGTTGATTGGCACTTAACAGAATAAGAGTTATGATGAAATTGAATGTGTGTGGGATAAATCATATTCTCATACTGAGCCTCCTTATATTTGTTCAGTCATGTAATGCTGCACCAAACTGGAGTTGTATTGAGGGGTTTTGAATGTATCAAATTCTTGTACATGTTTGTATAATTATGTTCTTTGTAGTGTACATTTCCCTCATGACAGCATGGTTAAATGGTAACATTAATTTCTTGTCAATGACTTTTATTTCAGGGTTTTATTTTTCCGAGAATTAGTCGATATTGTAGATATGGTCGTTATTCTCGGAACATTTATCATAGATATACTTGTAACAACCGGACCTTATGCTAGGTAGATCACACATATATGTGTCAGTATGAGTATAGTTTCTCACATGTTCTGTCTATCATACACTGATACAGCATTCACTGAGCAATAATTATCCTTTATTGTAATTTCAATTGGTACTACTGTAAGATCATTGATTTTCGTGGAGGACTAAATATTGTGGATTTCATGGTTGACCTTCAACCACAAAAAAAATCTCAATAATTTTTTGAACAACACCAAATTGCCTACTAAATTGAACAATAATTTTGACCTTTGTATTTATTACCTGAAATATAAAATCCACAAATTATTGTCCCATCGAAATGGTCTTTTTTGCTAAAACCATGAAATTTTGTCCCATCAAAATTTAATGATTTTACAGTATATTGTATTATATTTTACACGCTATTTGGTGATTACCTTTTATTGATTTATATCACTCTATTACGTTTCATGCAATGTTTAAAGAAATCAGCCTCACTCCCTTAAACTCTTACTTTACTGCCTTATATTATGTCAGTGAAAGTTTGAAAGTACTAGGTCAAATATTGAAAATACCTTGTGTTCACTATAGATGTCATAGTTTTGATCCAATCTTCATGAAACGTGGTCATCATGTTACTCACAATAGCATTTTGGCCAAGTTGTTTTAAACAGGGTCGTGTTGGGGCAAAACTAGGTCACTAGGTTAATTCATAGGAAAACCTTGTGTTCACTCTAGAGGTCACAGTTTTGTTCTAAGCTTTATGAATCTTGTCAGAATAATACTCTCAATGAAATCTTGGACAAGTTTGAAACTGGGTCATTCCGGATTAAAAACTAGGTCAAATCTTAGGAAAAACGTTGTGCTCACTCTAGAGACCCCTGTTTTGATTGAATCTTAAACTAACTCATGTCTAGACCAATGTGCAACAAGTAAGCCACCTAGGGCTATCTCTGAAACAAAGCCTTAATCAGAAAAAAAGTTGTTTTAACTGAGAATTACAGTTACTGTAAATGGTTACATATAACATGTTAGGAGTTGGGAGAGTGATTGTTACATTGTTGAGTGTTTGTTAGAAATGATGCTTGATTTATTTGTTAAGGGGATCCAGTGAGAAGGTAAATCATGTACGGAATTCTTGGCGTGACTGATGTGTGTGTTTACTGAGGGCACTTATACATACACTGCACACATATCTGCATTGTAAATGTCTACATTCTTTGTATGTGCCTACAATATACGTGTACATGTCTGAATTATACGTGTATGTGTCTGAATTATACGTGTATGTGCCTTAATTATACGTGTATGTGTCTACATTATACGTGTACATGTCTGAATTATACGTGTATGTGTCTGAATTATATGTGTATGTGTCTGAATTATACGTGTATGTGCCTTAATTATACGTGTATGTGTCTACATTATACGTGTATGTGTCTGAATTATACGTGTATGTGTCTGAATTATACGTGTATGTGCCTACATTATACGTGTATGTGCCTACATTATACGTGTATGTGCCTACATTATACGTGTATGTGCCTACATTATACGTGTATGTGTCTGAATTATACGTGTATGTGTCTACATTATACGTGTATGTGTCTACATTATACGTGTATGTGTCTACATTATACGTGTATGTGTCTACATTATACGTGTATGTGCCTACATTATACGTGTATGTGTCTGAATTATACTCCCTACTCCTCCATCTAGCATATCATCTAATGTATTGCTGTTCATGTTTTGTATCGCGGCCGTGATCCTAATAAGTAATGCCGTTATTTAACAAGGCCAACGCATTCTGTTTCCCAATCTTCCATGTGGTCCTGTGGTTGGTTTGCTGGATTCTTTACTATAACACTAACTGCTAGACCACATACACTAGACCAGTAGACCACTCTTGCAGTGATCTCGCCCCAATCGCAAGTTGCATCAGGTCATATCCATCAATGAAACTTTACTGAATGGTTTGTCTGTGTGAAGTGTTTTTGTCTTACTGTTGATGTGATGATTGTTTGCATTGGCTTGGTGGGTGACCCTTCTTGCTCACAATCATGTAGTTTTTAGCTCTACTGTTCGAAGAAAACAAGTCAGAGATATCCTCATAGTCAGGTCGTTAGTGTCAGCATCCGCTTTAGTTAAGTTCATTGTTATTAATAAGGCCAATTTATGAAAACTTAAAGAGGTATCAACTTGAAACTTGGCATAGTTTTTCACCATCACAAGTCCATATTGACAAGGCTGATAACCCTGTGACCTATATTTATTGAGCTATCTGCCCTTGTTACTATCAAAAACGAGAACGTCAAGCGTGCAGCACTCGAAGACGATGCTCTTATTTTCAAATACTTGTAAAACCTATTTTCCATACTGCAAAACCACACAACCAGTTGTCTTACAGTTACATAAACATCCCAATTTGATGAAATTGTCTGTGAAATGTATGGATTATAGCAATTGACTTAGATCAGCATGTCATTTAAATCTTCACACTTCAACTTTGTGGCTCAGTGGTTTGTGTGCTTGCCTTTTATCTGGCAACCCAGGTTCAAATCCCTGTGGAGGATCATGCATATATGCCTGCCATATTTCAGTAGAAATAAAGCAAATAAAGGCTATGCTCAGCATTTTTCGACTGCATTTTGATGTATAAGGATGATACTTAACAAGCATTGCAGTCTTCTTATAACCTTTCACAATTTGACCATTGTAACCAAATGGGCCATTCTATGCTATATCTCTGTAATGTATTGCGATGAAAAGTTCCCTCCCCTTGTTCAACTTTATCTGAGATCTGAAGCTACAGAAAAATTACACTGCTCTCGTCTTCTCTTTCTGTTTACACCTTACATGTATGACATCACTGTGTGAAAAATGTAAAGAAATTTTGAGGGGATCAGTCCATGAAAAAATGTTTCTTTTTAGAACATAATGACCAATAAACAGTGTGTAAAATAGTCAGAATTAATTTTTAATTCACTTTCATAGATAAAGTGTTTTATTTTTGTTTTGAATCTAATTTTGTGTTTTTATGACTAATTACTAAAAATTACAATAATTGTCCCATCTCCTCGAGTGGAAACATTATGGGGAGGAATGTACAAACATTTCTATTTTTTAGTTTGAGGTTTTTAGAAAGTAAGGTGAAAAAGACTTACCCCATGCTATATATGTTACCTCAGCTTCGAGCAATCACGTCGTTAATCTGGATGAAATCTTCACTTTTATTTTGTTTTAACATAGGTTTGCTTGATTGTGTATTTATGAGAAAATCTTCAAATTTCATGATTGTATTATGTAACTGTGCCTATTAGACTGGTACAAAGTTTTTGATTTTGTGGGTCTGCAGCAACCAGTATTTCAAGCATAGTTTCTGTCAGGCTTTCAGCATGTTCCTTCTGTGCCCGATTCATTGCATACGTTACTGGACTGCTTGAATCTAGTGCAGGGCTAATCAAATAGGTACATCATGGTGCTTCTGTAGCTCAGTGGTTAGTGCACTTGCCATTTAATTTGCCAACCCTGGTTCAAATCTGGGTGGAGGTAAATATATATAAGCCTGCCAGATTTCAGCAGAAAGCTGACTGGCAAATAAAGGCTATTCTTGGCTCGACTTTGGACAAATCAGGATACACAATCAGGCAGTCCTCATGTTTTGTATTACTGTGTCACAGAGTATTTCTCATGACATTGCTATTTTCACGTTGCACCTTGCATGCTGTATACTTTCAGAGAACTATTCTTCCACTCCTGGATGGACATTATCGATGGAATTATCGTTGTACTCACATTCATCCTTGACCTTGTATTTAGCAACTCTGGTTATCCAAGGTATTCACACACTATATATCTCATACAACTTGGAGAATTTGACACGACTCTCTACCTTTTATTAGCATAATTTAACTGCCGAAATATTGTCTATTTTAACAATTCTGTGTATATATTTTGATAAGCAGAAAGTATCACGAACACGCTCAAGGTGTAATACCAAAACAAATCTACAGGACCAATATTGCACTATTTGCTTACCGAAATTGATGTGTTTAATGCAAGAACCTTGTAAAATATTCATGCATAAAGGTCAGGATCAGGTCAAATTCTCCGAGCTCAACAAGGTTACTGACAGTAATACACAATCATCAAGTGCGAGGAACTTTCAACTATTTTGTTTCCTTCTTCATCTTATTACTTACTACGGTATACATAAAACAGGCTTGGTGCATGATTGCATTGCATCACTTTATTAAACCCCTTTAGTTCTAAACCTGCTGTTTCCACAGGTAACTGTATTGTTGAAAAGGAAGAAAAAAAACGAAAAAAAAACAAAACAATATTTTTTGGAAATTTTGTATTTGTCTTTAGACAATACAGTTACCTGTGACTGTTTAATGACGCAGCAATGACATTGGTTAACTGACTGTATTCAGCAATCTGTGTATTTAGGATTTTACACTGCTTAACTGAAAAGTTGTCCTATCTTCTCTATACATAATTACTGCAGAAGTTACTTGCATGGATCAACAATTGCTTGTCCCAAACAACCAGATAAGTGCTAATTTTGCAGACTGATTCAGACTGGTTGAATTTCTTCTATTTTGGATGTTAAAATAATGCAGATATGAACGTGTCTAAAATGAAATTTAATTTGCAGTGCCTAATTATTGACCTAAGTTTTACGTCACACATAACAAACATTCTCCATGTATTGACCTAAGTTTTACTTACATCATCCTTACCTACGTCTCTAATTAGCAAGTTTGTCTGATGATGTCTTCATAAACACTAAATTCTCAATTTGCGTACAGTAAGACTTAAGTGCATTATGACTTTTACAGTGTTAATTGGTCATGGGTTTCTTATGGTAAATTGTACTTAATCAATTCATATGGAATGTATTGAAACGTGCTAAACGATTTTGTTACCTTGTTATATAGATGTGTTACTTGCTGCCCTTTATTGCCGTATACCTACCGCACAGTAAGTTGTGCTAATATGATTGTTTCATGAGTGCAATGGGTGACTAGAAATTGTCCTGTTATACCTACCTTGTTCTACCTTACAATATCAATAGAAAAAAACAATACCGCTCTGAAATTACTGTTAATGTTGGAACATTTTATTGCACATAGCATTGGTTCTGTCCATCGATGCATTTGTATGACGTTATGCAAATTTTGAGTGTTGATTGAGCTCCTCACTAACCGTTTGGCGAATTTCTTCAAACTTTCACAGATTAACAACCTTGATGTGTAGTTGATCGTGACAGATGAAATTTTTGCTGCGGCCATTTTACCAAAGTTATGGTCCTTTGTTACTTTTACTATATACCCCAATGTGGGCACCCATGTCGATGGACATATTTAAACTTACATCTTCTGAAAATGACTAGGTAAAATTTTGTAGATTTAATGTATAAACAAGATGACTTTCATTTTAAGTAATTTTAAAATTGTAAATTACCACCTGGTTTCTTTTCATTATTGCACTTAATACTGTAAAATAATTAATTTTCGTGGGGGATGAAATGCGTGGATTTCGTGGTTCACCTTTAACCACAAAATTAAATCCCATAGAACACTTAAATTTTGCCCTTGTATCTATAACCTGAAATGCTAAATTTCGTGGGGGATGAAATGCGTGGATTTCGTGGTTCACCTTTAACCACAAAATTAAATCCCATAGAACACTTAAATTTTGCCCTTGTATCTATAACCTGAAATGCTAAATCCTCGAATTAAAATCTCAAACAAATGGTCTTTTTTACCAAAAACCATGAAATTTTGATGATTTTACAGTATGATATATATAAATCATATCTTACATTATTCTTATATTGTTACAGACTAGGTGTGATTGGTCGATCACTGAGGATTTTACGTATTGTACGAGGTCTATACCTAATATCACAACAGAGAAAACATCTAGCTATAGCATCACGTAGAATAGTATCACAGAACAAACGTAGATACGTCAAGGATGGCTTTGATCTGGATTTATGTTATATTACAGGTAAGCGTTATCATCATCATCTTTGTCATTATCACCCTTTTCAGTAATTGCATTCCACACTTTGAGCATTCTCACAATGTACAATAAAAAAACTTTCAACGGTTAATCTACTGCCTTACCTGTCTCATGCAACCAGCCATGAAATACATCAATTATGGCAGCTTAAATCAGTTTTGCTGAGTTAGCTGTTCAAGACAGGTGTATTTATTATATAAAATGTTGGTTTGAATTTAGTATCATAAGCTACTAATGGCAAGTGGTTGCTTAATTCAGGTGATTTGTAACACAGGTTGGTCTGGATATCATTTACTGTAAAATCATAAAATTTCGTGGGGGATTTAATGCCATGAAACAATAATTTTGACCCTTGTATTGATTACCTGAAATGTGAAATCCATGAATTAACGTCCCACAAAAATGGTCTTTTTTACCAAAACCACAATTGTAAATGATTTTACAGTATCACAGCAGTAGGTAGTTCTAGCTATGTTTGTTTTGTCATAGAAAAAGCCATTGAGCTTGTACGTTAATACGAAATGAGCTTATATACAAAAAAATGTTAAAAAATATGCACAAAAAATGTATATCACAGCAGTGTAATACTGGTAGTGTAGTTAGGTGATAGAGTTATTACACAATGTGTAAGCAGAATTATTTCATAGATCACATAATATGTGAGTGTTTTGATACGGCATGCTTACTTGACTGGAATAATGGTACACTTAGAAGTGGAATAAACTCCATAATATTATATACAATACATCAAGGTGAAGTTACACTTGTGAAGTTACACTTTAAGTGTTTGGCCTTACTACTGCACATTGTCAATGACTGCGAGAGTAAAATATGGTATAGCTATAACATACTATGAACAAAGAGTTGTTTTGACAACAATATCCAAACTGTTGTATAATAATGCTGACATTTTTGTGTCTATAGTAACATTCAGAATGTTCATACAGCCAACCAGAAACATGTCAGTAATATGTATCAAGGTCACCATGACCTCTATTGAAAAAACATTAACCTTGCCTTCAAACATCAGCACCTTCTCCAGTCTCCTAGGCAAATTTCACTTACATATTATGAAACAAGTTGAGTTTCACCTAAAGAACTGTGTTTTAATACACATACTGTAAAATCATTTGATTTCGATGGGCTGATATTTCGTGTCTTTGTTAAAAAACCCATTTCAATGGAACTTAATTCGTAGATTTTACATTTCATGTAATAATTACAAGGTCAAAATGATTGTTCAATGGGATTTGATTTCAAGGTTAAAGGTGAACCACGAAATCCATGAAATTCAAGAAAATGAATAATTTTACAGTATCGTTTTCAGTTAGTAATGAATGTTGATTGAAATAAAACTAATGAGTACATGTAACTTCTACATCACAGGATATTTTTTATATTTGATTTCAGAGCGACTTATTGCCATGTCTTTCCCATCTTCCGGAGTCCAATCTATGTACAGAAATAATATATCAGTAAGTACATCTTTATTCCAGTTGTCCGTTGCCTAAAGCAAAGCGCTTCCGCCTTTATTCAGTTACCTCCTGTTCAATAAATATAGAAGGCATGGGTTACCTCCCGTGGAAAGCGCACGTAGCGCCTGCTATATTCTGTTCTATTCTGTAAATACTATTACGGACACCTGTGTGTTATTAGAGTTCTCTCCCATAGTGACTCTCTAAAACTGCATTAAAATTTGTCCTTATTTGTTGGAATCCTCTGCTTTTATCACTCTTTTTATTATTCACTTAAATTGAACAGGCAAGATATGAACATAACTCCCTCATACCTATGATGGGGAAAATAAATGGGCTTTACCACATGGTCGAAATTTAAAAAAAGAAACAGAATTGAACACCATGTTAGTTTATGATTCAAACTGAAGATAATCTCTTGGTTTGTGTTGCTGAGATGTGGCATTTACCCATGCATAAGGGTCTGTTTATGCTAATGTGTAAACTCTGTTCAAGGTTTGGCTATTCACTATATAGGATTTCCAACCCTCAAATAAAAAAAGAGACCATTTGCTTTCTCATAATGCCCTTTCGGGGGATTTAGTCAATGTGATCCTTCAGATCGGGTATTTATAACATAGCTTACTTCAACAAATGAATTATCCTTTTTATCCCAAATTGAATTACAAAAAATGTATTTGGATAATTTGCTTGTAATTCATAATATGTAACACTTGTTTAAAGTATATATGGATTTTGTTGTGCAGGAAGTGTCCAAATTTTTTGAGAGCAAACACCATGGCCATTACAAGTTATACAATGCTTGCAGTAAGTAAACCAATGTCTTTATATATTGTGTAGAAGTTTTATTGTTGTGTAGGTCTCAGAAATATGTTTACATTTCCTCACATTGGCATCAGCTTACATTGTCTTGATGGTCATCCAGTTTCATCAACTGTTTGAATGACTCTAAGTACATGTACATCAACCAGTGGTAGAGTGCTGCATGTATTGAGTCTTAATTATTTTTATGTTGACCTGTTTCTAAGAAATGTCCGGTTGAAACTTCCTTTAAGTTTATACAATAGTAACAATATGTACTGTACTACCAGAAATCAGAATTGTGCAAATATTAACATAACTGATATTTCAGTGTTACCAATGTTGAACAATTGTTAAGTATTATTGCATGTCGCTGGCTTAGAATGGGAAGGCTGTAACTACTACATACAACCTTATGAGACTGTTACATATTTGAAATCTGCACCATAAGACGCTTCTTACGAGCCTATTTTCATGAAAATCGAAACTTGTCATGTTGACCAAACTGAAGTTGTAAGAGCTTGTTTTACCATAAGTAAAGAGTAAATTTCTGTCAGGTTTTTCTTGTTTTCTCAAAATATTGATTTTGTAGTTACGACCTTCTCATTCTAAGCCAGTGATGTATACTATGAAATTTGTTTGCATTTAATTTACCACTTATTTGCTTATTTCAAGAATATTTACGAAACATGTGTGATTAAATGGCCATTGAAGAAATTACTCAATTTAAGCCATGGCAAGGGACTGGTTATGTGACACATAGCTCCAGGTTTAATTCTTTGTCTAAACAGGTCATGCCCTTCCATTAAATTTGTCAACATTACAATGTTTATTTCTCTCCACATGTTGAGAATTTGCCTGTTCCTTGTGGAAGGGTACCAGCAATTAGTATTGGTTATATATGATACAGTCCTGGAAAACAGTTCCGATGAATCAGTGGATAGCAGAAAATATTTTGAGAAATTGTGTTACACCCAAATAAAGAAAGACTGATAATGTGTTGATATATTTCAGGTGAACGTGATTATGACACTTCATACTTTGATGAACGAGTGGAGAGAATTTGTATTGATGATCATAACGTTCCAACATTACGGTAAAATCTCACATGCTTTTGGTTGTAATTGTAGTTTTTCCCCAATTCCTAGCTTTAATTGATGGGATAGTAGTCACGAGACAAACCGTCTTAACTATAGTCTTGGTGACGTCATGTGTGACGTCTGGACTCATTCTCATCTTGTACAATTGTTTGATTATGTTTATATGTAAGGATTTAATTTGGTTGTATTGTTATATATCTATCCAAGAGGTACTTTGTGAGGATATGGCATGTTTTGTTAATTTTCTTATTATTAAAATTACAAAAATAAACAGTGGTTTGTCTTTGTGACGTATATTTAACAAAATGTTGATTTGTGGATTTTGCATTTCAGGTAATAAATGCAAGGGTAAAAAAAATTTGATTTGATTTCTTGGTTGAATGTGAACCACGAAATCCACGAAATTTAATCCCCTGTGAAAATTAAAGATTTTACAGTATATTGTATTCTATGTTTATTTACAGGGAGATGTTAGAGTTTTGTGAGAGTGTACATGAGTTTTATGCTGAAGACCCGGAGAATGTGATAGCCATACATTGTAAGGGAGGTAAAGGTCGTACTGGTACATTGATCTGTACATGGCTCGTGGAATGTGGACAGTTTGAAGAAGCACAGGTACGTCTGTATTGTAGCTTAACCAGTCAGGGTTCCCATGCTACAGGGTCAATGGAAAAATACCGGGAATTTGAAGTAATTACTCCCGGTCGTGAAAACGCCATGAATTGAGTGAAAATTGGGCCAGAATACTCAATGTGCCTAACAGGTCATTGAAAATGTTTATAAGGTCCGGGAAAGTTCTTGAATTAGAATTAGGAAAACAAGTGTGAACCTTGATCAATAACCAGACTGGACCAACATGACTATTTATACAACAATTTCAAAATTAAGAACATGATTTTTCGCAGTTAAGCTAAATCTGATTCTTTAATCAGCCTTATTTATACTGCTTTCTCGTGGAGTCAAGCCCCTTAGAGCTAAAAAGCCTTGCATGCACACTTCCTACAGTTTACTCTTTGACCAATTTTATTTTTACTGACTGAGAAATTACTTAACTTTATAAAAACAAAATAGTTTTGCCATTAAAAAGTTTTTATTGTAAAAAATTTGCTATAAAGCAAGTACCAGTCAAGAGCCTGCGCCATTCTGAAACTTTCTCATGGACTCAAGCCCTCTGATTGGTCAGCCTCTATATAACCCAAAGTCTGAAAACTCTTCACAAAACACAGTTGTGACATAAAGTTAAATCATCTTACATGATATTCACCGACTTTAATCTGTGTGAACGAGTCTGTTGACAAAAAAAGTCAACAACAGAACCCCATGGTAACAAGCTTAGGCGTTGGTGCTTTCCAAAATGAATTTTCATAGTTGGTTGCTATTAGTTATCAAAGAATGATTACAATTTGTTTTCATTCACGTTTGTTTTGCTGCTTCCAGTAGATTTTAACATGTTTTTGATAAGACCCATCTCAGCACATGTGTATATTTGACCAAAACAATTAGGGTTCGAGTCGATGAGAAGGATCAAGTCGATGAAAATCAAGTATACTATTTAGTAGGGATGTGAACTGTTAATCTATGAACCGGTTAACTGTTTGAACATTTGGTTATCAAAATTGCTTTCCAGTAATAGAAAAACAGTATAATTGCTTACTGAACCACGGTAATTGCTTTATATAACATTATGTATTTGTTATTCAGGACAGTTTGGATTATTTTGGTGATCGACGTACAGATTTAGATCATGGTAAAACATTCCAAGGTGTGGAGACCCCTAGTCAGGTAAGACTGCATGGTGTGTTTGAGTTATTCGAATCTATTTAAGGTCGATTGTAAAATCCAGTCTTTCCAACTTGGTTTAATCTTTCTTGACACCTCATTTCTGATGTTATCCATAGCCACGAGGGTATATTCTGCTAGTGTTATGAATATTGTACGTATACAGTCCGATTCCAATCCATACTTTATAAAGTACAAAAAGCATTAGGTCACTTGACTATTAGTAATTTGTCAGAATGAGAATTCTAGGCCACCTGAGGTTAAATATGCAGTCAGTAATACCAATCAATACATAGCTCATGTTTCTTTTGTTAAACCTACAATGTTAAATAAAGTTGATCTTACCTTATCTTAAAGAATTCTATGATTATGAAGTACTGGAAGATTTGGATAATGTTATTTAACTGTAATGTTTTTTTCAGAGTCGTTATGTTGGGTACTTTGGTACGGTGAGGACAAAGATGAATGGTATTCTTCCTAAGGAAAAGTATCTGTCTATAACTTCTGTCAAAATCAATGCATTGAAAGGTATGTTACATGTCCACACAGTTCTGTCTAAAGCCACAGGTAACTGTATCATTGATACAAGACTAAAACGAAAAAAATGTTGGTTTTTTTTGTAAAATTTATATACTGTAAAATCATTAATTTTCGAGGGGGATTAAATTTCGTGGATTTCGTGGTTCATTTCAACCACGAACTTTAATCCCAAAGAACATTGATTTTGACCCTTGTTTTGTTACCTGAAATTCACAATCCACGAATTCAAGTGCCAACGAAATTGTCTTTTTTACCAAAACCACGAAATTTCGTCCCAACGAAATTAAATGATTTTACAGTATATATATATATTTTTTCGTAATCACTGATACATTTACCTGCATGTGTAAATATTAATGAATTTCTGAATTCATAGACTGTGTTCATAATTTTGTTGAAGGTTATTTCAGACAAAATGTTGTTTATTTCATACTCCTACCATAAATTGCGTGTTATGTCAACCAACATAACACTGTGCTATAATTGGACGGAATTATGGAAACATACAAAGCCGACTAATGTGAAAGTTACATAACATTATGTTGGATGATAGCATATTACCATGATTACTATGGTAATCCAATGGAACATTTCATAATACTTATTTGTATTTTTAAAGATATGTTATATTAGCTGTAAAATCATTTAGATTTAGTTATTAATTTTCAATCCAAATTTTCGTGGTTTTGGTGAAAATGACCATTTCGTGGGGACTTAATTGCAAGGATACTGTATAAATCATTAATATTTGTAGGGATTTAATTTCGTGGTTGAGACCACCCACAAAATCAACAAAATTGAATCCCCCATTCATATTTATGATTTTACAGTATTAGCTGGAAATAACCTGCAGTGTTGGAGTGCATTAAAGCCGTGCCAGAAATATCGTAAAGCACTCCCAGCCTGTTACATATATATGCAAATTAGCTTTAAGCGACGTTAGCCAATCCACAATGACTTGGTTGACCCACAAAGTCTGTGCGTCACGCTCCAAGAACCACTAAATTGTGTTTGAATACCCATGAACCTATGCAGCATACATCCTCATTTTCAAATATATTTAGAGTTTATTAAGGTTATATGATAGCTAGGATCTTACATCAATGCTCATTCAAAATCCTTTATATTTAAACCAAAAATATTTTAAGGCTTCTCCATTTTTCACCAAAACTGACATTCAAATGAAAATGGTAGTCGGTGAATATATTGAATGGAGATTGACTGTTGTTATTGAATCAGGTGTTGGTCTGGGTAATGGTCGGGATCTGAAGATGGAGGTGTGGTGTCATAAAAAGTGTGTATATAGAGTGAAGTTTTACAAGGGAGAGAACACTACATTGATACATAATGTCACAGAGGACTGTATAGAAGTAAAACTACAGAATTGTCCCCCTTTGTCTGAAGATGTGAAAGTGAGATTTCTGTCAAAGTCTGTAAGTATCAAGATTTTATTATTACGTCCCTTCGGTGCAACAAGGTTCTATCTATCTATATAGTTTATAGTGAGATACAACCTTGTTGCGCCAAAGTAGACAACATTTTGATGAAACTAAGGTTTAATATATATATGAGCCGTTCTGACCAGTAAAACCTGCTTTTTTGACATTAAATAATTTCTATATAAAAACAACAGTTTTTACTGTAAATTCTTCAAAACTCACGATATTTACACAATCTCTTTTGCATTTTGCTTCATAACATTTATTCTTTTCAACTATAAAAAGTCTTAAAATTATTATTCTTGTCAAAATATTAGGATTTCCTGGAGACTGGCTCATATTTATTTGTAGCTTGAAATTACACATTTTTTATTGCTTTGATAAAATAATTTGGTAGCAAATCATTCCCTGTTTATTTTGCAGAAAAACCTACCATAAAATAAAAAAAAAAACGTTCCACTTGAAAGTTCACTTACATTAATGTGCTTGTTCAGCCTTCTGAACATGTATTATATCACGGATCATTGAGATGCAAGTTAGCTGTTATATTTGGCACCAATAGCACACACCGGCTTTCTTCTAGTTTCTAGTACAAATTCACATAAGCAAGTTGCAACCTAATTTAGACACCCTACAAGCAGGTATAGGCCTTCTTAACATTCCGAAAAATTGTCAGCCCTTTTAGGATTTCTCGGTCCTTGGACCTCCTAATCCTCAAGTATCTGCCCTTCCTCTAGGCCACCACTCCCCTTAAAATCCAACGCTCAGTTAAAGATGTTTTTTCTTAATTTCAGACGAACATTCCATCGGTATATGATAATGCAGCCTTCTATTTCTGGTTTCATACTGCTTTTGTAGATAAAAAGTAAGTATTATTATCTACCAAAATATATTTCTTGTAATATATTATGCCCTATCGTCTTTATTGAAGAGGTATATTTCTTGTAATTATATTATGCCCCATCATCTTGTTGAAGGGGTATATTTGTTGTAATATATTATGCCCCATCATCTTGTTGAAGGGGTATATTTCTTAGCAGGGGATGGTGTGTCTGGGTTTTAGTCAATTGATAGAAAAAACTGTTTCTGTGGGATTTCACAAGAGCCTTTGACTATTGAATCTTCAAGCGTTACATGGTGGTAGACAAAAGTAGATGTCACCTATTGATTTTAAAAGGTAGTAGGTAAAAATCAATGTAGTTGTGACGTTTAATATAAATAAAAAGACTAAATGGTTTCCAATCAATAACTCAAGAACAGTTGGACAGTGTGCCTCTGTATCTTAATGGTTAACGCGCTTGTCGCCTAATTGGTCAACCCTGGCTCAAATTGTGTGGAGGCATTCTTAAGCCTGCTATGTTTCAGCAGAATGCTGACATGCAGATAAAGGCATTGCTAGGCATTTTCAGAATATCTTCAAATTTTATAGGAAGGTTATAGTTATATTACAACATACACAGTATATGTATTATCTGTCTCTTAGGTATAATACAATACTATCTATACATTTTTATATCTTCTATATAATATAGTATATTCTTTCTAATATTTCAGTTTATTTTTACCAAGAGATGAAATAGATAATCCACACAAGAAAAAAGCCCAAAAAGTGTTCCGGGAGAACTTCTCAGTGGAGTTGACTTTTAAAAAGAGAAGAAGACCAAAAGCACATAGGGTCTGATGATATTATCTTTTTATCGGATAATGTTCAAATATAATTGGAAGAGACAGAATATATTAGACATCGAAAGACATGACATAATTAAAATGCTCAACTGATTGAGGCCATAGAACAATTGAATGTTTCCTATATCCCGACATATGTGAATTTATTATTCTCCCATGGTTGCCTTGTTCAAAGAGATGGTATTTTGATTGTAGCCTACATATTGGGATTCCATAATCTAGAATATGCCTCATTTGAAGAACAATACTAACATATTTTGAGATATCACTGCTGTACACATGTATGGTGGTTAGCTAAATAGTCTCGGAATGATGAAGGATCAACACCAATGTCTAGATCCCTTATGGAATGCAAAGGAACATGGATTGTGTACACCACTTACATACTGGCTTGTGGAAAAGAGGAAGGTTCAACACTCAGTTGTACACTTATGGAGCGTGAAATGGTTGTATCATGGAGTAATGTGTCAATGACACATAGTTGTATACTGATGGGGGTGACGAGATACATCATAGAGTAATGGGTACTTACGAATAGTTGTATACTGGTTTTACATGAAAAAGGTGGTACCATAGAGTAATGAGTAATAACGAATAGTTGTATATTGATGGGACATGAGAAGGGTCACCATACAGTAAAGTGTTAATGGCGTTGAGCTGTATACTGGAAGGAAGAGAAAAGTGGGTTCTATGGTGTAAAGGGTTAATTTTGCTTCATGTTGAGAGCCCCCATGACATAAGTGCATTAACTGTAGATTTAGCCATTTAGCCAGTCATCATTTTGCATGGCTGGCATTTATAAATGTTCATCTATCTCTGAAAATCGTCATTGTCTTAGAATTTATTAATTTGTCTCAAATAATGGTATTTTCTTGTCCAAAAAAGTATCTCAACTTTTGTTTTTTGATTTTATAAAGCTACTAACTTATGAAGTGCCAATGTATGATTTAATACTTGCATTATAAATATGATGATGCATTATAATTAATGAAAGGTTCCTACATTATAAATATTACCATATTTGGGTATGTAAGGTTTATAGCTTCATTTGATCTGTTCATTTGATCATAAAACTAATGGTTGTTTGTAGTAGGCCTACTGGTATATTTATTCAGGCATATCATCCACATTTCTGTTCATCCGTCCAACATTTTGTCAGCCTATGGACCAAATTCTAATCAACAACACAAGACTACATATGATAAACCAGATATAAGATTGGCATAAAGCTCTCCATTTAGTTTAATGTAGGTTAATTATTTCATGGCCTAATTAAGACCCCTATTGATTTTGGGGCCAGAGGTAAATGTCACAAAATAATTTTAAATGTGTTCAGTTGCTTAACCACAGGGTCCTATTGTTTCACACAGAAATTGGATGCTTTAGGAGTTTGCATTGAAACTTCATGAAGAATTGGATGTTGACTCAAAAGACATTGTAACTCTTCATGTGGATCAGCTAGGGACATGACAATCACCCAATTATTATGTGATTCTCCGAGGGACTCTATTGGGCATCAAATTCTCGTGCAACTTCACTAGGGACTCAATGGGGCATTAAATTCTTGTGCAACTTCACTAGGGACTCGATGGGGCATTCAATTCTTGTGCAACTCTGCTAGGGGCTCAATGGGCATCAAATTCTCATGCAACTCCGCTAGGGACTCTATGGAGCATCCACGTCTTGTGCGATACCCGAAACGACTCAATGGGTATCCCAGTCTCTTGTGACAGGGTTGGGATCCTGTGTAGTCACTATCAGTACCTATGCTGAAAGTATCGAATGTAACCTAGTGGCTTTAAGTTGGCCTTAACTTAAGATATTAAAGGTTTATTTTAAAAAAAGTGACTCTTTTTGTACCTTGCATGACTACCATTCAATTCTATTTATTTTTGTACTTATTTTAATTGTATTGAATTAATTTTGTTCTACATACATGTATTTAAATTTTATCATTTTTTATATTTTATAGATATTAATTCAACACCTTAACATTCATTTTAAGTCCATTTGCCTTATTTTTATACTCGACAGTGTTGTGTTCATACATTGGATAGGAAGTGGTGTGATATCCCAGGATGTGAATTTGAATCTGTGTTGTAAATACTTACATTAAATAGAAAAGGTTTATAAGAATTGTTTATAAGATATATCGAGGACTCAGTGCAAACCTATGGTAACTACATCAATTTATTGAAGCACATACCATTGTTTTTCACTGAGCCATAGATATTTGTATTAGATATTTTTGTTTCATGACTGTAACAACATAACAAGGGGGAAACAAATGTATTTTATGCTTGATGCCCGTCTGTCTGGGTGGACGTCTCAAAGTTTGTCCTCGCTTGTTTCCCTTCACCGTAGGTCTGGTTTCGTTGAAACTTTACATGAATGCATGGTATCAAGCCTAGTTGAGCATATTGTAGGGAATTTTAGGTGGGATGATTTTTGCTGGAGTTCTGGCCCCTTGGCGTCATAAGCTTTGTGTCAAGAGTTTTCTAGTTTCTTACATGTAAGTAAATGAATTTATATCTATACAATTAGTACTTATTATTAATTATATAGTTTGTAAGGATAATTTAAATTGTAATTATGTCATTTTTTGTGCTTGGTGAAGGGCAAATAGATTTGCTTTGTTTCCAAGAGTTATCATCCTAGCTTACTAGCTTGTTACATTTAGACAATTTTGAACAATTTTATTCTATTGTTTCTATGTTTGTGATTTATGCATTTAGTGTTTTAGTTTACAGCTATTATACTGAATTTTCATTTTATTGTATATGATTGAAAAAAACAACTATGAAATACCGGGTACAACAGACTAAACTTATTAGGTTGTGCTTGGTGTTGCTAGTATTATGTCACAGTGGCAATGCTGTATTCATAATTTATTCTAGTTGGATATGAGCGGAAAAATTTAGTAAGATTGTTTTGTGGTTACTTGTTAAGGTCTACAACTCAAATTATTAAACAAATGGTGTAGATCTCAAACCATGAGTCTTATTGCATTAAGCCTTATTTTGGAAAGTACAAGACCATGGAGAGAAAATATTACGATGTTATTGGTATGTTATTGTTCAAATAATACTGTAAAGTCATCAATTTTCATGGGGGATTAAATTTCGTGGATTTTGTGGTTCACCTCAACCACGAAATTAAATCCCAACGAACATTGATTTTGACCCTTGTTTATTACCTGAAATGCAAAATCCATGAATTCATGTCCCAACAAAATTGTTGTTTTAACCAAAACCACGAAATTTCGTCCCAACAAAATTAAATGATTTTACAGTAAGTGTACATTTCCTGATCAATTAAGCCACTACAATACTCTTAGTCTGAATGAATGGTTGAGAGATGTAGTCTAAAGCATCAAATATGTATGTGGTGATATTTCATAAAACAGTACAAGATTATTTATTTTAAGTCGGATTACATGTACAATAATATAACATTATGTGTAGCTGTATGGCTATTGTCCGACATAACCTACTTGATAGATAGCAATAACATATGTTGTACATTGGTTCTAATGATTAGCTTTTTATGTTGATGGTATTTGAGCAATTTATTGTGTATGTATTTTCATTTACTAGCTATTTGTTATGCTGCCCGTCTCTGTAATGTTTATGTTTACTAGTCATACTCACTATATTAGGCCATAACAAATTGTATTTTCGTTTAGCGTCCATCCTAAGTTTGAAAACCTATCTGGCTAGCCTGTGACAAAAAAAAATAAAACACTAGAAAAAAAGTCATAACTGGTTCACTTCTAACCTCATCATTATATGGCTAAAAATTATATAGCTTTCAAGCATTGTCAATCATAATAACTAACTGAAACCTGTTTGTGTGAACTTACATTGAAGACAAGATGGTAAAAAAGTATGAAAGCAAAATTTCAATGGATTTTGAAGATATGATTATAAAGAGGTTAAAAAAGTTATAGTTGCTTTCCCAAGATTCTTAAACCTATCCGCCATCGGACACTAAATGAAGAAACAAGTTGGTATGGTCATTGGCTTAAAATTATTTTTTGAAAAAAGATTACACCTTATTTTTTGCAGTGCTTATTTTTTGCTATTGGGTACTCTTGCCAGGCACTTGAACTAACAAGCTTCAGACCAGACGTTCGATAATATGCTCAGTGGTTACCACAAATGTTTATGCGAATGTGTATGTCGCTGGCTTAGAATGAGAAGGTCGTAACTACTACTTAATACCTTATAAGACTTATACATAATTGAATTCTTCATCACATGATGCTTCTAAGTAGCCTAATTTCATGAAAATCACAACTTTTCATATTGACAAAAGTTGAAGTCGATACATCTTGTTTTACCACAAATAAAAAGTAATTTTTTGGACAGTATTTTATTGTTTTCTCAAAATATTGATTTTGGAGTTACAACCTTCTCATTGTAAGCCAGAACATGTTTATGAATATTTATGTATGTAGCATGAAATTATGCACATGTGACATTAATTTATCAATGTGTATCAGTAGCTGTATGTTATAATCTAGGGGTATGGGAAAACGTATGATATTATTGTATATAACTTAGTTTGTTGTAGAAACCTGTTCATGCTGTTGTATATAATTTTAGTCAGCTTTTCTGTGATCTTGATTTTGTTATTGATTGCATACTAATATTATTTAACGATAGTAGATGGTTGTGTATGCCTTCTTTTATTTTTCTGTTTTGGAAGATATCATCATGTCTGCTTATTTTGCTTCTTTGCCTAGTTGTATAGTATTGAACTAAGTTGCAAAGGTTGTAGATTCAAACCTCACAACAGACAAATAATTGCCATTAATTGACTTGGTGTGACAACCAGAGTATGACGCATGTCGTTGAGTCTGTAATGCTGTAGTTAGTGAATAGCTTAGCTTATTTGACAGGAGCCTGACCTTTTGATTAGCATAATTTAACAGCCGATAAATTGCCTATGATTCAACACCGATTGTATGTTTTCATAATTGGGAGTATCACGGAGACGCTCGAGATGTAATACAAACACTAATCTGAAAGACCGATATTGCACAATTTGCTCGCAGAAATTGATATATTCTAAGCAAGAACCTTGTTAAATATTCTTGCATAAAAGTCAGGTTCAGGTCAAAATAGCCAAGCTATTTAGAAAAGGCAAATAAGATGGCTGTCCAGTTAACTCAGTTGGTAGAGCCCCATACAGGGAAAGTCATGTACCTGAGATTTGCTGTATAATGCAGTTAACATTGATGCACTCATTTGACTGCTTTACTTTCTTTAATTCCATTGTGTCCAAGTTTTATATTATTTGGGACCAGTCTAACAATACAAACTTGCCATTTTGTTAGTTCTAAGTCTGTAGACTGGAACATAACCTTAGATCTATATTATTTCTTTATTATTTTATTTCTGCTTACTGGGACCATTTGTTTTGCCTATTTTTATGTTTTATTTAGTTTTGGCTTTGCAACAATATCACAAAACATGTATAGGTGGTAAATAGGTAAATTGTCTTCTGATGCAAAAGGCATATAGTGATTGTTTTGTCTGTCTGATTGTTTGTCCGTCTGTTACAAAATGTTGAAACTCTAATATTTTTTAAGTCCATCAAGGCATTGCTTTCTTTATAAGGACATTACGTAACCAAAGTCTTGTTTATTTCTTAATTGAGTTGTTTATTGGCCAAAATTTATACTAGAGGAAATATTAGCAAATATAGTAAAATCGCTAAGTTTACTATTTCTGAAGTATTAAGCCCCCATTTTTGATTTTTTTTTTGGCTTTGCAGCTCGCACATATCTGTCGGTCTGTAGACCACATGGTTTCTGTTCAATAACTCAAGATCACTTAGTCCTAGGATCTTCAAACTACACATGGAGGTTGGCCAGCAACTGCAGATGACCCATATTGATTCTGAGGTCAGTAGGACAAAGGTCAAGGTTACTATGACATTTACCATTTCTGACTATTTGGCTGCCATGGGGGCATACAAGTTTTGCAAAAACATCTCTTGTTATTCAATAGACTGTTGAGACAGAAGTCCATGCTATAGTTAATCATCTCACATACTGTACTTTATCACTGATGATGTTGCAAAGAAAGTTTTGTTCTTAGTGGAGTCTCCCTAATATGCCACAGCATAAATGTATTCATACTAGCCAATTGTTCTTAATAATTGAAGACATTGGTTGCTTAAAGTTTCAAACATCTGCTTGATTTTAAAGTGCAGTAATTGAAGTGGTCTATTTGAAATGGTCTATTTAGAGTGGTCTATTTGAAATGTTCTATTTGAAGTGGTGTATTTGAAATGGTCTATTTAGAATGGTCTATTTGAAGTGGTCTATATGAAGTGGCCTAATATCAGAGCTGTACTGTATTATATTATTACCAGCAGATATTATTGTAGATGCTAACAGCGTGCATTTTAGTGCATTTTTAGTACATGTTTTATATTCGTTTTGCTATATATGAATCAAATACAACATCATCATCATCATCACCATTCATCAATGTAAATTCTAGAGCAAACCTGCACATATTGTTTATGCTTAATAGATATAGGTTATTAAAATTCCTTTTTTTTTCAATTTTTAAACCCTAAAAAAGACTTGCTAATATATAGTGGAAACGTTGAAAATAGGAGTTTTTCTTGTTTTCATAAAAATATTAAGATGCCTTATAAACAATAAATTAACACATATAGAGAGCTCATTGCAAAACTATGATACATGCCTCTGTAAATTGATGTTGTTACCATAGTTTTGCACTGAGCCCTTGATTTTTTTTATAAAATAATCAATTTATTATGCTCTATTAGCCTTGCCAAAATTTATTTTCCTTATGGTTGAAAATGCAGGTGATGGTATAAACAGCATTAGACTAAGAAAACTTTGATACTCCACACATATTCCTTTTGTACCTAACCGGTCTAGTTTATTTTTGCATTCCATTCCTTCTCCAATATACCCGGCCCTGGCTTAGAATAAGAGAGTTGTTAGTACTACCTTATGAGACTGATACATATTTAAATTCAACATCACAAGACGCTTTTTATGAGCCTACTTTCATGAAAATTGGAACTTGTCATGTTGACCAAATTGATGTTGAAAAAGCTTGTTTTTCCATAAGTAAAGAGTAATTTTCAGATAGTTTTTGCTTGTTTCCTCACAATATCGATTTTGAACTTACAACCTGCTCATTTTAAGCCAACAATATAATTTTTATTGCTTTAGTTTATTGTCATGTGTCTTATTATTTCTTAAATCAAAACATTTTCTGTGATGTTAATGATTATAATGTTCCAACGAAAAATCAAGTATTAAAAGATTGACACCTTTGGTGTGCAGCCTTGCTATACCGGTGTATCAAAGCGTTTCTGTTATGGTATATCACATAGTGTTTTGGTTACAATCATAAATGTTAGCAAGAATGCTCATGCTTGAATGATGTTGTACATTTATTAATTGGTAATTAATTGCATACCTGCCAAGCTAGTTAAATCCAAAATAGGAGTGGTTAAGCAAAACATGTCACAAGATGTACTTAAACGTGATTTAAAAGTGATTTAGATGCATAACAAGGAATGTATTTATCCTAGTATGATTAATTGTTTATTATTAGGCAGTGTCTAACATAGGTCCATGAAAAGTGTCATAGGCCACCTATATACATAGTATAATGTTATATTATGTATATAAGGATGCCATAGGACACTTTTCACGGACCTGTGGTGTCTTAGCTGTAGTTCTGGCCTAAGTTATAAATATCATGATCATTATATTTTAATTCTAACATCTGAATAAACACACATGATTTACATTATCAGGAATTATAAAAGTTTAGGTTGTTATACAGAGGTTGTTTTTATGGAGATGTACACTTGATAGTAAAGGATTATGTTTTAACAGAATGATTATGTTGCTTAAGAAAAATTGCTGCTTTACATAAGGCCCTTCTAGAGTGGTTGTACTGTAAATGTACATACATAATTATTGAATTAAGTAAAACAATTGTAGTGGGCATACTATATGAACTGTGGTGTTTGTCCTCTTAATTATAATTTATATTGCTGGCTTAGAATGAGAAGATCGTAACTACTACTCACGACCTTATAAGACTGATACATGATGAGAAATCTGCATGGCAGGGCACTCCTTATGAGCCTCTTTTCATGAAAATCTGAACTTGTCATATTGACCAAAATTGAGTTGTAAAATCTTGTTTTACCATAAGTAAAGAGTAAATTTCAGACATTTTTTTCTTCTTTTCTAAAAATATCGGTTTTGTAGTTACAACCTTCTCAGTCTAAGCCAGCCATATGGTCCTGTTTGTATTTTTCTCATCTCCACAGCGATTACGTTAGACTTTGTGTATGAGTCATGTCAGTTGTTTTGATTTTTATTAAGGTCTTTGTTTTAGATGTTATAAGGAGAAGTAGACGTTTTATGCCTCAGCTTTTGTTGATTTCATTGTCAATTTTAATTGTAAATACAGTTTTGGTGCCTCCATTTTAGATAAATAGAAAACATTCAGCATTGATAACTATTATATTTATGCCCCCCCGCCATCTTTGATGGGGGGTATTTTGCTTTGCACATGTCTGTCGGTCTGTTGGTTGGTCGGTAGATAAAATGGTTTCCATTCAATAACTCAAAAATGCTTTACCCTAGGATCTTCAAACTTGACATAGGTTGGTCAACAACGATAGATGACCCCTATTGATTTTGAGTTCAGTAGTTTCCGTTCAATAACTCAAGACAGCTTTGGCCTATGATCTTCAAATTTTACATAGAGGTTGGCCAGCAACCAACAGAAGATGATCTCTATTGACTTTGAGGTTAGTAGGTCAAAGATGAAGGTCACTGCAACCTTTACCATTTCCCACTATTGGGCTGCCATGGGGCATACATTTTTTACAAACATCTCTTGTTTATCTGGGCTCCTGCTATTTGGAAAGGATGACTTCTCTGTTTTATTGTCGCACGTCTACCTTTAAAATTAACAGATCTCTGTCAGTGTTAATTATTTTGAGTATTTTATTCACTGGTTAGGTTGACTGACTCAGGAGTGGAAACTATTGACTGCTGTGTTTGTGTATGGTATACGGAGCAAAACTTCCAACTAGATTATACTTACATTTCTTCCAGTATTTCATTGTTTAAACTTCTTCTGAAATAATTTAGAATAGATTTTGTTAGACTATTTGTTGAGTGCAATGTATGATATTTTATCAAACTAAACTGCCATGGCTTGCTATTTGTTCCAGATAAATATTTTTTGGAACTTTTTAGTTGAGTTTGACAGCTTTTATTTCTATCAACGGAATATGAGAAATATGTCGACCATAATGAAAATTGTTTACCAATTATGTTATCCATAGAAATAAAGACTTTATTATTATTAATATTATTATTATTACTATCATCATCAAGTGATGGGGTCTAGTTGGAATATTTGCACGATACATGTTGTATGTTACATTATAGGGGTATTGTATGGAGAACGTATAACTATCAAAATGTCATTGTACTTGCTCATTTATCAACAGCTTCAACTTTTATATTGATTGCAGATTTGTAATTATTATACTTTTTGATTATTAATAAATAATTTATTGAATAGAAAAATGATTTTGAGTTTTTCTTTTCTTTCTAGAAACGTGAATGCTAAGAGAGAGGGGAATGGGAGGGGAAGATGAGGGATGCATAGATTAGAGGGATCGAGAGGTCCCGGTTTCAACTCCTGTCTGGACCACTGGTCAATTTCTCTGAGCAAGACCCATAAGCTTCACGCCACCATGGTGTAAAATGGTACCAGTGAGGGCAGCGTCTATTCATGGGGGGCACAGATTGATGTTGGCTGCCACATCAGCATGAGAGAAATAGTCTCCCCAGAGAGACTTGAGCGTAGGTTTCCATTGGTAGTCCAATGACAAGGGGAAGTTGAAATATCAAAGTTTGCTTGATCGGCCTAACATCTGAAGAGGTCTAGAAAATTGTTAACAAATGGAAGGAAGATAGGGGTCGTAAGGGAGATAGTAGCACAAAGAAGGCACCAAATTGACACAAACAGGCTTTGGTGACTTGGGCCTGATCTCCCGCAAAACATCTCAAATAGAAATCTCAACTCAAACTGAGGTTGTGCTAAATCAGAGTAAGAATTAGTGATACCATTTCTCTTTTAGTAATTCTAAGTTTGAGTTCACCCTCACCTGGACATATTTGAGATGAGATCTTTCTCAGATTGAGATGCTTTGGGAGATCGGGACATGGTCTCAGTAAAGTTATTTAAGTATAATGTTATCATTGAAGCTTTATGACATTCAAAATTGTGTCTAACCCCATCTTACAGGTAAACCCATATACAAATATGTTCTGAACTGTTAAGTTAAACATGAAAATTGTGTCTAACCCCATCTTACAGGTAAACCCATGTACAAATATGTTCTGAACTGTTAAGTTAAACATGATTGCTTATATGTTTTCTCAAATGGATAACACTAAATATGAATGTATATGCCCATGTTGGACCTATATTGAGTACAAAGGCTGTCCAGATGGGATACATAAGGAAGCCGTCGTATTACAATGTGGAAGGGGTTTCAGGGACCTAAATTCTTTATTGAGCTGCTTAATATCAACCTGAGTGTATACATATATGGGCCTGTGTCAACGGTCAATTTCTAGTAGCAGGGTTTACTCACACGCGCCACTAAGCACATATTTACGAATGGAGTCTTGAAAGATTGCTAAGCCAATGTGCTGTGGCTGCCAGAGCTGCTTTGTCAACAATTGGTAAATAAATACATGTACACCGAAAAATGTTTTGGTTTTTCTGTGTACTTAACACAACGTAAGACATATCATGCATTAACCGTTTTCTATCACTTCTAATCTAGATTATATCAATGTACACATGTACACCAACATGTTTGTTCAGTAGTAATTTGAATGGCGTTCCCGCTGTATTTTGACTGTCTGGACTTTGGAAACACCCCCATTACACAGACACCGTAAGTGGAAGGAATATACACTGTAATATTATACAACACCAAATATGAGTAACTAGTGATTCAGAATGACCCGTATGACAGGCACTTGTGAACATAAAGTTCGGCTAAAACCAGTCCGCCCTCGTGACCTTTTGATTTGTGGATAATTATGAGAATTAATATGTTTATCGTAAAGTGCATGTACACGTATGTGTACACAATTGTCTGATTTGTTATAAAAGGATTGAAGAAAAGAAGCTTTATTGTTGGCCCTACATTCTCCCTTCTTTGTTTCTGGTCCAGAACTTTATAGAGGGATCAGCATGATGCCAGCATTGTGCCAGCATGAGATCACTATCAGTGATTATCTGGGGTCATAAAACACTGTAACTGGTCAGTGTAAGGGATTAGAGGCCCATATAGCTAGTGATAATCAATAATGTGCTACTGTATGTAGTACCCTTGAAAATAAGTGTTACATTGTGTGTTTGTTTAATTTGTATAATTAGATATATTTCTTTGATTTTTGTTTCCATCTGGTTTGAGTGTGTAAAAACTATTTGCCGAAATATCTACTATTTTAATTATTAATATTACCTAAGAGTTATTTAAATAAATACACACCCAAACCAGATACAGATAAGCAGATACCAGATAAGCAAATATACCAAAGATATACAATATCAATTCTGATTGTATGTCTGTGAATATACCTTTTTTATAAATATTTTTTATATTTTTTTTATAAACATAATACTCATAGATCTAGTTAATAATTATTTTTTTTTAAATTCAAAACACTATAACCAACATCAAAAATAACATTTTTATATCTTAGGAATAATAGCAATTTACTAATTTCATTGAATACAATATTTAGAAATGTTAATCATGAGGCATACAGCTATATAGCTATACTATACATGTTCAGATTTTTTTAACACTTTTATAATTTTGCATTAATTGCATGCATTTGTGTCTAATCACACGTTTTCAAGCAACACAATCGAAATTATGTCAATCTTGATGGTTCAGGTTTTTTTTCACACAAAGTCATGTATTATGATACATGAATAGCCGAAGGTTTATTGATAAGTTTACCCTTTATATTTAATCTGCTGCATATAGTATATACACAATAAAATATTACAAAAACTTATATATCGATTTATTTTTACTTTAGGCCTACACATATTTTATAACTTCCTGTCATAAAGGGTACTCTTGTTGTCTCATTATCTAATACTAGGGCCTCTTGTAAACTAATTAACATGCTGTGCAATGTTACATGATATTATGTAATAGGGTACAATATGGTCAGATATCTTAAAAATCAGTAACCACATGCTGAGAAAACTATGACCAAATTTGGTTGGCCCAGTGCCAAAATGCAGGCCTTTAATGGATGAAGATCTAATCATTTCAAACATAACATATATTGTATGTGTAACATTGTATAGCTGTTTATTGTGTTTGGTAAAATCTTCAAAATGCCTCAGTTGTCTTATCTCCTTTACTGTCACGATTAAATGATTCAATAATTAATTCTTAAACATAGCCCTTGTCAATTATGAGACGAAAATAGAAAGGTTATCTTTGTATTCCCACGCCAATAATAAGACCCTCGATCGCTTCGTTCTAGTTCGCGTGTACAGCCAACACATAGGATAGAAATTAATATGCAGGGCGTTAAATTGTTCTTGTTTGTGGCAAATGTTGTTGCTCAGACTCTGGCCTTTCCAGACCTCATTGAGCAGCTCACTGCCAATGGTGCTTCAACATTAGTTAGTCTTATAGACCAAGCTGGCTTGACTGACACTCTCAGAAACACAGGTAAGGCTATATAGAACACTTCGATGAAATTGGAATAAAGTGTGAATGAGAGTTCCTTATTGTAGAACGTGCTTGACAAATTTGTTACTGTTTTACATTGTATTACATTTTGTATATGAAGATTAGAATGAGGAAAAACATGGGAAGACTCGAGTTCATTTGTATTTGGTGACATTGATCACTTTTAATACCATATCTATTTTACCTCATTGTAACGGTTTAAAATGACGACACGTACCGTGTTCTTTGAATGTACATGCATTTTGTGAATTACATGTAGCAGTCATTGCATAAACTGCAATATCAAATATCAACTGTATATCAAGTTAAACATTTGATAACATGCATATGCCTGTTGATACTAAATACCCTTGTCCCAAATAAGTAAAACATAATATACTGAATACACCTAGAAACGCAACACTTTTCAAACTTTGTATGATTGGCAACCAAACTGTATTTACTTGATGACATTTTATTCCATGAACAATGCAACTGTAACATTTTTTTCATACAGTGTAATTGTGTGTATAGCGCGGCTAAAAGTAACGGAACACAAATTGGAAAATTCCTGTTTTTTCCAGAATCGTTGTTCTAAGTGAAAAGATAAAGTTTTGATTAATTATTGATTGATTACATAAGCATGACGTCCAACAAATTGATTGGAAGTGTTTGAACCAGTTGTGAACTTTGCCTAAACATGGTACATGTCGAGTAACTGGTCCTGTCGTAGAGTTGTTTCACATGGATGACCTGGACATGGGTGGTTGTAAACGGTGCCAAAGTGCTAGTAGAGTGTCTCCAGATGAAACATTGTCGGTTCATGGCAATTTAGCCAAAATGAAACCTCCCAGTTGACGTCTCCGTCATAGGCATCCGAATTGGTTGATTTGGCCCATGTTCGGACTATCCTCATATTTTTATTCTGAAGCCTAGAACTTTTCTTTTGTGATTTTCTTTCCATTGGCAATTCTTACAAAGGATTCGAAGCAATTTACACCAAAATCTATCATGCATAAATGTTGCCCGTGGAATTCGTGCGTTTTTGCATTTTCTTGACGTACGGGAGTTACGTAACCCGATCGATAAAATTTGGACAATAGCCAAGTTTCTACACGATTATACAATATTATTACACAAAATTAAAAAATGTATGAGCAAAGGAACTAAGAAAAAACCAAGGATGAAAACGTAGCGTTTCTAGATGTACTGAGCATATAATAACACCTCTGATATTTCCACTTTTTTAGGTCCCTACACTATCTTCGCCCCAACTGATGCAGCATTTGCCAAAGTTCCCGCCGCCGATTTAGCTACTTTGCAAAATGACTTAACAGCATTGAAGAACACCTTGCTATACCATGTGGTCAACGGTGAACTGTTCACATTTGATTTGAGGTCTAGAGAGCATGTACAGAGCTTGAATAATCATCAGATTAGAATATACAGTACCAACGGGGTTAGTAATATTCACCTAGCTATTAGAATTGTAAAATATTTAAAACGACTACGTGCATTCAAGGTATACTACCACTGGACCAGTCAGTGTTGGAACTTGTGCTGAATGTCAAGTTATGGTGCTATTCATTCAAGGATATGCCGCATCTTGAGACATAACCAACTGTTCCGTAACCATGGTAACATCGACCGACGATCAGATAATTCGACATTTTCTGGTCTTGTCTAACGATTTTGCACCATCTATCAACACCTCAACATGTTATGACTTGTATTGCTTAGTACAACCTATTTTGGTAGGTTAGACTATGTACAATTTAATATATGAGTCATCTCTTACAGCACAGTTACTTTAACCAAGCGCTTGCCGTCAAGGAAGAAATTCAAGCGTCTAATGGTGTGATTTACTTAGTTGATGAAGTTCTTAACACTCCAGAGGGAACGGTCTGGCAAATATTGAACAACAAGGATTACAACCTGACCACCTTTGCCAATGTTGTGATGCATGCCCGTGGAAATATAAGACTCAACCAAAACAGTGAGTGTATTCACAATATTACTCACGTTCCAACGGGAGTATGTATGACTATAGTCCAGTTAGGATATTTTGACAGTAACGTCATAATTTATGTGTACCCAAAACATTAAGACCATTGCTTAATTAGGAAGAGTTTAGTTTGGTATTGAACTGTTGGTAAAAGCATTTTACTTGTTTTTACACCGTACTAGAGGATTGTTCCACTGCGTCACTGTATTTTTACCCTAACTGGACTGTACATTACATTATATATAAAGCGTGCCTTGTTATAACTGTCAAGATGGCATTCACAGATTTTGTTGAAATTGTTCCTATACAAGTATAGTAACTTAAATTATATAAAAAGCTAACGTTTGTTTATTATAGTGTCATCCCTACTGAAAGGACCAGTCAGCTTTCACTTATCTTGCATGCGTACTGTACCTCACGAATCCATTCTCGTATCAACGTGTGGTGCCTGGCAGAGATGGGTCTGCGGTCTCCATTATTTAACTAGCTGGACGATCGGACTCGAAACTTGGACCAACGGGCATACTAGTATACGATGTATTTTGATGGATGAAAATGGCATGAACAAGTCACTACACATGATTCGTCGTTGTTTTAATTACTAGTAATGATCATAGTATAGTATGTTAAAGGCATGCATCACCAGTACATGCGGTATTTCTATATTCCAGCGTCAAGTGTTAGATACACAGTGTTTGCACCTACCGATGAAGCTTTTCAGAACTTGCCACAAAACCTTCTGTCCAGAATTCAGACTACTTATGCCCATTGTAAGTCATTTTCAACATCCCCAGGTCGGACTTCTCTTAAAAAGCATAATTGTGTTGTCCCAGAAGAAAAAATATAAAAATGTACAGTGTATTGTTCATTTTCCTCCAAAGAGCAACAAGCATGTTTGTTTTCCGAGGTGTGTGACATTAGAGAAGTTGTACTACGTACATGCATGAATCATTTTATATAAATACAGTAGCTCCCAAAGGTTGTGATAAAATATCCCATGTGTGGTCAAGTGGTCATGTACCGAACTGTTTAGGGACCATTTGTTCGATGTACCGATCCACCAATACACTGTACTAAGACTCTAACAGGGAAATCCAGTCTACAAAAATGTAATGCTTTCCATCAGTATGTTACGTAAACTAAACAGAATGACGTTTTAACTGATTTTGGCAACAGTGGCACTTCTTCTACACTTCTAGCACATAAAACCCTATAATTTATATCATTCATCTGCGATGTCGCCAACAAATTCTAGAAAGACCGATGCTAAATTAGAAACGCTAGAAATACGTATGTAGGTGAGCCGAAGTTCAAATGTATATTGTGTTTCTTGGTTCATTCCGCCATAGCTCTGAGCGAACAGTGTAGCCGTTTTAAAATAATGTTTTTTTTTTTTAAAAAAAAAACTGTAAAAAAACGGTCAAATGATATCCATGGTGAAAAGCCAATGGGCTTCCCCATGTATACAGAATGTCACTGGAATGCATAGAATTGTAGTGGGAGTAAACAAGACAAATAAAACATTTCATTTATTTCCATTTGGGTTAGAAGAATATACTTTCTAATGCTAACTAGAATATGGCATTTTTACATATTACGTAAATATACGAGTAGTTAATAATCAAGATGTATATAACTTGGATTTTATTTCATGCTGTCAGATATTTCTGACTATGCGACACATAGAGGTACAATCCATGGATCAAGTTTGGGACATGATGGATCCATCACAACGATGTTAAGTGGTCATCTTATCCATATAACACACGATCCAGGTAAGTACAGATTTTATCTCATTCGTTTTACGCGTGACCCCCATGTTTTAGTGTGTGTTGAATTTTTGTCTTTTTTGTAATTCATGAATGGAAAAATACGTATTTCTAATATTTGCACAAAGTATAAACAATCAATACCTACACATTTGCATTGTTTCATTCGGTTGAGATCTGGAGTACTAGTAATAATGTAACCTAATTTGAAAACAATACTGTTGAAAATATGAAAAACGTGGTTGTTTAGTAGAAGTTTCTCAGTGAACTTATACTTTACAATTTACTCCACAATTATCATTTTCAGCATTGTGTTACAAAAATAAATTCGATAAAAAGTTATAAGTGTTCAATATTGATTTTCAGATACACAGGAACCTCTGCTGAACAAACTAGGTCACGTGGTGATCCAGGATATTGAAGCCGACAATGGTGTTGTACACGTGATCTCCCACGTGTTGATTCCCTCAACACTTGCTGGAATTGTCGGATAAGGAATGCATTGATTCTTATAAACTACTAATAAATACCAAAAATGTATATTACTTAATCTTTTCTTTGGCTATTATCTGAATTGTTGCTGACTCTGGATATGTATTAATAAAACATGGACCATACTGTTTCAAAAGTGTTACTAGGACCTCTTCATAAGTGAAAATAAAGACTAGTTTATTGTCGATAGTTTCGTTCTGGATCAAATAAAGGGTTGGAACAAAATATAGTTACGAATCGGACATAAATACGATAACTTCCGGTTATGTTTTAGAAACTCTCATGGAAATCAGCACGAAACATTTGTTTATAGCTTTGCCAATTTGACTTGAGCCTGACCTTTTCATTAGCATAATTTAACAGTCGATATATTGCCTACGTTTACAACACCGATTGTATGTTTTTGTAATCGGGGGGAACAGAAAGACGCTCGAGATGTAATACAAACACAAATTTGAAATACCGATATCGCACGATTTGCTTGCGGAAATTGATATATTCAAAACAAGAACCTTGCAATGTATTCTTGCATAAAGGTCAGGATCAGGTCAAAATAGCCAAGCTATACCTTTTTTAAATTTTGTGCTTTTAAGTAAAAGTCTTGCAATAGCTTCGTATTATGGCAAATATGCCGCATTATAGTCCAGTTAGAGTATTTTGACAGTGACGTCATCGTTTATGTGTACCAAAAAGATTAAAACCATTGCTTAAACAGGTTTAGTTTGGTATTGAACTGTTGGTATAAGCATTTATACTTGTTTTTACACCGTTTTAGTGGATTGTTTCACTGCGTCACTGTATTCGTACCCTGACTGGACTATAGGTGGTGACCTATGGCAGATTAAGCAAAACAGAAAGCGATATCGACGACGTTTCAGTGCCACTTCGCCAGGTTTGCCCCGTCCACCTGAGGTATGATAGCACGAAATTACGATGATGAAGACAAGTATGTCACTAGATAGAGTACTCTACCTTTTGCAGTCATTTGTCGGTGAACTAGTAGTTTGATAATACCTTTTTGTAGATCAATTAAAATCTCATCAGTTCGGGTGTTACAAGTATTCAATATTGATCTATCAAATTTGGCAATACTGATTGGCATACGTATCGCCTGTTGCAGACCAAGAGATTAATATTGTGTGACTTGATGATTAGTTGGTCTTATCCTGAAGTCAAGTAAGACCAATACTGAATACAAACACAGGAGTGATACAACTTGGACAACTTTCAAAAGTTCTAAGTAAAAACATCGCTTCTTTTAGCATCATCATGTTAGTATAAGCAGTGCCATGGAAAGTAGCAGAGAAATGGCGTGAATGAAACTAGCGTGTTAAAAATTAAAACCACAATATTATTGCATTTGACCTACATCATTGACTATTGATGAGATATTCCTCCGTTGCTAAAGTGGTTAGTGGCCTCGTGCTGTCTAATGTGGCGACCCGGGTGCAAATCCGGGTGGAGACACAAACATATATGCTTGCCATATTTCAGCAGAAAGCTGACTGGCAAATAAAAGACTATGCTTGGCATATATAAAATAAGATAGGTAAAGCAAGTATTTTGTATAAGTTTCAACGCAGTATCACAGATGAATGTGTATGACCTAAGACATTCTGGTAGACTGGATTAAACTAGCATACAAACCCTTAGCCAAGAAAGTTCTTAGTTGAAATGAACATGTGACTCCAAATGAAAAAACAAAATGGTTGCCCTTGGTTGGTATCTCAATCCGTAATGATGATTAGCCGGAAATGTAAGTTTCAATGTCATAGAAAGGATTATGTGAAATATGGCTACTTGAATGAAAAACAAACTTTTCAAAACTTGTCTAAGCAGATAAGGGAAAAATTTGCATTGCGTTCAAAGTGATGTCACTATGGGTGATTATATGACAGGGAAAATCAGCGCATTGTGTCAATCAAATATACTATAGTATATATATACGAAGTATATTATAAGTAATTGACATTTGACAATGGTAGTTACATTTCACAAATCAGTTATAAAAAAAATACTGAAGATGCAAAAACGAAACCGACGAAAAAGTGACTGCAATTGCTTTAATATTCTTTGATTGGTCGAGCTAAGATCAGCCAACCATATCCTAAGAAAGAGCTTGAAAGCGATCTTGAACGAATCGCATTCCACAAAGCAACGGGACAAGTAAGATCCATAAAACAGATAAACGAAGCAGCTTTGTGCTGGATTTTTAAGTCGCAAAATAAATATACGATCACTTAAGAAATCACTGTTTAACAAGGAGGCACCATGACAAACTATTTTAGTTATTACCTCAATGATTTCCACCGGGCCATCTGCTAGTATTGTAAGCTACCCAGATTGGCCATGATCTGGATGTGTACGTTCTCGAATAGTTAACTGCAGTAAGGTGAGTGAGATGGTCAGGTACATCAGTAACTACATTTTGTACTTGGGCATTTCCGCAAGTGACAAATACGCCTCGTACTAAGTGTAGGGTTACACATTTTGGTTATTTTGGTTATGCGGTTTCCGGTAACGGCCAAACATCAGTTTTTCAATGCTATCAAGTGCCCTTCAATTACCGGTCTCCTTTTAGGAGTTGAAACCTTCCCAGGAGTGAGTAAACATTTAGTTTTCTTCGATTCCATTATGATTCTCATGAGCCATGTTGTAAACTAGTCCGTGATAATGGCGGCTTCCATATTATGTCCAAGGCACTTGCTTTAGATAAACGCCTAGGAGTTCCGAACGGGGGCAGGTAGTTCGTGGAACAACTGTGCTCTCCCCTTTTGAAGATGACGGTAACCTGCCACGAGACTAATGGGACACGCTGTGGGATGGTGAAAATGAGCTATTACGGCGGAATTAGTTTCAGAAACTTGGCAATTATGTTGTCGGTGTCTTGACTTTATGCACGTTCAGGTACGAGCTATCGCAAATCATCTTTGTATATGCCTAAGCTGAGTGTATCCGGGTTGTGTCTGTTTCCAAGTGATGGGATGTAAGTAAGGTCATCCTTTGTGAAAACACCATTGAAACAAATGTAGGACATACTGCATTTGTATTATGCTTTAATAAATATTTGCTCTATCGCTTTAAGTCACGCCATCCGCCTTTGAAATTACTGATTAGCTCAAAATAGCCAAACAAGTAGCTGTCTCAAATATATGCTAATTTTAAAACTGTATCATTGCAAATAAAATACCTACATCCAGATGCGTACTAAATAAAAAATCATCAATTAGGAGTAAAATCGTTTTACGTTTAGCGCTATTTGTTATATCCTTCCGTTTAACTGTGAGTGGTGGGTAGTACATCTGAGAGAACTTTGTGTTTATTGTATTCTCGGAGGTAATACGCGAGACGCCCGACATTGCGTTGATCAACAGCACTTGCTGTAGTGACTCGTGCCGAAAGTTCCCCCAGTGGATTGGCAGCGCTTGAATGTCTGAATCAGATTGGTCGAGAAGTTCAATAGATTGTGGTTCTAAAGGCCGGTGATAAACACAGCCGGAATGGTGAAGAAACTGTTCACTGCTCATCTGCCATTGCTGTTTCTACGTACTTGATAAATCATTACAACACAGCCTTCAGTTCCCGACCTTCACTGGTGCACATGGTCCGGCTCATGACTGTTTGTATAACAGCAGACCACTATTGACCCCTAGTCCAGACTTCACCATTAATGTCTTATCGGATCATTTTGCGGAACAGTGTAAGCACATGTTTAACAATGTGCATAGAGGCTATATATACTGGTTATATCTACACACAATATTATTAGTTCTTAAATACGTTTTTATATTGAACAAAGAAGGATGAAAGTTGCGGTGGTTATACAGGTAATATCAATACACTTATTAGATAAATTGTTCAATGGTTTTGGTTACTCTTAACTCAGAAATTATGTCGCGCAAATTAATGTTGCGGAGTTCGCTAGTGGTAATAATTAGTAAAATTAAGTAGCCGCGAAAGTGTTCAAAACATAATAAGGACATCGATTGCGGTAGCCATAAAGCGCGAACAATTGACATTTAGCCAGTTGTCAATCAATACCCTTTAAATCAATTGTAGCGGTACATTGTAAATTATAATCACATGGTCCAATGGACTAACTTGTAAGCCTTCGCCAAGCAGCCTTCGACAAACAATGAGGAGGAGCGATCTCTGCTCTGGCATAATGTCAATTGTAGTCACGTTGTGCTGACGACCAGGAAATGCGAAATTTAGTATTTGCGAAATTAAATTTGTTTACTTTACAGTTTAGTTACAATGTGTCACGAGTGTATCCATTTCGTGCAGTATTACACTTTCATATAATTATGTTTTTCATGTTACATCACTGATTAACAATAAAATGTCAGGTTGGAAAATTTATAGTATTTCATTCGCATAGTTCAAGCATATTTTACTGCCCAAATAATATGTACAATTTGTATTATGCAAATCTTCACTTAATTACGCATGGGTAAAGGGTCGACCTGGCAAATAAAGGCTAATTGCAGCTCGGCAGTTCCTAAACTTCGTTACGGCTGTCCCCTTCATTCTCACTGAGACGATACAATCAAAATGGCGTAGAATTGTTCTAATGCCTCCCTTACGGTTAATTATGCACAAAATTCGAAGTCCACAGTGTATCATTCATTGCTTGAAGCGGTCATTGTTTGGGGATGTGGATTGCTTGTACTATGTCTGACCCTTGCGTGTGTGGCTCGGCGCTGCCGATGTAGGTGTGTGGCTTTGGTTTGTGCCATACTATTTACTCTACACATTTACGACAACTCGAGGTGTTATGAAACTTTTTATTTTCCTGATATAACTGTAGTTTTAATACTGGGTTTCGTCGTTTAAATATTACCTAAACAATTCATAAGCAGCATTGTATATTCACTTTGTTCGGAGCGAGTGAGCTCCAATAGTAGGCCTACTCTTTCAATGATTTTGTTTATCCCTTCAAATTTCCCTAAGCAAATGTTAACTCTAAATGAAACTCTAAATGCAACCCATAGAAAGTAACAATTCGTATATCGTAAATAGCGGTCCATACTTCAGCTCCCGAACTTGGGCTCTACCAAGTATGTATTACATATGTTCCCGTTTATAATTGACGTAATAATCAACATGTTTATGACGTATTTTCTAGCTATTCACAGTATGTGTATCACATGGGTTCCTGCAATCTGTAGCACAACAATGTATGGATCCTGCACCAGCTGCTGGCTTCACTAATACCGGATATAATGGACTCTGGTATGAAATAGGTTAGTACATGTAATGGTTTTAGTGTTTCGATTTCAAAAGCTGTTGTATGTATGTATTGTAATAGACGTAACGTACGTTGTTGGCGAACATCCGGATTTTACGACATTTTTATACTTCAAAACATAAATTAAGTTTTAGAAATACGGTTGTTAAACGTTCGTTATTTAGCTCCTTAGTTCTAGTGAGAAGCACATACACACGTCAGATCTGTGAGAATAGAAATCCACTCAATTACGCTAATCAATCAAATCCATTGCGATATATCGCGGTGATATGTCCCGGTAATTTCACGACAAGAAACTTGGATCAAAGTCAATGCTACCAAAGCATACTATATAGATCTTCTGTTATTCTAATTGATGTTCCTCATTGTTAATTGTCAGAATTGGTTTCAAAATGATTATACGTATGGTCCACTCATTGTGCAAGAAAAGACAATTAAATCCACAACCCTATCAATCAGTAATTTAAGGAGAGGGCGTATACATGTATAGGCAAATCCTGTTGCTCAATCCAATTTCTTAAAACAATCAATATTTTCAACCAATCAGTGCTCGTACAACATTATATAGTACGATACTACTCGTGTTTCAGGGAAGATGCAGACCCCTGGAGGAGCAGCGTTCGAGAAAGATTGTGTCTGTACAACTATCGATGTTCAAACAGTAAAAGGGGCAACAAATGGAGACTCTACAGCCATAAACAGCTGTAGAAAGCTAGCTCCAGCAGGAGAATTCCTTAATGCAACAGGTACATTTTAGTTTGATATGTTGTTGAATAAGCGAGATCATATTTAATGCAGGTGTATTAGTTAAGTTAGTTACCAATGTTCGAGGACTGTTTCTAACTACGAGGGTCAGTCAAGAAAAACTGAGAGTTGCTAAATAATGCTCGTATATTGTCAATACACCATCGTGAAATATGGTATCACTGATATTATGGCGAATACCAATCTTAGTCATGATAATTTGATTCTTGTTCCCAGGCAACCGAAGAACACAACTCGAGGGCATGCGTTCACGCTGTCAGTAGAACGAAAATGTGCGTTGCTATGGAAACATAAATTTATATCGAACATTAACAAACCTATACTTTATTTTGTAATACATTAATCTATCATATTAACTTAATTATATTTGATGAGTTTCTTCAATATAGAAAATATACTTGATAGAACTTTTAATTGCCACTGTTTTTGTTTGTATTGAAAACATAATTTTACCCCACCCAAAAGAACGCATGATGTTTTTCAAAAACGAAGTTATTTATTCTATTTCTATTATTGTTACTGTACCCCCTCAGACACATTCATAATCCTTCTGAACAGAAATTGTGAAATCAGTTATTAGGTTTACAATACCATGGCAACGAAAAGAACACATATTCCGAAAATCGATAAAATATGGGTAAAACTGTTGCTAGGCAACTAAACGTCACAATATCAGTGACCCTTATGCAAAAACCGCTCATTATTATTTGATATATATGATTCTACAAGATGAAAATGTAAGTTGCAATAAACTACGCTATATAAAGTTGAAATAAACGTTCGAATTTACAACAGATACAATATCTATGTCGCTGGCGCGAAAGCATGTCCCTTAGTGATATTCTTTGGTTGCTTGGCAACTTCATTTATAAGTAATATATCCGATCACGGAATTCATCAGAATATCCACAAAGGATAATATAGCACGATGATTGATAGAAAATACAATTATAAATACTTTTTGAAGGCTTAATTTACCAACTCTCAGTTTTTCTTGACTGACCCTCGTATTCAGCTACTCAACCACCCTTTGTCACTTTAACTTCCTCTGGTCATTTGGTCTCCCTAGAAGACTATTTCTCCCTGTGCGTGTGGCAGCCAACATCGATCTGCGGTGCCCATGAATAACCACTGCACTCACAGGTACACTTTGGTGGAATGGAGCATGTGGGTTATTTTGCTCACAGAAATTAATCAGTGGTCCACCCGAAACCTCTGGATTCCGAAGCGCGCGTCCCACCTCTAGACCACCTCTCACAACAATATTCGCGTATTCATTCGCAAATGGTCCCATCAACTAGCTTTTGGTTAATGACAAGTTTGTATTATTCAATCATCCAGTAAATGCTCGTTAGGCATAATGCATATGATTGGGTGATATTCATACATTAAATTATAATTAGACTACATTAATTAGCGTTGAAATCAATAATATTTCAAAAGTTGCGATTAATCTTTCAACCGATGACATCATCGAGTTCATAGTGACCTTTATTTGTTTTTCTTATCTCGAACGCAACTTAGTGGTTCATATACATTTATACGAGGCGCGGAACACTTGTATAATACAGTAAAACTTCGTTATGACTGGCATCGATATCACGAGTACCCGGTCTATCTCGAACAAGTTTTAAACCAATATTCGTTTGCTTTATCAATACATATCCTTTGGGTATTTCGAGCACCAAATTTATCTCGAGCATACTACTTGTCCCGATCACTCCTCGAGATAACGAAGTTTTACTGTAGATGAATATGCAACATAATTATGCATGTACTCAAAATAAAAAGTTCAGTTAAGCATATTGTATAGGCCTATATGAACTATAAAACGGACGATAGTGTGGCAAATCAAAACACCTTCCGTAAATAAGCATAATTATTGTGCGTTCAGGATAACAAGAAATGCGGGAAAAATTGGAAAAATCAGCAGAGGTGGAAAAATCAAGCTTGCACGTTTTATCAGTAAACAATATTCTATATTTAAGTTAACAATAATTTGACCGTATGTGTTATTTAAAAACCAATTTTGCAACGGTAGACCAATCCGGTCAATGTTTATAAACATCGCACTATAACAGAGAATAAAACAATATTCACTATTCCAATGATAAAGGGAGTTTGTCTCATTTTCCCGACACGGGACAAAACAGTCATGTAACTAACTCACTATTTTCCTTACAAGGAGTCTATTTACACAAATGATCACTATAATGAGGCCAGGGGCCGAATGCTTATTCCATCATTGGTGCTAGAGTCAAAAGTTCTAAATATTTCCATGATTACATCACACTGGCATCATTGTTGAATGGGACATTTTGTAATTATATATTTGAACATTTCAGGCAGTTTAACAGAAGAACAAGTACCCGGACATTGGAAGGAAGGCTTCTTTCCATTGGCACCCAAGGTAACGTGCGCCATTGTTCGTACAAATACACTCCATTTAACATATTCAACATTTTATAAAATGCCGACCGTAGCCTTTATTTTGCCTGACAACCTTCTACTGAATATGGCAGGCATATGTTTGTCTCCACCCGGATTTGAACCCGGATTGCCAGATTAGGGAGCAAGCTCGCTAACAACTGAGATATGTACGGAGACCAGGATCATTATGATATTATACCATACATGGACTTATTTTTTATGCTCTTATTCAAATATTTCCTTACATAACACTAGATATGTTTACACTGAAGAACAAAAAAAAGAATAAGTAAAAAACTGTTGACACAAAGTGAAAAACTAAGCTAAATATATTTGACCGATTTGAACGAAACAAACTACACGCTCAATGTTTATGGCATTTACGTCTCTGTGTCACATAGTTTACAGCTGATAGATTATATTGCATTTATATCTCTATATGTTCGGAGCGGTGGCCTAGAGGTTGGGCGCGCGCCTCAGGGACGGTATGTCCCTAGTTCAACCCCCGTCTGACCACTGGTTAATTTCTCTGAGCAAGAATAACCCACATGCTCCACTCCATCGAGATGTAAAGTGGTACATGTGAGGGCAGTGTCTATTCATTGGCGCTGCAGTTCGATAATAGCTGCCACACCCGCAAGAGAGAAATAGTCTCCACAGTGAGACACTAATGTAGGTTTTCACGGGTAGCCCAATGACCAGGGGAAGTAAAAATGTTAAAGAATGCTTACAAGAAAAGAAGCCCTAGAAAATTGGTTACTTAACCTTTTTATGAGCGGAAATAAAGACTAGTTTATTGCTGATAGTTTCGTTCTGGATCAAATACGGGGTTGGCATAAAAAGATAGTTATAATCGGACATAAATACGATAAACTCCGGTTAATGGTGGACATGTTTTGAAAACTTTCCTTGCAATCAACACGAACAAATGGTAGCTTAACTCTCTTTTTTGTAGGCTGACTACAGGATTATATACTTGGATGATAACCTTGCCATCGAGTATGACTGTACTAGCGTTCTCTGGATAACCAATTATTGCATCCATCTTCTTGCTAGAACCCCCACCATCTCGGACGCCGACGAGAAGAAACTACTGGATGTCGCCAATGGCTTGAAACTGAACAACCAGGATATACCTTACCAGAAAACTTTACAGAGTGGTTGTTGGTAGACTACTCGACTTATTTATATCCATAATTTATTAATCCTTATGAACATTTAGACGGTCTTTTCTGAATAAGTTCGTACTCTGTCTATAATATGTATTTATATAATTATTTGCTAATAAAATAGTGTAAATATTATGTAAACTTTGTCATTTTTGGTTGATTGGAATCAGGGATTTTAATTATTTTACGATTAATAGACAAGGCCACACACAACACACCATGTGTGCACAACTACCACATAATGCTAAATTCAGTAAAACTTCGTTATCTCGAGGAGTAATCGGGACAGGTAAACTGCTCGAGATACACAGGGTGCTCGAAATAGCAAAAGGGCATTGTATTGATAATACAAGCGGATACAATTTTAAAACTTGTTGGAGATAGATCGGGTGCTCGTGATATCGATGCTCGTCATATCGAAGTTTTACTGTATCTTGCGGGTTGTGTGAACGTGCGTCTAAACATAGCCCCCCCCCGTATCCGAATAACAAATTATTCATTCTTGGTACACAAGAAGAGTAAATACAAATGAGTTGTAAACATGTTCGTGAAATGTGTCCCAAAAGTTACTTTCAATATATGCTATAATCACAACAGCCAGACTGAACAACCGGTATAACTTGTTATATAAAAAAGGTATGAGGAAATCAGACAGGGCAGATAGCACTCAACCCAACCTGACGAGCACAGAAATCAGAAACACCACAACACAACTACACTGAGCAATGCCAAAGCATAAACCAAAGAAACAAAAGTCCAAGTCCCCGGCGAAAAGATGCAGGATGACCAAATTTCACAAAGAAATTATAGAATAGCGGTTAATGCATGAGACCGAATGGAACGCAGCCAAGACCCGACAGACGTACTAATAACGCAGTGGATTTACAAGTAAATGACAAGCGCATTTTAATCAATAAGAATATTGTTTGAATCCCAAAGGTGAGCAGTATTTCAGTAACATGGAATAAGTTAACCACCCAGTCACACTCAAAGAAATAAAACAAATGTGTGAAGCAATAATGTCGTATCCATCTACTCACGCAATCCTTGCATCGACAGAACAAGCAGATACCAGGACTGATATTCACAAACCATCTTTGAGGATATAGTTGGAATATTTTAAGTTATAATATTGAGCTGCACATATTTCCCAAGAAATGAAGAATATGTTTTCATGTTTTCTTATTGATAACTTTAGCTCTTCACATAAAATGCTTCTAACCAATGTTAACAATTGATAATCTTAACTTTCCCGTTTAGCTGTTATACTAAAGGAAAGTTTGAGATTTTTAGAAAATTCTAAGTTTTCCCTAAAGATGTGTTGTGAATACCAGCCCAGGGACGCACTCTGCTGTACGGACGGTATGCAGTACCATGAAGTCTGAGTTCCGAATCGAAACCCCTTGTCACCGAAGCCGATATTCCATCAACTATTTGCATGATCTGGATAATATCCATGGTACCGAATACAGACTACAACATAGTGGTATGATATAAAGAGGATCTATCAAGAGTTGTTAATTGATATAAATTTATATTAAACGAGTTTTGGAAATTTTATTAAGCAATCCTCTGGAGAGCTTAATAATATTTCCTGAACGAGTTTTATATAAATACATCAATTGGCAACGAGTGATAGATTCTTAATTTCATATGACCCTAAAGACGCAAAATACGCATTGATTTATTGGAACAACGCCACATTTCACCCGTACATAGTCACTATGGTATACCGTATACGTAGGTAACATCGGTAAATGATTATGAATTCATATTCAGTGTAGAGAATCACGTGATCAAATGAATAACGTTCGCATTTAAAACAATTGCGATTTCGTCTGCTTACGATGAGTTTTTTTCTTGATTATATGAATTTATCTAAAGATGCTTAAAATCATTAAAGACGCCTGAATGAATCGGTCGTTAGACAAATATCGATGCTGAACTTGTATATTTTGTACGCGATTCCAGTCCAATGTCCCGAAAAGTTTTAGTTAATATTAATATTTAGTTAAAAAAGTAATGTCACTAAAAGACTGTTGAGAATGTAGATAATAGTACATTTTGTGTACAATGTACATGTATTTGATTGACATATACTTGACCAGTTCGTGTGCTTGACTTATATAAGATTTAATGACACATGGTGTACCCTACCGATGAAAACTTGGCAGATGTGAAACAATATAACACGTCAATTGAACTTGCCACAAAAACGTGACTATGGAATCAACATTTACCAAAACGGACCTCAAAGACAGATCTTGTTATCTCAGGGATAGCGTTCAAAATGAGCGTAACAAGATATCGACCCTTAATCTGACCCTTTCCTATTTGGCTGTTTCTCATACATGTATGTGTACCAGATTTGTACTAGTGCCAGAAGATAAGAGAAAAGGGAACACCTTAGTATATGCTAACTGATAACACCTCAGTCATTGTTAAACATGTCGCGTGTATTGATTCTGTTGTGCCTGGTCGCTGGGACTCTAGCCCAATCTGACTTAATATCGGTGCTGAATGCAAGACGGGAGCATACACTAGTTGATTTAATCAAGGCTGCTGGATTAGATACAACATTATCTGGACCAGGTAAGTTCCGATGCACCATCTTCTCTCACTCCCTGCTAGTATACGTGTATTGTTGGTGTACAGTGTTTTGTTACCACGGGTCCGTTTTCTAAGCAAAGCGCTACGTCACGCTTTCCATGGGAGGTCTTCTATGCCTTCTATATTTAACTGAAAGGATGACAACGAGGGATGGAATGAAAGCGCTCGGTAACGCTTTACTTAGGTACCGGACCCCAGGATTCCAGTCACGTATGCACTCAGCGGTGTACACAAGGGTCATGTTACTCATGTAGGAGAAGAATGAATCATAGTATATCTTCAAGCATTCAGTCAGTGTGGACCACAAGGAAACTTTCATTGCCCATATGTAAGGCAGAATGATACCTTATGTACTGGATTCTATCCAGTGCAAGTGAGTATTGGTTTAGATGGCACGCAAAGTCTGTATTTGCCAGCCAGCATTTTTCTAAAATATGGCAGGCATATGATTGCATCCATCTGGATTTGAACCCGGATTGTCGAATTAGACGGCTAACCACTGAGTTACAGAGGCACACATAACTACGACCAAATTCGCACATAATAAAAAATATAAACACACGTCGTACATGTTGCCTTGTTATACTCATTTTGCTATACACATGTACATTGTTTTTGTCTTGTTTCAGGTCCGTTCACGATATTCGCTCCTTCCGAAGCTGCATTCCGTGCCTATGGCAGCGACAAGTTGAATGCTTTGAAGAGTGACCAAACTCAACTGGCCAACTTCTTGAAATATCATGTCGTATCTGGCACAGTGATGTCCACTGACCTCATGATTAATGAAAAGATGTTAGACAGTGTAGCTGGACCAAAGATACGTGTGAACTACTACCTGTATAACAAGGCATGTATTCCATTCTGGGCTTATCCTTAATGTCACATGGTTCCAATTAGAATTGATAACATAAATCAAGTTTGTTTGAACTTTCAAACATACGAGCGTGGAAGTCTTCTATCGCTAATTCTCGTAGGAACTTCAACTAGACAACATACAAACGCTAAATCTGTCACAGAAAATCATGTGCCGAACGATTACCTCAAGTTTCCACTTGTTATGTGCTAAATACATCCAATGTAAAAAGTGTTACAGAGAATTTATATAAGTATACACAATCATGTACTATAAGATTTCAAAAACCGAAGTCTGTATTACGAAGCCGACAGCTGGCCAGTTTTCAGCTTCTTCTTTATGATTTTTTATCAACTATTATTTATTTCTACTTAAATATATTGACGAATACACCAGCTAACCAAATATATATTTCAAACCCTTCATCGTAACTTATTCCCGATAAACATAGAATTATCACGATCAGAACAAGTATGTACATGTATATGAATACAGATAACTCGCTGGCTTAGAATGAGAAGGTCGTAACTACAAAATTAATATTTTGAGAAAGCAAGAAAAACTGTCAATAATAACTCTTTACCTACGGTAAAACAAGCCTTATCAACTTCATTTTGGTCAACATTACAAGTTCTGATTTTCATGAAAATAGGCTCATTAGAAGCGCCTTATGATGTAGATTTCAAATATGCATTAGTCTTATAAGGTCGTAAGTGTCATTAACGACCTTCTCATTCTAAGCCAGCGAACTGTTCCAACAATATAATTACATGTATAATGTTATACCTCTGATGTTACAGCATATTGCTGTGGAAGGTGCACGTGTGACCTCAGCAAACATTAAGGCCAGCAATGGTGTAGTCCATATTGTCGATCATGTGATGGAAGCCCCTACTGGAACAATAGCTGATATCTTAGCATCTAATGCTGATTTGTCAACCCTTAAAGCTGCTGTCGATGCTGCCGGACTGACCACAGCACTACAAGGTTAAATGAACCAATATTTCCTTCACAAGAAAATAAAAGTTATGCATCTTTTGTAACATTTCAAAATGTCACATTTATTTGTGTTTTAACCTCGTTAATTTTGTCAGTTACAGTGAAAAAGTGAAAATCGATTGGGGAGCGATCGAACGAAGGCTGGCTTCCTAAGGTAGCCTTATCACCAGGGAAGTTAATATTCCAAGGGTAGATGAACGGCTGAAATGCGGAAAACGGCATCCGAAAACTGGTTACGTATATGCTACAACTACATATCAAACAGACACCCAAAGAATTATTATGCCTAGTAATTTAATTGGTGCACAAAGTGATGAGTATATATTAAACGAGGCTATAGAAGGTGCGATCATTCATTTATTTGATTGGCATTGGGCTTTTTATTTGCTCTGTAAAATGCTTATAATATATCTAATACAAGATGTAAACCAAACGTCAGTGTTACATTGTATATAAATGTTCAACTTTAATTCTTTCAGACGGACCTTACACATTATTTGCACCTTCAAATACAGCATTCGCTGGTCTGGGCAATGATAAGGTCCAAGCACTCCTTGCCAATACGGAACTCTTGAAATGTGAGTACAATATTGCAAATTACCATCGGTTTAACGGTATTTTGATAAATACTTGTATTCATATCAGAGCAGGCCCCGATCTCACGAAGCATGTCCATTTGAGCTAAATCTCATCTCAATCATTGTCACTTATAAATCTTTGAGGTAAATACCATGAGAGGCTAGACTCGTCATTGGCATCACAAAACATGTATTATTCTGAGTTTATCGCAGTAAAGATTAAAGAGCCCAAACATGAGATTCATCTCAAATTCAGACACTGATTTCAGCAAATTCTCAATTTGAGTTGAGATGTCTACTCGAGTTGCTTCGGGAGATCGATTCCCGATGTTTTGCAAAGTTGCTCCAAACAATAAAGAACCTACTACCTTGTCTTGGAGGTTGTAGCCAACATGGGCACGGGCCCAACCATTCGGGTAACAAGGTTGTGCTCTATAAGATGTGCTAGCTGGGCAATTTTACAATAAAACCGTTCTGATATAGAACGTGATGAACACATGATTGGATGAAATGCTGGATGAAGCCTTCTGGTGTCAAAGGGACTACTGGGAGCCACGGCATGTGCGAATTGTTTAAACAACGTTTCAAGTAGCGTAGATTGTAATGAAAAGTACTATTGTTAAACAAGTACATGTAAGTAATTAAGTAATACTAGATGCCTTTCGATGTATGTTTTAATATGTTACATAATGCAAATATTCATTCTTATAGCCATCCTGTTGTACCATGTTATACATGGAAGTTTATATACTACTGGAATGTTATCTTTCTTATAGCCATCCTGTTGTACCATGTTATACACGGAAGTTTATATACTACTGGAATGTTATCTTTCTTATAGCCATCCTGTTGTACCATGTTATACACGGAAGTTTATATAATACTGGAATGTTATCTTTCTTATAGCCATCCTGTTGTACCATGTTATACACGGAAGTTTATATACTACTGGAATGTTATCTTTCTTATAGCCATCCTGTTGTACCATATTATACATGGGAGCTTATATACTACTGTAATGTTATCTTTCTTATAGCCATCCTGTTGTACCATGTTATACATGGAAGTTTATATACTACTGTAATGTTATCTTTCTTATAGCCATCCTGTTGTACCATGTTATACATGGAAGTTTATATACGACTGTAATGTTATCTTTCTTATAGCCATCCTGTTGTACCATGTTATACATGGAAGTTTATATACGACTGGAATGTTATCTTTCTTATAGCCATCCTGTTGTACCATGTTATACATGGTAGTTTATATACTACTGGAATGTTATCTGTCTTATAGCCATCCTGTTGTACCATGTTATACATGGAAGTTTATATACTACTGGAATGTTATCTTTCTTATAGCCATCCTGTTGTACCATGTTATACATGGAAGTTTATATACTACTGGAATGTTATCTTTCTTATAGCCATCCTGTTGTACCATGTTATACATGGAAGTTTATATACTGCTGGAATGCATTCAGGATCCCTACATACCCTGGAACAGACTGACATGGAACGAATTATTGCATCATATACAGGTACTCGATGGTCACATATCAATGACTTCCTAGTTTCTACATATACTTGTGCTAAAAGTTTGAAAACCTACGGAGACTATTCAGTTTTCTTATTCAGACAAAGTGTAATTTGTGTCGAATACAAGCTTGTAGGCCTCCATAGCTCAGTTGTTAGCGCGCTTGCCGCATAATCCGGCGACCCGGGTTCAAATCCGGGTGGAGGCACACATATGCCTGCCATATTCAGCGAAAAGCTGACTAGCATATAGAGGCTATGCTCGGCATACATAGTATATGTTTCTAATATTAGGCATAGCCGACGTTAAATGAAGGTTACCTTATCTTATCCGTGCTGGTACTATCTTTAAACATTGAGTGACAAGCAGGGAAGTAGAACTGGTGTCTGATCAGAATGACCATCTAAGAAAAGTGTCGTGTTTGAACCCCCTGAGCAAAATAGCTGGTCGGACCATTTCTAAGAAAATATGATTGCTCAAAACACACTAAGAAAATGTTCTGGATATGCAAATTCATTCTATCCGAGTAGAACAACGTTGGTATGATCCAACCTGTGTAGCCTTCCATTTCTGAGGAATACCACCTGATACCGATAGCCTGAGCAGTTCATATAGCAAAATATAAACGTTGGATATATTATGGTTATGAACATACAAGTATTTTGTTCAGTATGTACTGAGTAGGGGGAGTATTTTACACAGGTTTTGCTGAAGCTTCAAGTATTGTATCTTGTTTCACTTCAGGACGTGTCACTGTTGATGGAACATCACATGCTACAGTGAAGGACATCAGTGCAACAAATGGTGTGATCCATGTCCTTGATCATGTACTCATACCAGCTTCACTTAAAGGACAAGTTGCCAATCTGTAATGTCTGTTCTATAACAAACAAGGCAAAGTATTAAACTATTGTTGAATCATAACATGTTTGCTTGTCGTACATTCTTCCAACACTTCTGGTCAGCGGCCTCCAGACCAGAGTAATTCCATATATACATTTACTACAGGTGATGGTAAAGCTCCACCTCTTTTGTACAGGTGATGGTAAAGCTCCATCTCTTTTGTACAGGTGATGGTATAGCTCCATCTCTTTTGTACAGGTGATTGTACAGGTGATGGTAAAGCTCCATCTCTTTTGTACAGGGGATGGTATAGCTCCACCTCTTTTGTACAGGGGATGGTATAGCTTCACCTCTTTTGTACAGGTGATGGTAAAGCTCCACCTCTTTTGTACAGGGGATGGTATAGCTCCACCTCTTTTGTACAGGTGATGGTAAAGCTCCACCTCTTTTGTATAGGGGATGGTATAGCTCCATCTCTTTTGTACAGGGGATGGTATAACTCCATCTCTTTTGTACAGATGATGGTATAGCTCCACCTCTTTTGTACAGGTGATGGTATATCTCCACCTCTTTTGTACAGGGGATGGTATAGCTCCACCTCTTTTGTACAGGGGATGGTATAGCTCCACCTCTTTTGTACAGGGGATGGTATAGCTTCACCTCTTTTGTACAGGTGATGGTATAGCTCCATCTCTTTTATACAGGTGATAGTATGGCTCCATCTCTTTAATGCAGGGGATATTATAGGTCATCTCATTAGTTCAGGAGATAATTTAATATATAGCATCAACTAGTAGTCCTCTACAAAGATGTTCAAATTATGCCGCTGGGGTCAAATTTGGCCCCTCAGTGAGGGGGGGGGGGGCGTCACCTGTTTTACATAGACTCGTATAGGGAAAACGTATAAAAATCTGAAATGATTGTTCAAATTATGCTTCTGTGGCAAAAATTGACCCCGTCAGGGGGTCGTCAATTTTACATAGACTTGTATACTGGGAACATATGGAAATCTTGTCTGAAACTACAATGCCTAGTTTGTATGTATCATCATCTAGTGGTTTTCTACAAAAAATATGCCCCTTTGTGAAAACTGTGCATGGCTTCATTTATAATCAGGTGAGCGATTTAGGGTCATCATGACCCTCTTGTTTTGTATTCTCATCTGAATCAAACCATGAAAGACAGTAAACTTCAGCTCGTGCCGTACGATTTCTACTTTTTTCCAGTACGTCGGAAACCAACCTAGGATTGTGTGAGAGGGCCGTCGTATTTTATGTGTACACAAAATATTACAACTTTTATCGGAATATGAACTTAATGATACTTGTGTTTAAAAAAGAAGCTAAGTTACCAATTTTCGAGGGCTGTTTTCAGCTTTTCGTCTGTTCAACCACCCCCTTTAGTGTTTTAAATTCACCTGATCATTGTGCTACCATTTGAAATATGCGCTCGAATCTCCCCCGGGAATATTTCTCTCCCAGGAGTGTGGCAGCCAACATCGATCTATCGCATGATATCGAAATACCCTTTGAGGTACCAATTTACACCTGGGTCGACTGGAGCGTGTGAGTTATTCTTGCTCAAAGAAATTAACCATAGGTTCAGACGAGGGTTGAACCCGTGACTTCTCGAACCCGAGAGTGTGCGCTCTATTTCTAGGCCGCCTCTCTCTATCCACCTTGAAAAGACTTTATCATTGGTTTTCAACCGTATTACAAGTACTGGATTCGATTTGTAAAAAGATGAAAATATTAACTTGTTGAAATAAACTGTAAACTGTGTAAGCTGTACGAAACTCTTAATAGTAAATTCATCGTTATGTGAGCAATCACTACATACAGTAACCAACAGGCTACCGAGAATATGTATTTCACTTATGTTCTCTGATACATCATTGAAGCCAGACAAGATACACGTTCCTTGAAAAAGAACAACATAAAGACATCACAAGTACTGTGCATTCTTTCATTTATTAAACCTTACAAAAGGTGATTAAGCAAAAACAGTATTTCAACATTTCCATCTCTTTGTTATGATTATCAAAAGACCTAAAATACATGTATATATATAATTTAGGTCTTTGGTTTATCCCACGATGGCGCCCAGTGTTGATGGTATAAGAACTTGTGAAATGATGTGTACGATGCCATTATCTGCCTGTATATCTTGTATGGTCACGTGACTCTTCTCGTTCAACAGTATATCACCAGTATCTGTAATTGATAAATACTCAACCACTTTTCTAATTGGTCACATTTCTACACAAGCTCAGCTTAACTTCAAAAACCAAATTCTGAAGTTGGCTTAGAATAAGAAGGTCGTAACTGCAAAATCAATATTTTGAGAAAACAAGAAAAACGGTCTGACAATCACTTTTGAATTAGTATGGTAAAACAAGCCTTTTCAACTTCAGTTTGGTCAACATGACAAGTTCTGATTTTCATGAAAAAAGGCTCATAAGAAGCGCCTTATCCCAAATATACATTAGTCTTTTAAGGTCGTAAGTGCCTTCTGATTCTAAGCCAGCGGAATGTTGTTGACAATATTTGAACACATCCGATTCGGTTATCTTCTTATTTTAGAATATTATTATATATAGAGAGGATCTTACATGAGTTTCTTTTCATACTGAACTTATCCAACGAGTTTAATAAATTCTATATGGAAAGACACGAATGTAAGATCCTTTTTATCACATAATTTAAACAAAATAAGCTCTGTAAATGTGCTAAAAGTAAATACATTTCCCTTTTATAAAAGAATACAGTCAGTGAGTAATGCGGTTAGAATAAATGAGCAAATAAACATAGTGCAGCACAATATTACTATTGTACCGTTACAGTGTTACATAATAATCGGAGCGAGACGGGTACCCCGGTATATTGAATCGTTATCACGTCACGGACCTATTTTTTCTATGTATTCTGTGTATGGATGTACATTTTTTACAGCGCGTATGAATACATATAAAAGTGATCAGTCGCCTCATTTGCATAGTTATTACACTAGAGAGAAGTGTAATATGGTTTTTATTTAATGGCTTTATTTAACTCTCGCGCCGTGGTTTATGTGATAAACATTTGATGAATGATAACAAAATAAATTAATTTACTTAAAAGATATAAGAATCGCCAGTATTTAAACCTCTCAAATAGTGAGTATTTAAGTTCCTTACTTCTGTCATATGTAAATCTGATGTTATGTCCTGTATGCATGGTTGTGATGGTACCGTCTGAGAACAGGTCGGAGGCATGAAGCATTCCACGGTGGGTATGGTAATCAGTTAAATCTATAATACAAATACAGTCGAAATAAGCAAAACAATTAACGAACAATTATAGACCTACATACAAAACTAAAGTTTGCACTCGTTTATTCTAAAAAATTCTGCTTTATGGTCTTCGTCAGTCAAAATTGCAATACAAAAATGTAATTATAAGTTATCATGATAACACTACTGTATAGATCTAGTTATGTAGATCTATGTAGATTCTAGTACGACCAGCATCAACACATGACTGCAGCAATCAATGATAGAAGAACACGACTGTAATAATAAATGCATAACTACAAAACTGACATCGAGGTTGACGACATCGATGTGAGACATTGATTCCACAGCAATGGAATTACCCCCGGTGTGGCTCTATCAATCAATTTAGCGTTTTTATGGGATAACTTTATTGTGACGTCACAAATTACTCAATGACGTCACAAACTTGATAAATGGAATGTTCTCGAATATTTTGATCACCCCCTCGTACTTACATCTATCATACATCATACTGGACATTAGGTTGGCTAGATCTGCTGCTGCTAACTTGGAGAATGCATCGTTTGTAGGAGCAAATACCGTGTATCTAGTAGTGGTAGCTGAAACATCAGAATTCACTAACTTAAAGTTATAATTATATCTATAGGTTTTTGGTCTAATTCAAATTTTCAGCCAAATCGTACCAAATCACTTTCTTCACTTAAAAGAATAAAGAGTTGAAGCCACAGGGATCAAATTAGATAAACGGTCTTGAAATTGTTAGTTTTCTAAAAAAGTGCCGGATTAGCCCCTATTACCAAATAGTACGACTGTATATAGATCTACCTTTCGAAAACCGGATCATCATTATTATTCAATGGGATAAGATTACATGATTTTGGTGAAAATACTAATTTTATGGGGACGTAATTTCAAGGAATTTTTATTTCATGAAAATGACAATCCAAAATGAAAGAAACATATGGGAAATCATATATTAGATCTATTATTGTTTTTATTACATGTTGATATTTGCAGGCGTACATAATAAAACCCATTCTTATACCGGTAGATCTATCTGACTTATACCTAAAATAAAAAAGTGTCGCCACGGGCAAACCTCTGTCATTTTATTGGTATAACTATTCATTGGGGATTTCGTGGTAGTGGTCACAACAAAATCCAAGAAATCAACCCCCCTACGAATATATATAGAAGATTTTACTTTGTTCTATGATATTGATCAGATATACTGATGTGTTATAACTTAAACAAAGCATTACGTACCTGTTTAATCTAGATGCATTATTTGCAAGTCTGTGTTATAACTTAAACAAAGCATTACGTACCTTTTGAATTGAGCCTAGATTCTTTATGTGCCAGTCTGTGTTATACCTTAAACAAAGCATTACGTACCTGTTGAGTTGAGTCTAGATTCTTTATTTGCCAGTCTGTGTTATACCTTAAACAAAGCATTACGTACTTGTTGAGTTGAGCCTAGATTCTTTATTTGCAAGTCTGTGTTATACCTTAAACAAAGCATTACGTACCTGTTGAGTTGAGTCTAGATTCTTTATTTGCCAGTCTGTGTTATACCTTAAACAAAGCATTACGTACTTGTTGAGTTGAGTCTAGATTCTTTATTTGCAAGTCTGTGTTATACCTTAAACAAAGCATTACGTACTTGTTGAGTTGAGTCTAGATTCTTTATTTGCCAGTCTGTGTTATACCTTAAACAAAGCATTACGTACTTGTTGAGTTGAGTCTAGATTCTTTATTTGCAAGTCTGTGTTATACCTTAAACAAAGCATTACGTACTTGTTGAGTTGAGTCTAGATTCTTCATGTGCAAGTCTGTGTTATACCTTAATCAAAGCATTACGTACTTGTTGAGTTGAGTCTAGATTCTTTATGTGCAAGTCTGTGTTATACCTTAATCAAAGCATTACGTACTTGTTGAGTTGAGTCTAGATTCGTTATGTGCAAGTCTGTGTTATACCTTAATCAAAGCATTACGTACTTGTTGAGTTGAGTCTAGATTCGTTATGTGCAAGTCTGTGTTATACCTTAATCAAAGCATTACGTACTTGTTGAGTTGAGTCTAGATTCTTTATGTGCAAGTCTGTGTTATACCTTAAACAAAGCATTACGTACTTGTTGAGTTGAGTCTAGATTCTTCATGTGCAAGTCTGTGTTATAACTTAAACAAAGCATTACGTACTTGTTGAGTTGAGTCTAGATTCTTCATGTGCAAGTCTGTGTTATAACTTAAACAAAGCATTACGTACTTGTTGAGTTGAGTCTAGATTCTTCATGTGCCAGTCTGTGTTATACCTTAAACAAAGCATTACGTACTTGTTGAGTTGAGTCTAGATTCGTTATGTGCAAGTCTGTGTTATACCTTAATCAAAGCATTACGTACTTGTTGAGTTGAGTCTAGATTCGTTATGTGCAAGTCTGTGTTATACCTTAATCAAAGCATTACGTACTTGTTGAGTTGAGTCTAGATTCGTTATGTGCAAGTCTGTGTTATACCTTAATCAAAGCATTACGTACCTGTTGAGTTGAGTCTAGATTCTTTATGTGCAAGTCTGTGTTATACCTTAAACAAAGCATAATTACGTACCTGTTGAGTTGAGTCTAGATTCTTTATTTGCCAGTCTGTGTTATACCTTAAACAAAGCATTACGTACCTGTTGAGTTGAGTCTAGATTCTTCATGTGCAAGTCTGTGTTATACCTTAATCAAAGCATTACGTACTTGTTGAGTTGAGCCTAGATTCTTTATTTGCAAGTCTGTGTTATACCTTAAACAAAGCATTACGTACTTGTTGAGTTGAGTCTAGATTCTTCATGTGCAAGTCTGTGTTATAACTTAATCAAAGCATTACGTACTTGTTGAGTTGAGTCTAGATTCTTTATGTGCAAGTCTGTGTTATACCTTAATCAAAGCATTACGTACTTGTTGAGTTGAGTCTAGATTCTTCATGTGCAAGTCTGTGTTATACCTTAAACAAAGCATTACGTACTTGTTGAGTTGAGCCTAGATTCTTTATTTGCAAGTCTGTGTTATACCTTAAACAAAGCATTACGTACTTGTTGAGTTGAGTCTAGATTCTTCATGTGCAAGTCTGTGTTATACCTTAATCAAAGCATTACGTACTTGTTGAGTTGAGTCTAGATTCGTTATGTGCAAGTCTGTGTTATACCTTAATCAAAGCATTACGTACTTGTTGAGTTGAGTCTAGATTCTTCATGTGCAAGTCTGTGTTATAACTTAAACAAAGCATTACGTACTTGTTGAGTTGAGTCTAGATTCTTTATTTGCCAGTCTGTGTTATACCTTAAACAAAGCATTACGTACTTGTTGAGTTGAGTCTAGATTCTTTATGTGCAAGTCTGTGTTATACCTTAAACAAAGCATAATTACGTACCTGTTGAGTTGAGTCTAGATTCTTTATTTGCCAGTCTAGTAATGTTAGCGAATGTAGAGAGATGATAGTCAGGATTATTTAGGATCTGCCATATTGTACCCTCTGGTACGTCTAATACCTCATCTACCAGATATATCACTCCATTTGACGCTTGAATGTCTTCCTTTAGTACCGATACTTCATTGAAATAGTATTGCTGGAAACACGAACATAAATAAAATTCAAGTATACCGGGGTATCACATGGCTAGTATGGCTGGAAGCCCAAATAACATTTCAGTACATTTGTAAAATAATTTGCATGGTATTCTTAGAGATCTGGATTCCAATCCCAAGAAGGTCAAGTCTAAGTTCGTGACCCAGTCTATGGAAGTCAACATTTGCGTAAGCTGCCAGTCGACTACATGTATTGCTGGTTAAAAAATGATTTATGAAGAACCGCTAATTAAAATTTGAATTATTAACAGCGTTAACATAGAGGACTGGTAACATTAGACATGCTGTAAGTTAGAACAAACACATGACTGTATGCATGGAGTATATGCTACCGTAATGGATTCAGCTGGAAGTTAAACCTTAAGTGAATACTAAATAGTTCAGCATTGAATGCAGTATGTTTGTGTCTTACCCCAGACCTGCTTCGTAGACGAATAGTATGACCATTTAAACTATTGACGTGTTCGCCTGTTTTCAGATCAAACGAGAATATTTCTCCATTAACAACATGAAACAAGAGAACATCCTTGAGTGCTGCAGTATCAGCCTGTAAGTTAGCCAGATCTTGTGCTGGAATCTTCTGGAACGCTGTCTCCGTCGGTGCTAATATTGTGTACGGACCTACAATAGTTGCACATTGGTTAACAGAATCAAATCGCACACTGAGCCCATACAAATGCTTCCAACTTCTTCAGCTTCAGCTTCAACTTTTTAGCTTCAGCTTCAACTTCAACATTTTAATTATTCCCTCTATACAAGAGAATTATTGAATACAAATATATATACAATTAGTTTTAAATAATCAATCCATACTTACAATACTAGAAAGACAAATACATGTATAAAATGCATAAAATGTTGTGTTGTTTTTTCAGCAAACAGCAGAATACAACAGAAAGTCGGATAGGGAATATGCCGACAACTGAAAACATCATATACTAAATTTACAGGATACATTAACCAAACGTTGAACTCAACGAGAAAAATGAACTGAATTAACTGCTGAAATATATAGTTTCAACTGTCAAAAAGCGAAAAATTCAGGTTCCCGTCCTCCAAGGGCGGAAATACCCAGTTTTGCTATTAAAGACACATGCCGTATGACATAGATCCGGCCACAAAAAGCAACCCATAGCTGATTTCATACCGTAGAGAAATTTCTCGAGTCCGTGTCAGATCGTGTCGGATAACCAAGCTGACCCATTTCTTATTTACTTACTTTCTGTAGTATAAACACTAAATATGTGAAAAGACAGCTTTCTACTGAAATATGGCAGGCTATATGAGTGCCTCGATCCGGATTTTGAACCAGTGGAAAGCGCGATAACCACTGAGCTACGGATGCACACAAGTAAGTGTTTGTTCGCGAAACAAAACATAACAATGCAACAAGTAAACAACGTACCTGACGTCTTTAACGTGTCTGTAAGGCCTGCTTGATCAATCAGACTCACTAACGTTGTCGCTCCATTGGCGGTCAGTTGATCGATTAAGTTAGGAAATGCTGAAACTAGTTCACATTGAACTACTAGAATAATTAGAAGGCAATTTAAGAAATTCATAGTAGCGGTATGTAATTGTAACGTTACTGGAAAGCAATAATGATATATGTATGATATAATGTTTCAATTACATAGATAATAAGTTGATAAGCTTATTTTAGTGACTGGTGTTGAAATGGGTCAAAGTTCATGTACTTACCAAGCACATATGTACCGCCACTGATAATACAAAACCAGTTTCTGACCAGATCATGCCTTGGTCATAGTTAATACATGCTGACATGGTTGGTGTGAATCATTGTATGTAAGTCATGGCCGCAACATACCAAATTAACAATGGTGTCAATGAAGGCGATAAGTCCTGCCCATAATCCCCAAAAAATTACCGGACCTTGCATTGGAGTTTAAAGTTTATACTCCAATGCAAGGTACCTCGGACTTCACTTGGGACATGAGTATATTCTTCGAACTGGGCTTTGCCTTACACTTGTGTGTGTGGCTAAGCGCTGTCGTCGTAGCCTTATGGCTTTGGTTTGTGCCCTACTATTTAATTTATAATCGGATTTTCGTCACTCATGCCATCGTGACGTTGTTTACCACCAGCAATTACTACATAATAAAATGTATATTCAGAATGGTTTTAATTAATCACTTAATACACTTGTTTCTATATTATATATTGCAGTACCATGTAGTATAAAGCCATCGAGGTGGTTATTGACTTTTCTGGCAGACTATTGCCTACCGGTCGTGCAGTCAACCGCTATTCTATCATTTCTCTGTGAAATTTGGTCATCCTGCATTTTTTTCGGCGGGGATTTTCGATTGTTTCTTTGGCTTATGTGTGGGCATTGCTCCGTATAGTTGTGTTGTGATGTTTCTGATTTCTGTGCTTGGCTGGTTAAGTTGAGTGCTACCCTCCCCGTCTGATTTTCCTCATACTTTTTTTATTAACCTCTAAATAAATAAATAAATCTACCTGAACGAATATCTTCCGTTCAGAAATGTTTCACTTTCCTCATTATTTGCATCGTTCTCATTTTGTGCATTATACATGGTGTAGCAATGACGAAACTGTTCATGTAGCCTTTTAGTTACCTTATTATCTTTTTCTCGTGCCCAATCATCCGCTATTTATTAACTTATTTGGTTGTAGTTAATCAATAATTAGTTATGTCGCTATATGATTACTAGTATAGATCAACCATGTTTTAGCCGTGACGGAATGTCACATTTTTTAGTCATGGTATGTTAATATACCTTATTAAAATCTCTTCAGAATACAGCTAATGCCTAATCCTTTGGGCCATGGCTTTGATACTCACAGTTAATTGATTACATATATTGCTTAAGTCTTAATGCATACTATATACATACCCTTTGAGGGCAAATCAACCTTCCTGCATAAATTAGTTAAGGCTCAAAAACATGGTTTGTCTATACTAGTGTGTTTCATTTGCAGTGACGAGTATACAAACGCACCTTTAAAGGGACCTAACTCCATTTCGATGATTAAAACACGTTTTTGTAGACGTTTAAATCACAAAACTATGTTTAACACATATATAAAGTGTTCTTACAATTTACATTACTACCAAAGGCGCTATTAAAGAAAACTACCAAACTTGTTTTACCATCCTTTAATTAGGTAACGGCATTTCTCGGCATTTAATTAAACCCAACACTACTCTATACAAAATCGAATATATATTTTAATGCGTTAGTCACGCAATAGATTTTTTGGGTTTTAAATTTGATAAACCGACTCTATGCGATTATTTTTCTTCTAGATGAATAAGTCCAGATTCGTATTTAATTGTTGTAAGTATAAGGTCAAGCCAAAAATGCGATTTTAAGATAGCGTTTTGATAAAATGTGCAATTAACCAACTGGAGTTAAGTCCCTTTAAAGACTGTTCTGACACCTTTAGTGCCATAAGGAATTCTTGTGGTTTCGTTTCTTTCTCTTTTACAGTTTCGTCATGGACACTGTGGCGTATGTTTATGGTCTGTTATATTTATGTCTAGTGTTTTCATATTGTGCATTTTCTGCTTCGCTGTCTCTATATGTGCGTTCTCCCCAAGCTAACTATTGTAATATTTTATGATTCATTTTGGTAATATTAAAGTTGTGGTCAGCTCCGTTTACCTTTGCTTTTATTAGCCGCATACTGTCTCAAATTATCCCATATCATGGTTATTGATAGATTGTATACAATGACACGTATGCTCACACCTCGTACATGTATTGCAGTATTAAGACATGGCAATTTGACGTCATTCCAAGCGTCATTAGAGAACATCGTTGCATTGGGTTAGTTTAGTTAATTTGCTCCATTTAAACCTGTTTATGGCAATTATACGCTCCACGATTACACTGGTCACGTGTTGTCCTGTACTACCTTATCCTGATTAAACACGAGTTAAAGCCATGTCCCATGTTAATCAGGATGAACTATTTCTGCACTTGGTTAGTGGTTGTTTGACGTGTTAGCTTCATTAAACCAAACCAAAGACACATTAAATAGAGGATCTTGAATGAGTGCTCATTCCTTACCATTTTTAGTAAACGAGTTGTCAAAACAATATGGTTTTGTCAACGAGGTTAGTAAAAATGGCAAGGAATTAGCACTAATATGGCGTGTCAGACGTTGCAAAATTCAATAACTGTCTATGTTTGTGGTATATTCGTATATATATGTTATATAAACTCATATATACATTGTAAAATGTTATATATATATGGTATTTTATCATATATATGTTCCATAAAGTTATTTGGCAAAAACCATATGTATGTGGTATATTTCTATATATATGTTGTATAAAGTTATTTATATTGTAAATTAGCGTATGTATATTCTATAAAGGCGTATTTATTGTAAAAGTTTTCATATATATTTTTTTATTCATATATATATATAAAAATTGTTCATATATAATTTTTTTGGTCGTATATATATGTTCTATAATTGCATATATATATTTTTTTGATCTGTCAATTCGAATTGGACCTATTTTATCGCAGTGTGGAAGCTAGCAACCGATTCCATTTTACTACTGTGTATGAGCGAATAATAAACTGCAAAACTGAAGGCTAGCTTCCTTAAGAATGCGTTAAAACAGAGCTGTATTCATCATGCAAAGAAGTTATTCTTCTTAAATAGTATACCCATTTATAAATACAGAACAATATACATTCCTTCGTTCATATACTTGTAGACAAAATCCAAATATCCCGACGTTCAGATATGATCCTATATACATGGCATATCTAAGTGTTTTTTTGTATTCTAAATGTACATGTAGTAGCTCTATGTAGTACATTGTATGTTTTGATTATCGTAGCTAGGTTAATCACATATGGTGTCCAAACAGATGGAATTCCCACTTCAATGAGAACCAATAAAAACACAATCAATCACTCCATAAATATTAATTATCCCTTTGACCAAGAGCACGTAAATGCCCAGGTGTCAACATGTTGCCAAGGCGACGTGGTGATTGAGACTTCGACAGTTTGTGAGTATAAAGGCGCATATTTGTCTCTTTTGCGTAGTACGAACTTTTGACCTGTAAATCTCTTGACTTGTCCGGACGCCAGACGCCAGTGCCGGGTGACCGTTTCTTTCTCAATTGGGGTTCACGTAGCAACGGAGGTAGTTTTTCATATATATTGTACCGGTGTAAGGTTCTGTCTTGCATCGATGTATCTATTCCAGTAGTCTTGTTCCGTTTTAACGAGTACATTTTATTCAATACGTATCCTTTACTCGTTAAATACTTCTTATGATTTTCAATGAAAGCGCAATTCGTCCGATGGCTGGACCTGTCCGAATTTGGTACACTTGGAAACCTTGATCTAAGCATTGTAGGCGACTTACGATAATGTTCGCTGCAAAATGCTTTTTCAATAATAATAAATAAAAACAAAATCTCCAATATAAAAGCACATATATCCCGCGTTTATCGTTTGTAGTTAGACATTGTTACAAATACACAATTGTTTACATGCACTGCTTGAACACTCGACACTGAGCAAATCATCAATAATGTATCCAGTTCAACTTGAAGTCAAAAACATACGCTCGCATTTAAGTGAACAAGTGTGAAATACTCACAAAACAAGTTTATGTTTACAGTAAATAAGTCGCTTTGGATTTCAACAGTGTAGAGGCAATAAATCCACAGCACGCATCTTATCTGGTTACTTAATAAGCCTATTGTGCTGTTCTATATTCGTACTCAATACACTCTTACACGGCATGTCAAATGTACTTATATATATATATATCCCTATCATAAAATAGCATCTTGAATAAAACAAACATTGTACCATATATTGTCGATGATCAAAACAGATTTGCCATTTTCCCAAATCCGTAGTACGAAACGTTTACGTATATCTAAACGATTGATACGGAATATATTTCAATTAAAATCCACTTTTAACAGAATTTCCATTGATTGTTAAATAATTGGCTTGAGACGGATTTATTTAAATCGAAACCAATTAGCATAATTTCGCTGATACCTAGTAAAATCCGTCTGTTTTGAATGTATAGGCAAATATTTACATGGATTCACGCTCCTATGACAGATACTAATACAACAATAGCTATACACCGGCAAATAATCATATAAATATATTATTGATTTGACAAATGTCTGTCGTCGTATTCTATTCTACCAGGAAAGCAAGCTACTTAGTAACATTATTATATTGATATTGGATATGAAATACAATGTAGCAGAATGTGAACATTCTGTTATCGTCGTGTTTAACTGATCAGTTCTTCTACATATACCATGGTTGATGGCCAGTTATGCTACCTATACCATGGTTGATGGCCAGTTATGCTACATATACCATGGTTGATGGCCAGTTATGCTACATATACCATGGTTGATGGCCAGTTATGCTACATATACCATGGTTGATGGCCAGTTATGCTACATATACCATGGTTGATGGCCAGTTATACTACCTATACCATGGTTGATGGCCAGTTATGCTACATATACCATGGTTGATGGACAGTTATGCTACATATACCATGGTTGATGGACAGTTATGCTACCTATACCATGGTTGATGGACAGTTATGCTACCTATACCATGGTTGATGGACAGTTATGCTACCTATACCATGGTTGATGACCAGTTATGCTACATATACCATGCTTGATGGCCAGTTATGCTACATATACCATGGGTGATGGACAGTTATGCTACCTATACCATGGTTGATGGCCAGTTATGCTACCTATACCATGGTTGATGGCCAGTTATGCTACATATACCATGCTTGATGGCCAGTTATGCAACATATACCATGGTTGACTTATCAGTTCTTTTACTTATGCCAAGGTTGATGGCCAGTTATGCTACATATTCCATGGTTGATGGCCAGTTATGCTACATATACCATGGTTGATGGCCAGTTATGCTACATATACTATGGCTGATGGTCAGTTATGCTACATATACCATGGTTGATGGCCAGTTATGCTACATATACCATGGTTGATGGCCAGTTAAGCTACCTACATGTTTGCCATATTTGGAATTGCTCAGTTTCCTGCATGTTTGACATTACTATGGGGATCAGTTTTTCTTTCTTTATCTTTTCCATATTGAGTACAGTCTTTCTCTCTTTATGTTAACCGTGCTGGGGTCCGTTTTTTATTTTATCTTTAACATATTGGGATCAGTTTTCTTTCTTTATGCTTATCTTATTGGGATCAGTTTTTCTTTATTTATGCTTACCGTATTGGGATCAGTTTTTCTTTATTTATGCTAACCGTATTGGGATAAGTTTTTTAATCATGCCAACAGTATTGGGATCAGTTTTTCTTTCTTTATGCTAACCGTATTGGGATCAGTTTTTCTTTATTTATGCTTACCGTATTGCGATCAGTTTTTTATTCATGCCAACAGTATTGGGATCAGTTTTCTTTCTTTATGCTAATCTTATTGGGATCAGTTTTTCTTTCTTTGTCTTTTCCATATTGAGTACAGTCTTTCTCTCTTTATGTTAACCGTGCTGGGGTCCGTTTTTTTCTTTATCTTTAACATGTCAGGATCAGTTCTTCTTTTTTATGCTAACCGTATTGGAATCAGTTTTTTTTATTCATGCCAACAGTATTGGGATCAGTTTTCTTTCTTTATGCTAACCGTATTGGGGTCAGTTTTTCTTTATTTATGCTTACCGTATTGGGATCAGTTTTTTTTCTGTATGCTTACGTATTGGAATCAGTTGTTCTTTCTTTATGTTAACCGTATTGGGATCAGTTTTCTTTATTTATGCTAATCTAATTGTGATCAGCTTTTTCTTTATGTTTACCGTATTGTGAGCTGTTTTTCTTTCTCTATATTCGTTCATTTTATAAATATAGTTTTATTATACAAAGTAGAAAGGCAACGTCGACATAGTGGTGGGCCGTTGTAACTGGGCGGTAGAATATAGACACAGTCCTTGCAAACGGGAGGAACATTTAGCTAAAGACAGGTTCCGGTGGAGGTCATTATTTGTTGTTACATACGTGGAAGATGGCATAACGCGCTGTGAGTAAGAAAATCATTGTATTATTTGACAACGTTGAGGGGTATACAACTTTGGGCAACTAGTCGTGGAACTACAAGTTCGAAGAGCACCGAGTCTGTGAATCTTCATATTTACATTAGGGGTAACCTGCTAGACTGTCGTAGGCCATTCTTTAATTATAAGCAGTTACGACAATCTTACAGACAACCCTCGAATTATGTGTGACTATTTTAACGACAGGTAACAGTATCGTTGAAAACGCAAAAAAACACGAAAAAACATATTTTTTTTATAGAAAAATATAAATTTTACATTTTTTTATTATTTTCGTTTTAGTCTTTATCATTGATACAGTTACCTGTAATTTTAACCACTACATGCTCTTGAACCTTCCGTAATACATTATTCATGATTAGATACAAAATACGCTACACATCCGTTTACTTTGCTAACACTATAAAAAATTTAATTCATTAAATCTTTAATTTTTGTGGGGGATTAAATTTCGTGGATTTCGTGGTTCATCTTCAACTACGAAATTAAATCCCATAGAACAATAATTTTGACGTTCGTTTTTATTACCTGAAATGAAAAATAGACGAATTTACGTCCCACCGAAATGGTCTTTTTTTACCAAAACCACAAAATTTCGTCCCATCGAAATTAAATGATTTATCTTGGAGGTGTGCAATATCCACATCAACTACTAATTAAGCAGCATTTCTTAATGTCACAAACATAGTGGCTATTACAAATATATCTATCTGTATTCTAGTTATACAAAACGTACGTGACAATACATGAGCTCGTGTTAATGGTGTGGGATAAGTCGAATGCTCTTTTTAAATGTTGGCTAATCTTGGCCACAATGGTTTGTACTGAATATAAATAATTCGTGTTGTACGCGTTATCGGCTCAAACAATTCACTGCTGATTATGCGACACAATACAACATGATCTACAAAGACTAGTTGAATTTTATCAATTTTGAATAACATATACTTTTATTTTATTGTTTTCTCGTAAAGTATTAAACTATTTTATTGTATGATTTGAAATAATTATCTATGGACGTTTTAAAGCAGATATACATGTAGTTTAAAATGGTGATTTCAAAGTACAAAATGCATAACTAGTATTTGTATCAACGTAACAGTACGTTATACTAGTACATAACGCCTGGAAAAGTCGAAACATTACAATTTAAGCTAAACATAGCATGGTCTATTGCATTCACAACAACATATACATATTGTATGACTGGAAACGCTCACAACATTTAATTTCCGATCACCCAGTACATAATACGTGGATATGGAACCATTGTGCTGTTTTCACCAATGACCAATAATAAACTACAGAATGTTTTACTGTATATCTGTCTAATTAGTACATTTGTATACCAAATATTACATTAAGTAAAATATATGGATAACAAGAAGCAGTCACTGACAGACATATCCCCCGCCGAAGGAAAAAATGAGGTAAACGACAAATATTATCACAAAAGCTTCATAAAGATGACCACTACAGTTGAATTCCCGTATGAAATGTAGGAGAGTAGCACAAAGAAGAATGTATATGTAAAAAACAACAAAGGGTAACTCTGTCAAAAATGGTCGAATAAAACAATCCTGACAATATGCGCTGGGGGACATCAGAGCAGTTATTCTGTGAAAGTTTTGTCAAATTCCCTTAAGAAATGTATTAGGAGTTGCACACAGAAGAATTTATATGTAAAAAACAACAAAGGGCAATAACTCTGTCAAAAAATGATCGAATAATAAAATTCCTGACAAAATGCCCTGGGGGACATCATAGCAGTATTCTGTGAACGTTTCGTCGAATTCCCTTAAGAAATGTAGGAGGAGTTGCACACAAAAGAATATATATGTAAAAAACAAACATTAAAATGACGCCTACCATTACCATATCCCCTTCGCCTTCGGCGGGGGATTAAAACATATGGATGACAAAATACAAATTTTGCAAGAGTTGCTTCCCTTAGACTGAAAATAAATGTATTTATCTAATCATTATATTGTCAACTCGTGTAATATTGACAGAGTGGGCAAGCGTCTTGTGTGCTTGTTGATGGCCAGTTATGTTACCTATACCATGGTTGATGGACAGTTATGCTACCTATACCATGGTTGATGGACAGTTATGCTACATATACCATGGTTGATGGACAGTTATGCTACATATACCATGGTTGATGGCCAGTTATGCTACCTATACCATGGTTGATGGCCAGTTATGCTACCTATACCATGGTTGATGGCCAGTTATGCTACCTATACCATGGTTAATGTCCAGTTATGCTACCTATACCATGGTTGATGGCCAGTTATGCTACCTATACCATGGTTGATGGCCAGTTATGCTACCTATACCATGGTTAATGTCCAGTTATGCTACCTATACCATGGTTGATGGACAGTTATGCTACCTATACCATGGTTGATGGACAGTTATGCTACCTATACCATGGTTGATGGCCAGTTATGCTACCTATACCATGGTTGATGGCCAGTTATGCTACCTATACCATGGTTGATGGACAGTTATGCTACATATACCATGGTTGATGGACAGTTATGCTACCTATACCATGGTTAATGGCCAGTTATGCTACATATACCATGCTTGATGGCCAGTTATGCTACCTATACCATGGTTGATGGCCAGTTATGCTACATATACCATGGTTGATGGCCAGTTACATACGCTTGAACCTCCAATACGCTACACATCCGCTCACTTTGCTTGTACATTCTAACAACGCTATAAAAAATTTAATTCATTAAATCATTAATTTTTGTGGGGGATTAAATTTCGTGGATTTCGTTGTTCATCTTCAACTACGAAATGAAATCCCATAGAACAATAATTTTGACGTTCGTTTTTATTACCTGAAATGAAAAATAGACGAATTTACGTCCCATGGAAATGGTTTTTTTTACCAAACCACGACATTTCGTCACATCGAAATTAAATGATTTTATCTTGGAGGTGTGCAATATGCAAATCAGCTAATGATAAAGCAGCATTTCTAAATGTCACAAACATAGTGGCTATTACAAATCTATCTATCTATCTATCTGTATTCTAGTTATACAAAACGTACGTGACAATACATGAGCTCGTGTTAATGGTGTGGGATAAGTCGAATGCTCTTTTTAAATGTTGGCTAATCTTGGCCACAATGGTTTGTACTGAATATAAATAATTCGTGTTGTACGCGTTATCGGCATAAAACAATTCCATGCTGATTATGCGACACAATACAACATGATCTACAAAGACTAGTTGAATTTTATCAATTTGAATAACATATACTTTTATTTTATTGTTTTCTGGTAAAGTATTAAACTATTTTATTGTCTGATTTGAAATAATTATCTATGGACGTTTTAAAGCAGAAATACATGTAGTTTAAAATGGTGATTTCAAAGCACAAAGTGCACTACTAGTATTTGTATCAACATAACAGTACGTTATACTAGTACATTACGCCTGGAAAAGTCGAAACATTACAATTCAAGCTAAACATAGCATGGTCTATTGCATTCACAACAACATATAAATATTGTATGACTAGAAACGCTCACAACATTTAATTTCCGATCACCCAATACATAATACGTGGATATGTAACCATTGGGCTGTTTTCACCAATGACCAATAATAAACTACAGAATGTTTTACTGTATATCTGTCTAATTAGTACATTTGTATACCAAATATTACATTAAGTAAAATATATGGATAACAAGAAGCAGTCACTGACAGACATATCCCCCGCCGAAGGAAAAAATGAGGTAAACGACAAATATTATCACAAAAGCTTCATAAAGATGACCACTACAGTTGAATTCCCGTATGAAATGTAGGAGAGTAGCACAAAGAAGAATGTATATGTAAAAAACAACAAAGGGTAACTCTGTCAAAAATGGTCGAATAAAACAATCCTGACAATATGCGCTGGGGGACATCAGAGCAGTTATTCTGTGAAAGTTTTGTCAAATTCCCTTAAGAAATGTATTAGGAGTTGCACACAGAAGAATTTATATGTAAAAAACAACAAAGGGCAATAACTCTGTCAAAAATGATCGAATAATAAAATTCCTGACAAAATGCCCTGGGGGACATCATAGCAGTATTCTGTGAACGTTTCGTCGAATTCCCTTAAGAAATGTAGGAGGAGTTGCACACAAAAGAATATATATGTAAAAAACAAACATTAAAATGACGCCTACCATTACCATATCCCCTTCGCCTTCGGCGGGGGATAAAAACATATGGATGACAAAATACAAATTTTGCAAGAGTTGCTTCCCTTAGACTGAAAATAAATGTATTTATCGAATCATTATTTTGTCAACTCGTGTAATATTGACAGAGTGGGCAAGCGTCTTGTGTGCTTGTTGACTTCCTCGATCTTGGTTTTTGAGGAGTTATTTGTGTTAAACAAAACAACTGGGTGTGTTTTATTATTATTTTCTTCCATTTTTCCACTTTTGTGACTCAAGTAAAGAGCTAAAATGAATCCACTTGTTCAGATAGACTACCAAATTAATGCTTAATAAAAACCAGTCATTCAAATATAGTGGTATTGACATTTTAGCGAACATAATTGTAAATCAAACGTTCATTACCTTCCTCAAAATCGCATTAAAATATGATAAACGAAAGTTATCTCGACATGAAAGCCGTTCATGCATGGGCAATTGTATTTTTTGAAAAGTTGTGTATTTTAAAAGTGAAAGGGACGAAACACTTACTTGAATAAAATGTAGATAAACAGAGTTATATTCCCCGAAAACGGACGAGAGTTGCTTGAAGCATGGTACTTTACTTACATGTATATATAGTAGATGCAAACTTGAAAAGTTGCTTGACGCATGATACTACATGTGTATATAGTAGATGCAAAACGGATCAGTGTCTTGAAGCATGATACTACATGACATGAAGACGAGACTTAGTATAGATAAACCATGTTTTTTGAGCTGTGACGGAAGGTAACACTTCTTAGTCATGGTATGTGAATATACCTGGTTAAAATCTCTTTGGTATTGGATTGGTAACTGTCATTGATCACATATATTGCTTAAGCCTTAATACATACCATATATCTATCCTTTGAGGGCAAGTCAACCTTCCTGCATAAATTAGTCACGGCTCAAAAAACATGGTTTATCTATAGGCCCGTATGATTAGGGTTATTTAGGCGTATCGCTTTTAAACAATGTACAACAATAACATGTACTTCGTCAGATTCACAGACGGGTCCGCGTGTGTTGTATTAAGTATGTTGCGAATACGTAAATTTACCGTTAGGCGTATCACATGACCGTAAAATTGGCTGTTGCAAGTATCAAGTCTTCTAACTTGATATCTTATACTAAACTACAATTATGTTACATAGAACTTATGAACGAAAGTTTTTTAACTAACTTCTGATGTTGCTGAAATTTCAGTGTGTATTAGGTAGATATATTTCATTTATTCCTGCAAAATTTCATACATGTAGATTTAGTAATGTTTAAAATACACGATTTTTTTCTATCGCAAACAAGCTTTTTTATATTGATTGTTTAAGCTGATGCCCATATGGGCATAGCTTTGAAATAAAACTTGGAACTAGTTACCATTCGAGTACCATTACATCGTAACCATTCGAGAACCATTACATCGTAACCATTCGAGTACCATTACATCGTAACCATTCGGGTACCGTGAGGAAGGCGCGGTCTGGGCGGTATAGAGAATAGGCATGACACTACTAAATTTTTATTACGCACATTTAGTACCAATATTTGGCACTTAATACATTTAGTTTATGGACCTAGCACTCGTGAGATAAACCATAAAGCATTAAAGAGGCATTCCCTATAACTAGCCTATTTTTCTCTACTATCACATTTAATGAGCTAAATGTACGAAGAACTATCAATTATCATAATTTGTCAAAAGACAGTGTGCGCAAATATGTCTCTAAAATGTCAAAAATATATTTAAATCACCAATAATAATTTATCGCTTCCAGCGATTTATTATTATGTGGTCAAAGGGAAACAACTTGTGACTATTTTGGCTCGTTACGGAAATATGTTTTCATTATTTTCTCGGTAATTAGTGGGAGCTTTTTGTTGCAATTTTGAAGAGTTTAAGCCATAATGATTCTCATTTAATGTATAATATTTCTGAATCGCTTTAAAAGATCAAAGTTATAGGGAACGCCTCTTTAATGCGTGTATTCATGACAATATAATATTCGGATGCTGTTGTAAGTAAAAATATAATTTATGCAAAAAACAACGTAAACTCAACCCTACGCAAGCCACACCGGCAATGGTTGGAATCTAGTTCTAAGTCAATTCAAAATAACTTAAACATTTATTTTTCATTGATTATCGATAAAATTGACTTATCAACGATCCTGTTTTGTCACAAGGAGTGAACTAGAATTAGTAGGGCACTGTAATATAGTCAGGGCACCAGAATCATAGAATGGCTAAGGTATTATTATAAAGTCGGGCGCTGATGTAGTCACGGTATTCTAAATGGCTATGGTCAAAAATATTTTATGTTATTATATAGCAAGGACACTTGATATAACACTATCACAAATTAAACAATTACAATAATTTTACAGATCCAAATTATTACTAACCTAGAACTAGTACGTTGTGTACTGGGATGCTCTCGACCCATGCACACCTAATGACAAGGACGATTAGTCTGGTTCCCGGTACCTAAATCTTTCATTACATTGCAGTATAGGTCCGGCCTAATCTAACAAATATGGTCGCTTCCATGTGTAAAACAAGATGGCGGTTTAACATTAGCTTATATAGGGAATTTTAGAATATCCCCCAAAAATATGTGTTATGTATGTGTCATATCGATGAGATTTGGTATATTAATGGGAAAATGTATGTTCTTTTCAATTAAACATGTTTCATTAAAATGACACAACTGATATGTACAAAAAACGCAAAGTAAATTAAGAAAATTTCTGTACCAGTGTGTATACAGTGTATATAAATCGCATCTGATATCAAATGCCCAGTTAGCTCAGTTGGTAAAGCGTCAAACCAGTAACATTGATGATGGAAGTTCGATACCTGTACTGTCATTGATTTTTTTATTATTTTTTTTATTTGTAACGTAATTCGCTATTAGTTTATACTTGAATAAGGAGCATGATAAGAATATAAAGTTTTTATATTACACAAATTAAGCAAAATATTAAAAAAGGAAAATAATAAATAGCCTTTACAGGGATCGAACCAGGGATCCCTTGATTACAAATCAGTGGCTCTACCGATGGTGCTAACTTGGTCAATTGAAAATTTAAAAATTAATGGACTATTAAAACCCTGCTACAAAAATATTTCAATCATTTTATAAACGTTATTTTGTAGATATTAGTGCTGTTGTAGCGAATAAACTTCTATCATTGCAAAGACCATTATTTTTTCTATTACTATGCAAAGTCACATCAAAATGACACATACATAACATACACTTTATGGGATATTCTAAAATTGCCTATATAAACTAACGTACGTCCGCCATTTTGATTTGACCACTGTAGTTATCGATTATTGGTTGCTACCTGACCTAAACCACTGTAAGATTTAGGACAGGGAACCAGACTAAAGGACGATCAACTATATCATAAACCTAAAAACGTTTATACATGTATGTAATAAGTGTAATAATCGAAACATCATCTTCTATTGTGAGAATAGTGTTTTATTGGAGCTGTAAAATTAAAGCATATACATTTGTAATACAAATAGTCACCGAATGGTGAACTGACTAACAATTGACATTACGCCAGTTGTCAATCAATACCCTTAAGGTAAATTATAATCACATGGTCCAATGGATTAACTTGAAAACCTTCGACAATTAGCCTTCGATAAACAACCAGGAGGAGCGATATGTGCTCTGGCGTAGTGTCAATTACATCATTAACATTATAAACATATAACTGCAAGTTAATTGTTCCGTGATAAAATCTTCTCATAAAACGTTTGTTTAATTTCCAATCGAGGCATATATTCAATCAAAAGTCAATTAGTCATCAGAAGGACATCTTCATGTGTAGAACGCCTTTGGAATGTTTGGCGGCTTCTGTGTAAGCAAATCTTGAAGTTGAGGTTTCGTCAAAACTTTCCCAAGTTGCTTATTGGTGACGCCGTTAGCTTTTACATGTTCTTTTATAACCGATTCGTTGTCTAAGCTAAGAATAAGACGTTTATAAGCATCACTCTCTAGACCGCTTCTTTCCATTGTGTCACGTGAATTATCATGTTTTGGTGAATACGCACGAGCCATGCCTACCGGAAGTGGTCTCTTAGTTTCTTTTTGAGCATTCAAACGGGGTGATAATGTGACATCCTTTACCGAGCAATGTCTATTAACAGAATAAACTGTACGCACGTCATAACCTCGCATTTTTAAATAATTCTTATGGTTGTTGGTAAAAGTACATTTTAGAGGAACATTTGTACAAGCCGTCCTACGTGTAACTACTGTATCCGGTGGTCGGATGCCTGGTTCCTGTATTATTCTGCGGTTTCTTTCCTTATTTGTTGATTTAGGGGAACCAAATTTATGTCCCGGTGGAAACCTTTCATGAATTGATCTTTTCACATCCACGTCCATTGTGTATGCTGTTTTAAGCACTCTCTGATTTGAAGTGATTTTCAAGTCTTAATCCTTAGTCACAACTTAATACATCGCATGCCTTATTTGAAATATTAAAACATCTGAGTCTTTTTTTAAATTGTAACGTTTTTTCTTCAGTTTACCGGATACGATAAAATATAATAACTTTAAATCCGTTATAGAAGGATGAAACTATTTTAGTTCGTGCGATGTAGAAGAAGACATGTCATATCCACTCACAGTAAATTCTATTAATCTTGAGCAATATAAGATTTCAGAAAAGCAAATAGTACATAATAAAGTTTTATTGACATTTAATTTTGTTGAAATGCATCAAGTATACACAATTTAACACTTTAAAGCACGGTAATCCGAGGTGAGCTGTGATTAATGTCACCACACGGTACTTTACATATTCTTATAAACTCATCACAAGATTTTAATACATGTACAAGTTTATAATATTGTAAGATTTTCAAACTATCCGTGTACGTGATTAACTGAATACTAATCCAGTAAATACATTTGATAAAAATGAATGTTTTTAAACTAGTTTTCCTTGATAAAAATGAGTTCTCAGATTCACAATTTCAAGTTTTCTGACAGCGGCTAACGATTGACGAAAACAACTATAGTTTATTCCATTATACAGGACCTAACCACACACAAATTCAGCCAACTGTTCATTTTCATTTCCAACCCGAATATGAATATGATCATACAATATGATCGAGTAATTGAATAATCATCTTTCAGACCCAAAAATGAATGTTCACAAAAGGTCAGTCCTGACTCCTAAATCATCGTTTAAATCAAATTGAGATCTATACGTACACATGTAATTATGATTCATTTTACGTTTAATATTCTTTTCATAATGTACACCGACACGTAGATATCAAAAGATTTACTTTTTTATACGTGATGTACTCGTATGTAAGGAAATATCGATGGCTTAGAATTAGAAGGTCGTAACTACCTAATCGATATTTTGAGAAAACACAGAAAAACTGTCTGACATTTAATCTTTACTTATGGTAAAACAAACTTTTACAACTTCATTTTGGTCAACATGACAAGTTCAGATTTTTATGAAAATGGGCTCATAAGAAGCGCCTTGTGATGCTTATTCTAAATATGTATGAATCTTAAAAGGTCGTAAGTGGCACTTACGACCTTCTAATTCTAAACCATCGATATTCTCTAAAAAGCACTTCAATATATTCATACATCAACGATCATGGCCCGAATATGTACCTTAACATTCAATTACCAAGTCGTTTAAGTAGTTTGTCTATATACAAGTGTATATACAAATGTATATCGCTGGCTTAGAATGAGAAGGTCGTAACTACTACTTACGACCTTATAAGACTCAAACATATTTGAAATCTGCATCACGATGCGCTTCTTGTGAGCCTATTTGTATGCAAAACGGAGCTTGTCATGTTGACTAAACTGAAGTGCAAAAAGATGTTATTTAAAAAAGTAGAGAGTATTTTTCAGACAGTTTTTTCTTGTTTGCTCAATATACTGATTTCGTAATTACGACCTTCTCATTCTACACCAGCGATATTGTACTGTCATCCAATATTGACTTGCTGTGAAATTCATTGAATGCTTCATTCAGTTCATTCTTTTGGTAAACATGAATACTTTCCTTACCAATACATCTCTAGACAACACTGTTTGATAAAATACTATAATAATACACTGAATAGAAATTATAAAAGAATATGATTTTAACATTATCATTATTCTCCGATTGGGTTTAATACTTAATCCAATTGAATACCATGCCTTTTGTGAACATTTGTATTCATTCTAGCTCCGTCGATTCAAGTTACATGCTTCCCAAAGTTGTTCTGTGTGGTGAAAGCTCGTTATATGACACACGGGCTATAGTAAGAATTCCCAGGCGAGCACCCAGTTCAAACATTTTTTCTTTGCTTTCATTGTGTTTCGATTTGACGGTTTTTAGCCAACGCTACCTTACTTATTTACTTTTCTGTCAGCACTCAGGATACTGTTTTACCGAAGCACAAAAACACGAAAGGTAAACTTTTAGTCAAAGAATTTTGGCAATTTGGCGGGGTCAAAATATAGTTTGTAGATGTCCTTCTTTAATAAAAAGCAGCTGTTAACACAGTTTTTCGGGCAACACTCGAAATACATTAATAAACCTCTATGTGTAGTTGTAAAACTAATTATAAAAAATAAAATTTAAAGTGAGTTTTTAACGAATTTTCCGTAAGCGCTTTGATAAGATGCTGTATGTGTAAAGACACACAGGTATAAAACCAACCTTTACCGAATAGCGAGCCACAGAATCAGTAAAATGGTTTTTACTGCCAAGGGGGGTAACCTAGACCAAACATATCTCGTCACGGTTACAGAGGTTATCTCTCCGACCAAAAAGAATGTTCCGGTCGTGAGCTTAGTTATAGTTGATTCAAAGATCTCTGTCACAACCGCGTAAACAAACATTCGCCTTGGTCGATTATTAAAGGTGTGCTAGGATTAAATTCTACCATCAATAATACACCTAATTGATTAAAAAGCTAATGGTCCGATAACATAGTGGTTATACTTGCTGCAATTAGCTTTTCAGAAATGGAACATTATGGCGGTTTTGACAGACATCTTTGAATCGACAATACGAGAAGCACTGATATGGACGTTGCCGACACTTCGTATTCAGTTATAAAATATAGGACATTTTAAAAATGACGTTGTATCAGATAGTGATATTTTTTTCGTCTAAGTTTTCAATTCAGTTAAAACAAACACACTGACCTCTCGAAAAAGAATGTAAATATATGAACATACGTGGGTATATCCAAAAGTAATGTCACTTATGCTATGAAATCGTATATAATGTCAGTAAAACCACGAAATTTTTCACACCGTAACTTCAGTCTAATTTAAATATGATGATTAAATTTCACAACAACGCACATAATAGTTTTGGAGATATGACCATGTTCATGAGACATACTTACTAACATCGTCGCAAGTCCGACGTCAACGACGTCACAATGACGTTACTTGCTGACACCTACTCATCCAGCAGAAGTTCATCCCTGGTGATTTCTAACGACTCATAAGCCATGCAGTAATTTCCAAGACCTTTAAAAATGTGTAACCCGCCAGACACTTACTCTCTGCGAAATAAAATTATTTTTAAGTGTCCTCTAGATAGTCTCACAGCAAAATATTTAACTCACCACATAACGATTGCAGTTTTGAACGCCGAATTGAATTGACGGCGTTAAAAAATACTCTTGGTGTTCTTTTCGGATTTACTAAAAACCGTTCATATGACTCTCTATCGATAATAATTCGGTGATATATGGCCCTTAAAAGATTATACTACATGCACATGAGCCTAATATGTTGCCGCCTTATGTAACTAAAGTTTAGTAGGTGACTTTCAAAACTTTAGGAAAAGTGCATTACTACGCGCAGCGTCTTTTTGTAACAAATCTGTCGTGTTTTCGCTACAGTAATCAATGCGTTGAAGATATATTACGAGTTTTAAAGATGAGTGACGTTATTGAATTTTTAGCAGAAGACACAAAACATTTGTTTCATCACGTCGAGAAAGTATTGTCTGCTTTCGAGAATTATTTTTTATAAAAACGCATAAAAGAAAATTGTTATGATAATGAAAAACAATCGTTATTTTCGTGTGCGGCGATATGACGTCATAGGTATATTTTAAATGTTCATATAATCCAGTTATGAAAATCGAATCAGAATTGAATTACTTAACATTTTGATATCATATTTATGCATATCGGCCTATAAACAATTAAACCACCGGAGGAGTGACATTACTATTGGATATACCCGCGTACATATATTTTTTTATCTCTGTTCAAAGTTAAATGAAAACGGTTATAAACATTAGCTCGTCTGTCAGGTAAACTATGTTTATCTAGGTATCACTTGGTATAAATGAGATAACTACAATACCCGATATTCTTTCGAATGGGATCGTTCCCTCATTTGTATGACTGATTGAATCGACAGTACGTGTGCTGATTACTGACATCGGAGCAATGCTATTAATAATAATAGCCTATTATTATGTAAAATAATTTTCAAATAGTTTTTAGGAGGACTAGCTAGTGTGTGAAAAACGTTTTTTTTTACATTAAAGTTCTTAAACACAATTTAAAATCCATACTCAATTGTTTTAACTGTACTCAAGTAATGCATCATTCGATATACCTCATGGTACATGTACATGCATATAAAGTTGAGTGCACTACGTTCTGATAGTTATACATTAAACTGTGTTTATTATGAACGAACACGTCTTTGATCCATTGGCTTGTTAATCGCTAAATACGTCGTTAGCACAAATGTACGTTTTGGATTGATGTTCCCACGTAAAAGTCGACGTCGGCGTTTTGACGCAACGTTATTAGACACCAATTCCGTGCGTAACGTCATGAATACATTCTGCATGCTGCCAGGAACAGTCTATTTCGACAAATAGACTATTCCTGATGCTGCCTTGTATGTTGCAGATGTCACTTAGGACTACATCACATGCTTCATAAACAAAAACATTGTAGAGCATTTCAATATTACTTGTGTGTGATGGTGGACAATCGCGTAGGTCTCAAATCTGAAAAGTTGGTTTGATATTTGCATTGAGGTAAACTGACCTTTGTTGACCGGTGAAGATATAAATAGGATCAATTTGCTTTGAACAAACGCCACAAAAAAGTCCACAATGCAGAAAACATTTGTAGTGCAGCGAATCTGACCGCCTGTCATTGACTCTTTAGGGTTCAGATAGAAGTGTTTTTAAATAATGTGTCATTTGAGAGAATTGAATGCCGTTGTTATAATGCTTATCAACAACATTCTCGCAGGGCTTTACTCGCGAAACCGCGCGCGTTCCAAATTCCACTTGAAGAGATATTGCTTGAAAATATTTAGGCAAGAAATTAAAGTAGAAGCATTAGAAACAGAAATAAAGAAAACTTTGAAATCGATAACGACATTCATGGAAAGAATGGAACAGAAAATGAAGAACAAGATCGTCGATATAAACAACGAAGTTAAGTTAGAAATGAACAAAGTGTCCGTGTTTGTTGACAACGTAAAAAACGTGACCGATTATTGCGTCAGCGAGTTTAAAAAATCAAAGTGATCGATCTTAAATTTGGAGAGGATACTTGAATTACAACTCTGGTCATTGAACACTAGCTGCTTATTATAAATAGTGCCTTAATATCATTTTTAACTATCAGGTGCTACGATGTAGTGTTATCATACTTTCAGATAAAGTCGACGTTCCAAGAGTCGCCTTCAATGTGTATAAAATAAAAGACTTCAATGTTGTGAAGAAAGGACAAGTTTTTATATTCACAACAATGCTGTTGAACGAAGGGAACGGATATGATTCAAGCACCGGGATATTTTCTGCGTCAGTGGCCGGACTTTATTATTTCACCGGCCATGTGTGTAACCATGTCCGAAAATATGTACATTATGCCATAACTATTGATAGTTAAACGTTAGCCGCTAGCGTACAGTGGGATAACAATCATTTTTCTTGTAGCGCCGTCAGTACAGTTAATGTTCTGAAAACAGGCAGCACTGTGGATTTACAAAGCACTTCCTCAAGTAACATATTGTACCAAAGTAGTCACAGACGCATATCATTTAGTGATGTATTGTTTCATCGTTAATAGATAACAGTGAGATTCAGACAATAGTATGGTATGTGTACACAATGTGATTAAGATAGTCGACTATTTTCTTGGCAAATTAGTCAGTTTGACACAAACATGGAGTATTTCCTATTTCAGGGAAGAAAAAATCATTAATCCAGGCTAGAAAAGTTTCTAAGCAAATTAATCAGTTTAACACAAAAAAGGTATATTTCCTTTTTCGAGCCCCAAATAATGTAAATGGTATAAAGAGATTCTATCGATATCACATTTTCAACAGAAAACAGTGACACCGTCTTGATTCGGTAAATATAGTACTGCAATAAAAATTATCTAATCAAAGCTTGTTTAATGACCTTTGTTTTCTAGACTTGTTGAAGAAATGTTGATCTCCTAAGACAACTTATGGCGAATCCTATATTTCTTTGCATATTCTCGTATATTGCCATAGCTTCATTTTATTAAAAAAGATGAAAGAAAATCAAACAGTGAAAAAATTGATGACCTTGTAAATCAAATGCCGAATTGACCTCATATTTTGTTTTTAATTTATCCAGTTTTTGGGGCATGTTAATCCTTGTTCTTATCTAAATTGTCAAATCTATATTGCTTTATTTGAATTATTTCCGAAGAGAAGAGGCAGGGGACATATCCTAAGTGTTTACAAATCTATCTTTTCATTGAAGAATGTGGACGCAAATAGATACTGAACGTTTGGCAATACATGTTTGATACCAATGCAGTGTTGTTGTTAGGGAACGCGGTTATATCATGCTTACATGTGTACCATGGTACTTATCTTTCTGTCAAATATATATCGCTTTATTTGAATTTGAATTATTAGAGAAAATGTAGGGGACATCCATAAGTGTTTTAAGTGATTATTATGACAAAATGTGAGCATAGTGACATCTCTCAGGTTATCTGCAATATATTAATGATATCAAATTGCCAAAGTTGACGAGATGAAATCGGCTGTGTCATTGCAAGTACACTTTTCAGAACACTACTCGATAAAGGCCTTGTAAAGTAAACTACGTTCCGACAATCAGGAAGCAATTTCAAACTGGTATGTAAAATGACAATGATATTTTACCGAATCCTATGATTTAGGCATTGAGCATTTCATATATTTTATCGAGATGATTAAGTGATTAAGTTTCATAAATTATTGTATTTCAAAATTTTGGCATCTTTATTTAGCCATAAAACATACAATTTACAGTGATTCTTTATAATTTTGACTTTTCTGACAGATTCGTTTTATTTTTTGCTCCGTAGTGTGTTGGTCAATGCGACGTATGGTTGGTGTCTGTAAATTGCCTTTATGTGTTCCATTTTGTGGCTAGCTTGCAAAATGTTTTTGAACGCAGCCTGTCCGATTTGTAGTATCTTTTCACATGACTTGTTTAAGTTTGTTAAGGTTAGATTAGAGCTATTTACTAACACAGGCACTGCACCAAGACTGACATTGGTGCATCTGCCATACCTGAAAACTTTCCAGAAATAAAATAAATAAAGTCTGTGTTAATTGGTAATGATTGTTTGGAAAGAAACAAGACAGGTGTCATGTTCTGGTAGGTTGAAAGAAGCTATATTACATGTAATACAATGATGTTCGTACACAAATCTAATGGACGGACGGACTAAACCCGATACAAATCTTCAAATTTTTAATATAAAAATAATTCAATTTTTGTTTATGCATTTTGAAAGTGCATTGTTTCTATAATTGCTCTTTCATTTAAAGTGTGATGTAAACTTTATGTACAATGATACAAAGGTGCAATTCTGTTAATACAGTATATAACTGTCATAGAACGGCCTTTGGAACTTTTGATAGCCGTGTTTGTCTCAGGAAAAGGGGATATGTGTTCGATACTACTCTATCTGGTAAGATAGTAACATGCTATATATTTCATTCTAATAGATCAAGTGATAAGTGCGCTGCACAGGGAACGGGGTAGGTGGTTTCAATACCACATCCTATTAGTGTCTTGTTATGTATGTCTAAGCGACTACTTTTAGTCACTACAGTGGGATCTGCATAGGTTACATACTAGTGAACAGATACAAAATATGAGAGCATTTTCAATATTAAGGCATGGTTTCTCGATGAAATGTCATATTGAGTGTTTGTTCAAAACATGTGAACTGTTTTTCGATCATCAGTGTAGATGGAAATTGTTTTCGTTCAAGTTTGAACGTACGCCAAACAAACCACTAATCCTGGATATAGTACAAATTCGCACGTAAGCACAATTTCGCCCACTGCGAGATGGCAGCTCTATAAATTTCAGACCTTCGCAAATGTTGGTCATTTTCACTATATGCTCCTCATCAATTAGAGTGATTTAAAGTGTTTCTACAACATGTCTAATTCACAGCAATTAAATATTTTACTTATGTTGCTCGCAACAATCACGATGGGGTTTACTCGCGAATCTGCGTGTTCCAAATTTCACTATGAGGAGAAATTACTTGAAAAGATGATTAGACAAGAAATTAAAGTAGAAGCAATGGAAACTGAAATAAAGAATACTTTGAAATCGATAACGACATTCATGGAAAGAATGGAACAGAAAATGAAGAACAAGATCGTCGATATGACTAACGAGGTTAAGTTAGAAATGGACAAAGTGTCCGTGTTTGTTGACAACGTAAAACAGAGGATGGACAGTTTCGCTGATGACTTCAACAATAAAAAGAATGAGTTACAGCTTTTGGCAGGTAAAATTTAATTAAGAAGTTTTTCTATTTTCAGCAAATATATATCAGACTCGTACCAGTTGGTAAAGTCGTGAGGACATCGTACGAGCATTGTTACCGTAGCATAAACAGCAATAAATACATTGTATATCTTAATAAACACATTCAAACAAAATCATATTTTTCTGGTAAACATACTATGTCACATTATTGACATTTTGTACACTGCTCAGATATTTTAGAGTGTGTTAATCGACATAATTTTTGCAACAGTTGCACTAAATACTAAATAAACTACACGGATTTTCTATTGTGAGGAATCAATTTAAATCTAGTACATGTTACAATGATTTACAGTTCATTTTATATATTTTATAAGCATCACGTATTCCCATTTGAACAACCTTTGAATTCCTTTATAAGACCGAGAAGCACATTTTATAACCAATTACGAGTGGTATTCTGTATGATCTACGTGTATTATGTAATCTATTACTACTTTCAGATAAAGCCGACATTCCAAAGGTCGCATTTAACGTGTACAATGTGAAAGATGTAAATATTAAGACGAAAGGTCAAGTTTTTATCTTTACTAAAATTCTACTGAACGAAGGGAACGGATATGATTCGAACACCGGAATATTTACTGCGTCAGTTGCTGGACTTTATTATTTCACTGCACATGTGTGTAACTATGTTAGTAACCACGTGTTTTATGGTATAATAATTGATGATCAAACGGTTGCAGTTAGTGTACATTATGATAAAGGTGAGCATACCTGTAGCTCCGTGAGTACAATCAATGTACTGAAAACAGGCAGCACTGTGAATGTACAAATTACTTACACTTTCTCAGGTAACCAGTTATATCAAGACAGCGATTACCGACGCATATCATTTAGTGGCGCACTGCTTCATCGATAGTAGTGTAAAGTAACATTGTGAATCACAGACAATATCATCGTGTACTCTTACATGTACGAGGGATGATCAATATATTCGAGAACTTTCCTTTGAACTTTTGAAATGTTGATTCTGAAAGAATTATATTACCAAATAATGTACGAGATCAAACAAATATGTCGCGTTTCAATAAATTGTTTCCCAATTTACCCGATGACGTCACTTATTGTAACCAAGGGGAAGTACACGCCGTCGAGTATCAAGGACAAAACTTATTAAAATAGCAAAGACATGCCAACAAAATACGCCATACCTGGAAAAGATGACTCGAACAAAACGTATGTGAATTTTTTGCACTGCGTCTGTTAATAAACGAACTTCACAAGATGCCATTGTTTATTTGATTGTAGGAACAGTGTCATTCTTTGTCTGTTTTGGCATGTATATTTTTTGTATTGTCTGTTAACCATAATATCCATGTTTGAATATATGTTTGTTATTATAACTGTGTACTTTGAACACGTCTTTGAAAATAAATTATGTTCTGTTCTGTTCTGTTCTGTCATACAGATATGTCGACAAAATGAGGATAAAAAGAATAATTTACTCCGTCGTAAGGTCATTCCCACAAAACTCACTACGAAATAAAAGGCAACATTCTGAACCAAATGTTACTGTCGAAAACTAATATAGAATAAAAACACATTTTAACTAATGTATATACTTATTAAAAACGTTGAAAATATTGATACAGCTTGACCAGATTTATCTGACACTCATCAAAGTCCGTAAAGCTCGATCGGCCATGCTCGGTTGTATTCGATTTGTATGTTAATTTACTATGTAGCGTTATCTCCGGACTTATCTACGAATTATGCAAAGAGTCTCAGTTTAATCTGGTAGGACTATAATAACAATGTGCAAATAACAATAGTGTTTGTTTATTGGTGATTATTTCTTAAACACAAAACTTGTATTGCGTATGCTAATATATACTGTTAATGGAATGTCAAAACACATCTGTACGTTCTCATGCATTGCCATTGTGTTTTAAGGGAGATAACTTTTTATTCCTACATAATTATTAATCGTAGTTTCTTTTTTATCCGTTACTGATTAATTGTTAAGTGTTTACTGCCGAACACTACTCTAGAAGGGAGTGGCCTTGTTTTAATACGTCTACGAAAGAATCCAGGGCCATGAATACAGACGAAAAGGGTCATGAAAAGTCAAAGTGTATTTTACCTGTACCATAAATCTATTAAATACATTAAACATGTCCTAATTAAAAGAGATCCGCACCCTCCCCGAAGAACGCACTTCCAAAAACATAAATCCAATTTCAAACCCATACTATAAACCAATAATATAGACGATGTGGTGTTTACCTGTGGTTTACAAACGCCAACGTGTTTTTCACATAACGAATAATGTAACCTATTTGTATCACGGAAAACATTATCGACTAATTGTCTACCATTGACTTGGACAATTTTGAGACGTGCTTTGTGTTGCCTTGTGGTCCACATGAGACGAGCCGAGATCACCCGATCGTATATGCCGCCTTCCTAATGCCTATTTGAAACTGAATTACCAGCAACAAACACAATCGTCACTATCCAAGTAAAATAAATGAAGCTTCTTATCGTTGACATTGGCATCATTGAGTGGTCTCAAATAACTGCATCGAATTAAAGTTTTGAAGCATTTTCTACATAGATAGAGCTTCCTAATCAAAAGTCCAGAAACAGTACAGCAATTTTACAATTTCTAGCATAACAAGTTAAATTGATAACGCCGCATGTATGATCGGTCTGTGGCAAATGACACACTGTGGTTTAAATGGTACATCAAATCTTGTACGCTTACCCAAAAAACATCGTATATATCAGGATAGTGTTTATAAAAATGCTCCACCATGTTATACCCTCTTATCTATCAAAGACATTGCCAGTTTGTAAAAGAATGCATAACATGAAACATGTTGTAGTATGGAACCACTGAGTATCACAGAAATGACTCAAACTGAACAAGGATCGGTGCAACAAGTGCGAAATACATTTGAAGGTGAGACAAGACAATGTTATATACAAGACTCAATACTAGTATATACAAAGGCATTCAAAAGGTTGGCAACTTGGTATATTAATTCGTAATCTTCGTTTTGGCCCGTCGTCGCACAATAAATTAGGAATATGATGATCAAACGGTAGCTGATAGTGTACTTATTATAGTTGTTGCTCTGTAAATAAGTACAATCAATGTTCAAGCAACAGGCAGCACTTTGAGCGTTCAAAGTGTGTACAACACTCACAAGAACATATTTATCAAGCCAGGGATTACTGAAACCTATCATTCAGTGGCTCGCTGGTCCATCAATAATGATATTAAGGGGTTTATGAATCACATACAATCATATCATTGAGTACATGTATATGTATGTTTAACGTAAACGAAATGATGTACGAGGGGCGTTTTTAAGGTTCCAGCAAAAGGTACGATTTTGGACATTTGCTAAAACTCACTGATGTACGTGAGCAGACACATATTCGCCATTTAGTCACATTTTTTCTTTCGATTTAATATGAGTCGGATGCATGAATAGTATAAACACTTCCAGACTGCTACAGATATGATCACTGGAAGCTAAGATATGCTGTGAATCAGACACCAGACATTGTGTTGGGCGTTTCTGTTTGTATTTGCAACGCTTTCGAACTATTGGCATCGCGACCCTAAAAGTGTATACCTTGAAGCAATGTATATTCCGGAAGTAGATTATAGTGTTGCGAGAAGTTCCGGTCAATATATCACGAGTTGGAATAGAAGGCGTTCTTATATGCGTTTTGAATGGTAAAAGTGAAAAGTATGTTGTTTAAGCATTAGAAGACTTCGACATCTACTGTTTGCTTATAATTAGGGATGGCAACGAGTACTAAAATCGGTACTTTCCATTAGACATACACCAACTGCTCCCTATCCTTGTGACCTTTTCTAAAATAGCATCCATGTATATATCATTAAATTCTCTACGATACAGCATTGCTCCGTCATAGTGAAACAATTTTCAACATAATGTTTTTTATTTCCCATTTCTAGACGCCAAAACGTTTGGCAGTGATGAAGGTTTTTTTTCATTTTCAAAATAGGAACTTCGCATTTTCCCTGAACTATGCTTTCATTTTTTTTCGAAATAATTTCACTGATAGTTTCTTTGAACACTCACTCAAGTAGTACTATTCCACCCTTTTCTAATGTATTCGTCATAAACATCATAGAACCAATTTCAGTTTGTTGTATAGGTTTTGGCAATGTTGGACAATTTTTAATTGTTGGTGCCATTTCATCATTGCTGGAAACAGAACTCTAATAACTCTTCTTACGACAAATCTAACTAATGTTCTCATTAGAAATGCAAAGTAATATATTACTTTCACGTTCTTGGTGCTTATAAAAAGGGCCATTTTGCCTTAAAACAAAAAAAGTCATCTACTAAAGTGTTGTTTTAAGCTTTAACCAATTGAAATATACAATATACATGTATAATGATCATTTCGGTGGCTTAGAACCAGAAGGTCGTAACTAGCTCTTACGACCTTATAAGACACATACATATTTGAAATCTGCTTCACAAGGCGCTTCTTATGAGCATATTTTCATGAAAATCTGAAAATGTCATGTTGACCAAAATGAAGTTTTAAAAACGTGCTTTCCCATATGTAAAGAGTAAATTACAGATAGTTTCTCTTGTTTTCTCAATATATCGATTTGGTAGTTACGACCTTCTTGTTCTAAGCCAGCGATATGTTGAACTTAAAACATTGTTACACATTTTTAAAAGAGATATTTCAATTGTTTTCATTCAATATTACAAAATCGGCGTTCATGTTTTGTTCATAAATCAGTTGAACACCAGTCCTCTCGTATCAAGTAATTTAAACACACGATAAACAATATAGAGCAACTTAATGGAACTCAAAGAAGTTATGTCTATTATACACTCGGCGGCACTTCTAACGCTGCTACTTGGTTATTCTTGATATCTCGAAAACCGTTTGAGATAACTTTATCAAATTTTTTACCAGTTTTAGTTTAAAGCATGTGCCTATTGCTGCACGTGTTAATTCAGAAATTGGTGTGTATGAAAATGTGTGGTAAAAGTTTAATTTACGTCGCCCGGAATTACAAAGTCGCAAAATTAAACAGCGTATTTATTAGGGGTCAATTGAGTATTTTCAATATTTCATTTCTTCATAGCTTCAAGTGTTATGTATTGAGTGTACACAATAAAAGTATTAATAAATTTCATCTGCGTTACAATTTCCGAGGTAGCCAAATAGCAGTTGGTAAGCTTACACTGTCTCAAAATCAGCCCTTAATCTGAATATAAAACCGATGCGCTTAAAATAAACGTTTAACCTCAAATAATGCTACTTGAATGGTAAAATTCACATTTATTCTGAATAACGAATGTCAATAGTACGCAGTAGAGTTGAATTTATTCAGTTTGATATAATAATTAGTCACCCTTAATTTAAATTTCAAGTTGAGCGCAACCTGCGTTACTCACCAGAATCGTATTTTTTCAACAGACACGCTATGGGTACGGAAAACACTATATTTTGCAGCAAAACCAATAATTTTCGTTTTCTAGCATTTTGGTAAATATTGTTAATAACTATTAAAAACCATGAGCGAATTAAATGTTGATATGCACAACCATTATAGGAAATAGGTACATCTACATGCATGCATAACAATCAGATGGCCGATATTGAGTGATAAAAATGCGACTTTCAATATAAGTATTCAGTCAGTTGAAGACGTATCGTGCAATAGTCTATTGTCGAATCGAGCAGAAAATTCGCCAGAAACTGTTGCAAATATTGATGTTCAAGCATGCCAAATTTCATTACAATTCATTGAATACTTTTAAAGAAAACGGAAATATATAAGTGACAGCGGTAGAAGTGCCACTAAGTGTATGTATTATATATAATTATCCAACGATTCATTTTCTCTACAAACTATTGCCGACACAGTAATATAAACAATACTCGGCTGTGTTATCACCGTGTAATGTGTGAAGTATTGGACAACACTGCTCGTTATTGTGACAATTGCCATTTTATCTTGTATATTGTAGAACACGATGATAACAAATACTTCAATATTTGATAATAAAGCAATTTTAGATATAATAATCAACCTGCGGTTATGCTTATCAAAATTACAAAGTTTTCAAGGGTTTTATTTGTATTTGAACTGTTTTCTCACGAGTTTAGACTTCAAGAAAGAAGTTGGTGGCAAAATGGCAAGCACCTGGCAAGATATCAGCAAAATATCACAATGTCAACTCAGTCGAGATAACTTCGGCGGTAGTTCACAATTGAGAGCACTCCACGGATCAAACTTCAGTAAACTACATTCCGAAAAATAGGTATCGCTTTGTCTAACACAACATTTTATTTGTTCTAGTGACCTTCAGTTTGATTGTATTTCGTTGAATATCGAACTTTACTTAAAGTTTGAAAAAAACTACTCATTATGACCAAGTTTCATAATTATTTGGCAACAAGTGTGACATTTTATCTAAAGATATCGTCCAGTGGACAGACGAAGAGAGTCATTAACTTCATATTGTTACTACTATGGGTCTCTGGCGGAAACACCTGCTGTCTTAGTATTTTTTAGCAATTGTTCTAAATTACTCACCCATTTTCTATTTATCATGTTTTATTGTTCGGACTAAGTATATTAACGTTGGAAACTATGCGATCAATACTCTTAACTAATTATATTCAAACAATCTGACGTTCGAAAGGCCTATATATCTAGTTGTAATCGTGCCTGGTTCAGAAAAGCAGTATGCTGGATCGATTCTGGTAATCTAGCGAAATCATGTTCTCGCCAAGAACGGTGATATGAGTTTAATATCATTCGTTATAATGAGCTAGATGTACGTTTTGGTGTGTCCAAATTCATCATACCTTTATGCATCAAACTTGACATGACTTAGTGTTTAATATCACTCTAGGGGTAGGCATGTTTCCATGAAAACATTAGGTTTGTGTTAGGACATCACATACTATAAATGTACGTAAAGACACTCTTGATTCATGAAAGACGGTATAATAAGATCTGCAAGTGTTCCAGGGGCATTATTGTACACGAATGTTATACATTGTATTACTTATAACATGGAAAGAGTTACACTTTACTTTAATTTGACGCGGTATATTGCTTCTTAGGAGCCATTTCAATACATGTAAACTTACTTTCGTTGATCAGTGTATATAATTTTTATTTTGTACACGTTGAACAAACGCCAAACAAATCACAAGTCCTGAATATACCACACATTTTATGTGTGTGGTATCAATTATATAAATTGTGAACTGTCGGAACTGTTGATCATCTCCATTATAACAAACTTAGAAATTAAGGGTTATAAAATTCGAAATTATGTTTAATTTAATAAAATTAAATATTTTACTTATGTTGCTAGCAACAACAATTTCGCAAAGTTTTACTCGAGAAACCGCTTGTTCCAAATTTCACTATAAAGAGAAATTGCTTGAAAAGATGATTAGACAAGAAATTAAAGTAGAAGCAATGGAAACTGAAATAAAGAAAACTTTGAAATCGATAACGACATTCATGGAAAATATGAGACACAAAATAGACAACAAGGTCGTCGATATGACCAACGAGATTAAGTTAGAAATGGACAAAGTGTCCGTATTTGTTGACAACGTAAAACAGAGGATGGAAAGTTTCGCTGATGATATGACGAATAGAGAAAATGAGTTGCAGCGCCTGGCAGGTAATATTATTTACATTGTTTTTTAAATTACTTTTAAAAAAATCTGGAAAAAAGCCCAGATCCAATACATTTGAACGAAAATGTCAACACTCAGTTTTTTGTAAGACATTGACAATAGTCATATCAAACTAGTTTCAGCGAACAATTGAATAATATAGCGATCATCGTAGTACTATGATGTTAAATTATAATTAACTATCTGTTGCTACCATTTTATCTGTTACCACTTGCAGACAAAGTCGACGTTCCACGGATCGCGTTCAATGTGTACAATGTGATAGACGTCAATGTAGTGAAGAAAGGACAAGTTTTTATATTTACAACAGTTCTGCTGAACGAGGGGAACGGATATGATTCAAGCAAAGGAATATTTACTGCGTCAGTGGCTGGACTTTATTATTTCACCGCCCATGTGTGTAACCATGTCGGAAAATATATGCTTATGCAATACTTGTTGATGGTAAAACAGTAGCTGCTAGCGTACAGTGGGATAAAATCATTCTTCTTGTAGCTCCGTCAGTATAGTTAGTGTTCTAAAAACCGGCAGCACTGTAAATGTACAAAGCTCGTAGACTGCATCAACTAACATTGTAATCCAAAGCAGCACAAGACGAATATCATTTAGTGGTGTATTGCTTCATCGTTAATAGATATCAGTGAGATTCATGGGTCACAGACAATAGTATTGTATTTGTACACAATGTGATTAAGATAGTCGACTATTTTATTTGGCAAATTAGTCAGTTTGACACAAAAATGGAGAATTTCCTCTTTCAGGGAAGAAAAAATCATTTATCCAGGCTAGCATGTTTTTTTGCAAGTTAATCAGTTTCACACAAAATTTGTATATTTCCTTTTTCGAGCCCCAAATAACGTAAATGATATAAAGTGATTCTAGCGATATCACATTTTTAACAGAAAACAGTGACGTCGTCTTGATTCGGCAACTATAGTTTTGCAATAAACATCATCTGATCAAGGCTTGTTTAATGACCTTTGTAGTCTAGACTTGTTGAAGAAATGTTGATCTCCTAAGACAACTTATGGCGACTCCTATATTTATTTGCATATTCTCGTATATTGCCAAAGCTTCAAATTTTATTAAAAAGATGAAAGAAAATCGGACAGGGAAAACGTCGATGACCTTTGCAAATCAAATGCCGAATTGACCTCATTTTTGTTTTTAATTTCTCCAGTTTTTGGGGCATGTTTATCTTGGTTCTTATCTAAATTGTCAAATCTATATGGCTTTATTTGAATTCTTTCCCAATAGAAGAGACAGGGGACATATCTCAAGCGATTACAAATCTATCTTTTCATAGAAGAATGCGACGCAAATAGTTTATTAGTACAGTTTTGATACCAATGCAGTGCTGTTTATAGGGAATGCGGTTATATCATGTTTATATGTGTACCATGGTACTTATCTTTATTGTCAAATATATATCGCTTTATTTGAATTTGAATTATTAGAGAAGATGTAGAGGACATTTATAAGTGTCTTACGTGATTATTATGACAAAATGTGATCATAGTGACATCTCGCAGGTTACCTGCAATATATTATTGATATCAAATTGCCAAAGTTGACGAGATGAAATCGGCTGTGTCATTGAAAGTACACTTTTCAGAACACCACTCGATAAAGGCCTTGTAAAGTAAACTACGTTCCGACAATCAGGAAGCAATTTCAAACTGGTATGTAAAATGACAATGATATTTTACTGAATCCTATGGTTTAGGCCTTGAACATTTCATATATTTTATCGAGATGATTAAGTGATTAAGTTTCATAAATTGTATTTTAAAAGTTTGGCATCTTTATTTAGCCATAAAACATACAATTTACAGTGATTCTTTATAATTTTGACTTTTCTGACAGATTCGTTTTATTTTTTGCTCCGTAGTGTGTTGGTCAATGCGACGTATGGTTTGTGTCTGTAAATTGCCTTTATGTGTTCCATTTTGTGGCTAGCGTGCAAAATGTTTTTGAACGCAGCCTGTCCGATTTGTAGTATCTTTTCACATGACTTGTTTAAGTTGGTTAAGGTTACATTAGATTAGATAACTAACTATCAAACCTGATATAGATGTTTAAAAATAAACATAGTGACCAAGTCTCGATATTTGTTGACCAAAATTACAAAAGTATTTTCTATAAAATGTTTACAAACATTTCATCGTCATCTTGAGTAATAACACCAGTCAATACACTTGCAATATTTACTAACACGGGCACTGTACACAAGACGACATTGGTGCATCTACCATATCTGAAAACTTTCCAGAAATAAAATAAATAAAGCCTGTGTTAATTGGTAATAATTGTTTGGAAATAAACGAGACAGGTGTCATGTTCTGGTAGGTTGAAAGAAACTATATTACATGTAATACATTGATGTTCGTACACAAATCTAAAGGACGGACGGACTGGACGCAATACAAATCTTCAATTTTTTAATATAAAAATAATTCAATTTTTGTTTATGCATTTTGAAAGTGCATTGTTTCTATAATTACTCTTTCATTTAAAGTGTGATGTGAACTTTATGTTCATTGATATAAAGGTGCAATGTTACATTGTAATACAGTATATAACTGTCATAGAACGGCCTTTGGAACTTTTGATAGGCGTGTTTGTCTCAGGAAAAGGGGATATGTGTTCGATACTACTCTATCTGGTAATATAGTATCATGCTATAGATTTCATTCCAATAGATCAAGTGATAAGCGCGCTGCACATGGAACGGGGTAGGTGGTTTCAATACCACGTCCTATTAGTGTCTTGTTATGTATGTCTGAGTGACTACTTTTAGCCACTACAGTGGGATCTGCATGCGTTACATACTAATGAATAAATACGAAATATGAGAGCATTTTCAATATTAAGGCATGTTATCTCGATGAAATGTCATATTGAGTGTCTGTTCAAAAGATGTGAGCTGTTTTTCGATTATCAGTGTAGCTGGAAATTGTTTTTGTTCAAGTTTGAACGTACGCCAAACAAATCGCTTATCCTGGATATAATACAAATTCGCACGTAAGCTCACTTTCGCCCACTGCGAGATGCCAGCTCTATAAATTGCAGACTTTCGCAAATGATGATCATTTTCACTATAGCTCCTTACCAATAAGAGTGATTTAAAGTGTTTCTACAATATGTCTAATTCACAGCAATTAAATATTTTATTTATGTTGCTTGCAACAATCTCGTTGGGATTTACTCGCGAACCTGCGTGTTCCAAATTTCACTATGAAGAGAAATTACTTGAAAAGATGATTAGACAAGAAATTAAAGTAGAAGCAATGGAAAGTGAAATAAAGAAAACTTTGAAATCGATAACGACATTCATGGAAAAAATGGAACAGAAAATGGACAACAAGGTTGTCGATATGAATAACGAAGTTAAGATAGAAATGGACAAAGTGTCAGTGTTTGTTGACAACGTAAAACAAAGGATGGACAGTTTCGCTGATGACTTCAACAATAAAAAGAATGAGTTACAGATTTTGGCAGGTAAAATTTAATTCAGAAGTTATTTCTATTTTCAGCAAATATGTGTACACTTACGGACTTTGAAAACGCACCACTTATTTGAACAACTAAATTTAATAGCAAACATTGTTTAACTGCAATAAAGTTTTGTCTATAGATTGCTCATTTTATGTTTAATCGTCAAACAATATTTAAAAACGACAGTTAACAATGTTACTGAGTCAGGTGACACGGACTTGCTTAAGTATCAAAACCAAAATCACAGTTGGGGAGAGTGCGAGTAAAGTTATGTTTTTGGTGCGTTCACAATAGCGGGTACTCTAGGACATTCCATCACGCAAGTACATTTGGTACATTGCTCTGTGATTTAAGATAGTGTTAATCAACATAAATATTGTAACAGTTGCACTAAATACTAAATAAACTACACGGATTTTCTATTGTGATGAATCGATTTAAAGCTAATACATGTATCTCTGCTTTACAGTTCATTATATTTTAGCATCATGTATTCCAATATAATTCCAAGGTTGAAAAATCCCTGCATTCTGATTGGCTGAGACGTGACGTTTACACTCTAAGTAAACACCCACTTAGTGACAGTAAACGTCCTTTTCTGGAGTGGGTGGAGTAAGAAAATCTAAAAGGTCCCTCACAGATGTACACTTGCTTCATAGCTTGTTATTACTATGGTTTCTGACATTTATATTTCTTACCTATATGCTAATACCATTAGTTTGTAAACAAATTGGACACACCGTTATCTTATCCACGTTATATTTATCTATTATCATTCTCCCAACACAACGGCCTGACGACGTCATATACACGACGTCATCAAATCAATCTCATTTTGTAAATAGCGCGGGAGTCGAATTTACCGTTAACATTGACATTGTTTTGACGGAATGTAGTTTAAAAGTCGTTTTGGAATTATAAGGATTTAAAAACCGTCAGGACTTTATTCAATGTATTCCTGAATACCGGGTGTTTACACGTCAGTGAACGTCAAAAATTGGTCGTTTAATCCTATATTGAACAACCCTCGAAATCCTTTCTTTGACCTAGAAGCACATTACACATCAATATTGAGTGTTATTCTGTATGTTGCTATTATGTAATCTATTACTACTTTCAGATAAACCCGACGTTCCAAAAGTTGCATTTAACGTGTACAATTTGAAAGATGTAAATATTAAGACGAAAGGACAAGTTTTTATCTTTACAACGATTCTACTGAACGAAGGGAACGGATATGATTCAAGCACCGGGATATTTACCGCGTCAGTTGCTGGACTTTATTATTTCACCGCACATGCGTGTAACTATGTTGGTAAAAACGTATATGTTTTTTATGGTATAATAATTGATGATCAAATCGTTGCTGCTAGTGTACATGGAGATAAAGATTATAATAGCTGTAGTTCCGTAAGTACAGTCAATATTCTGAAAACAGGCAGCACGGTGAGTGTACAAAGTACTTACACTTCCTCAAATAACAAGTTATATCAAAACAGTTACAGACGCATAACCTTCAGTGGAGCACTGCTTCATCGATAGCGGTATAAAGTAACATTGTGAATCACAGACAATATCAATGTGTACTCTTACATGTACGAGGGGTGATCAATATTTTCGTGAACTTTCCTTTGAACTTTTAAAATATTGATACTGGAACAATTTGATTACCAATTAATGTAGATCAATCACATATATCACGTTTCAATAAATTGATTTAATGATGACATCACAATTTACCTGATGATGTCACTTATTGTAACCAAGGAGAGGTGCACGACGTCGAGCATCTTTGACAATACGTATTCAAAAAGGAAAGACGTGCCAATAAAAAATAACGCCAAACCTGTAAAAGATGACTCGAACAAATTGGATGTGGATAATTTTTACTCTTAATTAATTTAGTTTATGCTATAATAATTGATGATCAAATCGTTGCTGCTAGTGTACAGCATAAAAAGGATTATAATAGATGTAGTTCTGTAAGCTCAGTTAATGTTCTGAAAGCAGTCAGTGCTGTTACTGTTCAAAGTATAAGTCTAACGCGGTATTGGGACCTGTGCCACTTAAAGTAAACAGGCAGATCAGGTATAACAACATATAAGGATATTGGAAAAGGGTTTATCTTTTTCAATGTGTATAGCTTGGCTACTGTGACATGAGCCTGACCTTTATGCAAGAATATATAACAAGATTTTTGCTTTGATTATATCAATTTCCGCAAGCAAATCGTGCAATATCGGTATTTCGGATTTGTGTTTGTATTACATCTTGAGCGTCTTCGTGATACTCCCCGATTATGAAAACATACACTCGGTGTTGTAAACATAGACAATATATCGACTGTTAAATTATGCTAATCAATAGGTCCGGCTCATCTCAATGTGGCCAAGCTTTACCGTTATTTTAATTTTCTTGGTGAATAGAAGTGAGTAGGTAAAATACACTTCCGCTCTCCCTAAATCGATGTAATGGTCAGTGATTTCTGTTTATATTGACATTGCAGAATATCGCGTTAGACTTATACATACAACTCCGACAATAACATTTTATATCAAAACAGTTACAGACGAATATCGTTTAGTGGAGTATTGCTTCATCGTTAAGAAAACAAGAGAGTCATGGATCGCAGACACTTGTATGGTGTGTGTTCACAAAATGATTAAGAAACGGGACTATTTTCTTGGCAAATTAGTCAGTTTGACACAGAAATGGCGTGACAAACATAATCAATAATTGTATTTCTTACAGCATAGACTCCTTTTTCAGACACATTTCACTAATAATTTGTCATGATTTGTATCTTTTTAATATTAATCAATATATCACATTTCACATCTAATCAAACCCATACAGGAATGTGTTTTATGCATTTATCATAATTCTCTTTATTGCAATTAACATCTATCGTTAAAATGTTTATCAAATGGAGTGTCATAAAACTCCAAGATGTGTCTTTATTGGAAAGAAAGTAAGTACACGCTTGACAACAAAGACTGAGTGTATAGGTATACTGATTCAGACAATTGTCTTCTGTACATGAATGATACGTACATGTAGTACCATTATATCTTACCTTGGATATTCATAGTTTAAGAAATTGCGTTACATATGACCTTTTGTATTCTAGTGTTTGCAAAATGTTACTTGGTTATTGGAGTGTAGTGTTAAGATGGGGAATACAAATTTCAAATAGTAGATGTGTTGTTTATCCATTCTTTTATAACATAATACTTATAATGGTACTCATAGAATCCAGCCATTAGTGTTGCTGATATTGTTTGTAATTGTATGTACATGTATGAACAAACTACACCAAATGGTCATTTATACCCACTGGAAACATGTCGCATATTTCTCTCGTCACATGTTAGACAAACCGACAAGCGATGGATTCACTTACCTTAAGTGGAGCTAACACGAAGTCAATGTTTCAGATGACCAGCCGGGTACTGTTAAGATATCGGCCGTAATGTTAAGTGATGGTATTTAGATAGTCGAAGTTTAAACTGTGGGTATATCGGACGCCTGCAAATTATCAATGGTTGACTGGAATGTCTTCGGTCCAAAGGAGCTGGAAACTGGTCTTAAGTACACCCGACCGTAATTGGAGCTTAGAAACAACCGCATTAAAATTAGGTTATTACAAAGCATTGCTATAGCTAACCGTACAAAGGGCGTGTACTTTCATCAAGGTTATGTCGTTTTTCATATTTCAAGGATAAACTGGTATAGTACAATAATCTTTGTTTTAGTTTGGTATAGTTGAACCTTTAAAATGTTGTATACAATATAAAAAGAAATCCAGAACTGCAAATACGGAATTTTAAAAAAACTGCATTCACTTAAAGGAAACTTACTTACGAAACAAAACACAAATGAAGTTGACTTGCTCAAAATGAAATAATATAATAGCAATGGTGATATACTAGATACCAAATTGTACTATCCGTGTGGCTTTTAGATGTTGGCAACAATGACGGCTTCTAAAGTTAGATACGGGTATCTCAATCGAAATCAAGCACCGAGAAACAAACTAAATTATACTTAGTAATCTTACCGGTTTAGTTACATGTATTACACAAGAAATCATATTATTTTTGACGTCGTTTTGATTCCGTAACTATAGAAATGAAATGAAAAGAATCCACCCAGGGATCGCTTGAAAACCTGTTCTAGACTCGTTCAAGAAATGTTGATATACAACGACAACACATAATGGAATCTATAAATCATCTCCTAAACTCGTATATTTTAATGGTCACAAATGTTAATAAAAACATTATTATTTAAACTGAAAATCGGACAGGGAAAAAGTGCACCTTTATTTAAAATCTTGTAAACAATATCATCCTGCCTACATGACAAACAAACTTTGTTAGTCTAATATTTTCTAGTTGTCCAGTTTCGGGACAAATAACAAAACAACCTGTTTATCGAATAATGCGACGCAGATTGATACTGAAAGTTTGTTTATTCATGTTTGATACCAAAGCAGTGCTGTTGTTAGGGAATATGGTTATAAATTAGCATACATGTTTACATTTGTATCATGGTACTTATCTTTATTGTCAAATATATATCTCTTTATTTGAATTTGAATAATTTGGGAATATGCAGGGGACATACATAAGTGATTATTTTGACAAATTGTAATCATTGTGACATCTCTCGGGTAAGCTGCAATAAATTAATGATATTAAAATGCCAACGTTGGTGAGATGAAATCGGCTGTGTCATTGCAAGTACACTTTTCAGAACACTATTCGATACAGACCTTATGAAGTAAACTACGTTCCAACAATCAGGAAGCGCAACTTGTATGTATAATGGCAATGCTATTTTACTGAATCCTATGACTTAGGTCTTGAGATTTTCATATATTGTATCGAAATGATCCCTGTGACTAAGTTCGTAAAATATATCTAAAATTTTGACATTTTTATTTGACCATCAAAACTACAATTTACAGTGGTTCGTAATTGTTTTGACTTTTCTGATAGATTAGTTTTATTTCTAGCTCTGTATAGTGTTGGTCAATGCAACATATGGTTGTTGTTTGTAAATTTCCTTTACGTGTTCAATTTTGTGGCTTGTGTGCAAACTTATTTTTGAAAGCAGCCTGTCCAATTTGTATAATCTTTTCACATGACTTGTTTGGATTTGGTAAGGTTACAGTAGATAAGATAAGTAAATGTCCATCACCATCTTGAGTAATTGCATCGATTCATGTACTCGCAATATAAACTAATTATAGGTAAGACTGACTTTGGTGCATCTACCATACTTGAAAACTTTTTCAGAAATTAAATAAACAAGCCTATTGTAAAAACAATTAAGAGAATAAACATGAACTGAATACTTGAATATTAAGTGGATGTGTTAATTGGTAATGGTTGTTTGGAAAGAAACGAGACAGGTGTAATGTTCTGGTCAGCGAATATTTGATGTGATAGATTCCAAAGTAGTATGGTAGGTTGAAAGAAACTATATAACACCTACAATGACGCCTGTACACAAATCTGACGGACGGGCAGACTAAAAGCGATACAATTCTTCACATTTTTCATTTACAAATAATTCAATTTTTATTTATAATTTTAAAAGTGCAGTTTTTCTATAATTGCTCTTTCATTTAAAGTGTGATGTAAACTTTATGTACAATGATATAAAGGTGCAATTATGTTAATACAGTATATTACTGTCATAGTACGACCTTTGGAACTTTTGATAAGCGTGTTTGTCTCAGGAAAATGAGATATGTGTTCGATACTACTCTATCTGGTAATATAGTATCATGCTTTAGATTTCATTCTAATAGATCAAATGATAAGCGCGCTGCACATGGAACGGGTAGGTGATTTCAATACCACATCCTATTAGTGTCTTGTTATGTATGTCTAAGTGACTGCTTTTAGTCACTACAGTGGGATCCGCATGCGTTACATTCTAGTGAACAAATACGAAATATGAGAGCATTTTCAATATCAAGGCATGGTTTCCCGATGAAAAGTCATATTGAGTGTTTGTTCAAAACATTTGAACTGTTTTTCGATCATCAGTGTAGATGGAAATTGGTTTCGTTCAAGTTTGAACGTACGCCAAACAAACCACTAATCCTGGATAAAGTACAAATTCGCACGTAAGCACAATCTTGCTCACTGCGAGATGGCAGCTCTATAAATTTCAGAACTTCGCAAATGTTGGTCATTTTCACTATATGCTCCTTATCAATAAGAGTGATTTAAAGTGTTTCTACAATATGTCTAATTCACAGCAATTAAATATTTTACTTATGTTGCTTGCAACAATCTCGCTGGGGTTTACTCGCGAACCTGCGTGTTCCAAATTTCACTATGAGGAGAAATTACTTGAAAAGATGATTAGACAAGAAATTAAAGTAGAAGCAATGGAAAGTGAAATAAAGAATACTTTGAAATCGATAACGACATTCATGGAAAGAATGGAACAGAAAATGGACAACAAGGTTGTCGATATGAACAACGAGGTTAAGTTAGAAATGGACAAAGTGTCCGTGTTTGTTGACAACGTAAAACAGAGGATGGACAGTTTCGCTGATGACTTCAACAATAAAAAGAATGAGTTACAGCTTTTGGCAGGTAAAATGTAATTTTGTTTCATAGAAATATAGCACTAACTTATAATACAAACAATTGGATTTATTTGATCCATACTAATAAGATTTACTAATGTCAAATTTAAAGATGCATTATTGTTTACTAACGTATGTAGTTAAAATACAAGTGTTTTTTATTTTCAGCAAATATATGTACTATGCAGGTTTTGTTCAAATTGGGGCGTATCTTACACTTAACAAATCTTATAAGTGTGCATACATATATTAACGATAGCTCAGTCAATACTTGATGGATCATGGTAAAATGTTCAACATATGTAGCTGGGATATTTGGAATTAAAATTCAATTGATTTGATATCCATCCGATTAAAAAATACTATCGGAATAAGTATGTGATGACATAGTCAGAAGCTAATGTCACCAATTTTTGCAGAGAATTCATCGGTCGTTTGTCTGGGTCTTGATGCATCTATTTTACCGCGTTGCTTTTAAATTTTATTTTCAAACATATGTGCTTATCATTTGTCTAAAAACAAAGTAAACTATTGTTCGAATAAAGTACAATTGGGGATAAGAAATACCTACTTTTATCCAAAGAAGGAAAAAAATGGCAGAGTTACCTCCCTTTGACCATCAACATAAAATGTTTTTCAAAAGTTGATAAATACCATGTTGTTGAGTAAAAAATCTTATTATTTTGTGGTTTTTGAATTTGGTGATATAACTTAAATTCAAATTGACCTTACTTCAACATGATTTGCACGTATGTGTAAAATTCCCGGTAATTTTGCTTGTTTTGATTTTTCACGGTTCAATGAACCGCATCGTTTAATTTCGAAGAAAATACTCTATTGATTCAATCTTGCGGTAGTCAATAACCTGTACACAAAATTTAATGCAGAAAGGTTTACAAATATAAAAGTTACATGGTAAAAACACATGCACATTTATAAGATTTGTTTAGTGTGTAAGCATATACAATGTATCAATATAATCACTTTATTAAGTACAATTAGAAAATTTCTTACAAAAGTAATCATATAATTCTTGTTTGTACTAGTGTAATTATAATTCTTGTTAATTCTATTAAGATAATTATTAATATTTCGATAAAAGAGCTTAACAGCAATAAATACATTGTATATCTTAATATACACATTCAAACAAAGACATATCACATATTTTTCTGGTGAACATACTATGTCACATTATTGACATTTCATAGAATGTTAATTGGCTTTATTATTACAACAGTAGCACTAAATAAACTGTACGGAATTTGTAGTGTGAGGAATCAACTTGAAGCTAATACGTACATGTTACAATGCTTAACAGCTAATTTTATTGTAGCATCATGCATTCCAATTTGAACAACCCTCGAATTCCTCTATTATACCGAGAAGCACATTATTGTACACCTATTTTGAGTAGCATTCTGTTTTTTTCTAGATGTTTTATGTAATATCTTACTACTTTTAGATAAAGCCGTCGTTCCAAAGGTCGCGTTTAACGTGTACAACGTGAAAGATGTAAATATTAAGACGAAAGGACAAGTTTTGAAATTTACAACAATTCTGCTGAACGAAGGGAACGGATATGATTCAGGCACCGGGATATTTACGGCGTCAGTGGCTGGACTTTATTATTTCACCGCACATGTGTGTAATCGTGCTGGTAAATACGGACATTATGCTATAATTGTTGATGATCAAAAGGTTGCTGCTAGCGTACAGTATGATAAAGATACTGATAGCTGTAGTTCAGTAAGTACAATCAATGTTCTGAAAACAGGCAGCACTGTGAGTGTTCAAAGTACTTACAGTTCCTCAATTAACATTTTATATCAAGACACTGGTTACAGGCATATATCCTTTAGTGGTGCACTGCTTCGTCGATAGTTGTCTATAGTAACATTGTGAAGCACACACAATATCATCGTGTTCTCTTACATGCACGAGCGGTGATCAATATTTTCGTGAACTTTCCTTTGAACTTTTAAAATATTGATACTGGAACAATTTGATTACCAATTAGTGTAGATAAATCACATATCTCATGTTTCAATTAATTGATTTAATAATGGCATCACAATTTACCTGATGACGTCACTTATTGTAACCAAGGGGAGGTACACGCCGTCGAGTATCTTGGACAAACTTATTAAAATAGCAAAGACATGCCAACAAAATACGCCATACCTGGAAAAGATGACTCGAACAAATTGGATGTGGATCATTTTCACTCTTAATTAACGAACTTCACATTGTTTATTTGATTGTAGGAACAGTGTCATTCTTTGTCTGTTTTGGCATGTATATTTGTTGTATTGTCTGTTAACCATAGTATCCATGTTTGAATATATGTTTGTAATTATGACTTTGTCTTGAAAATAAATTATGTTCTGTTCTGTTCTGTCACACAGATATGTCGACAAAATTAGGATAAAAAGAATATTTACTCCGCCGTAGGGTCATTCCCACACAACTCACTACGAAATAGAAGGCACCATTCTGAACCAGATGTTACTGGCGAAAACTAATATAGAATAAAAAAAATCATCACATTTTAACTAATGTATATACTTATTAAAAACGTTGAGAATATTGATGTAGCTTGACCAGATTTATCTGACACTCATCAAAGTCCGTAAAGCTCGATCTGCCATGCTCGGTTGTATTCGATTTGTATGTTAATTTACTATGTAGCGTTATCTCCGGACTTTTACGAATTATGCAAAGAGTCTCAGTTTAATCTGGTAGGACTATAACAACAACGTGCAAATAACAATAGTGTTTGTTTATTGGTGATTATTTCTTAAACACAAAACTTGTATTGCGTATGCTAATATATACTGTTAATGGAATGTCAAAACAAATCTGTACGTTCTCATGCAAAGCCATTTTGCTTTAAGGGGGATAACTCTTTATTCAAACATAATTATTACTCGCAGTTTCTATTTCTATGTTATCCGTTACTGTTTAATTGGTGTTGTATATGCTCTTAAGGCCTTTAGGCCGTGGCTTGCCAAGTTTGCCGGGTGATAAACTTTCTAAATTTGGTCCTTGTGTTTGGTCGTTGGGGTCACCGTATAGGCATATGTTTTAGACCTACATGTTACTAGAAATATGTTATGTTTTCCACTCTCCCTTTAACTGTTGTAACTTGCCCGATTTGCCTGTGGAGAAACATTTTAAATTAGGTCACTGTGTCTCTATGTCTCGTTTTGGCATATGATTAAGAACTATCATGATATATAGCTAGAAAAATGTTATCTTTCCCCTTTCTCTCCCATTTTACTGTTGTGGCTTGCCCAGTTGGCTGGGTGAGTAGCTATTCTAGTCAGATCACTGTGCATGGTGATGTAAACTCGGCCAATTCGCAATTATGCGTCGGTTTGTCGCTTGGGCCACCGCTTTGGCATATCGTACTTGTGAATATATGTCGTCTTGTAGCGGGGACTCGGGGAACTAGGTCGCATCTTAGCTGCATTTCATTTGGTCACTTGGGATACCCGTTTTTTTGTTATTTCCGGATTAAATGGGTGTGGACATTACCCCGTATGTTATTTTGTGGTGTTACTTTTTCTGCGCTCGTATGGTTAAGTTGAGTGCTGCCTTCTCTGTCCGATTTCCATATTTGTTTTATGTAATTCTGATTAAGGCAAACCAGTCTATAACGACGATATTGTCAAGGTCAAATACGTCGAACACTACTCTAGAGGGGAGTTGGCTTGTTTTGGTCCGTCTACAAAAGGGCCATGAATTCAGACAACTTTGGTCATAAAAAGTCATAGGGTATTTTACCTGTATCATAAATCCCTTAAGCACCATCCTCTTAATTAATAGAGTTCCGTACGCTGACCAAAGGTAGTACTTTCAAAAACATAAATCCAATTTCGATATCGATGTATTCCATATCATAAACCAATAATATAGACGATATGCTGTTTTCCTGTGGTTTACAAACACCAACATATATTCCACATAACGAATAATGAAGCCCATTTGTATCCCGTGTGTATGATCGGTCTGTGACAAATGACACAAGTGGCATCCCCAACTTTTTTAACCATCCGATATTGTAAACCCGATAGCCGTTTACATACAGAAGTAAGAAGGCTATAATTAAATAAATCGCTGTAACTTGTTTTACGTTTAACACACAAAATTTGTTACTATCACAAATGTTTATTTAATTTATCTACCTTCTTATGAATATTTTTTCATTAATTTAAAATAATGAATCAATGGTCCTACATAAGTTTAAAAACTGCAACTCTTCATCTTTATAACGGCCTTTACTTTCTATTGAAAACCCGATAAAAATGCTAAATTTTGGTATTTTTGTTTCATTTTGTTTCAAATTTACACTATTTTGTTAAAATGTCACAATAAATGTTACTATGACATTGTCTTGGTAATTTATTTTTCTTTCAAGATATATAAAAATAATTATGTTTAATAGCTATCTTTGCGGTCCTATGTAACTTTTAGTCAACTGACGTGTCAATTTAAATAAGAATTTGTCGTCTCGGAAGTACTCGGCATTTTACGTAGACCGCCGAAGATTCTGATATAATGACATCCCCCGCTGTGAATAACTTGTACACTTCGCTCTATGGTTTTTAGGCTGGCGATTTCGCGCCAGACTATTACAATCCTAAAAAATGAAATCCACTAAGATGAATTTACTCCCGAAACTGACAACACAGAATCTATACACTCAATGCAAATAGTTCCTCCTCATTAATCAGTTTTGCAAGATAAGAACATTCAACTTTCCTTGTTTCATTTATTCTGTTCGATTGTAATATATTAGTTTCTTCTTGAAATGGAAGGAAAATGTATGAAATTAAAAGAAAAGGTGCTTAAAGGCGTTAATAATTATTACTACGCGTTACGAACGCGATATATAGCGCGGCGCATCAATGATTTTATTATGTTAAATTATTTAGGTCAACATTCTCCAACGAGATCGTGGTCGAGTGGTTATGCAACTCGTTTAGTAATTTTCTGATGCTAAGGTCCAGCGTTAGAATCACGGCGGCTCCAAATTTTTTATATTTTTAAATTTTTATTTTTTGTTAAGTCCAGCACTTACCTCTCTTTCGACTTAGAAAACAACTTGATGTTATAATATGAACTAAGGCATCGCCTAAATCGGTATTTAATAAATATTAGATAACAGCTAGGCTATATTTGAAGATATACACAGTTGCTATTATATATGCTTTATCCAAGGGAGATAACAAATGTATGCAATCATTGTACACAGTCTGGAGTTTCTTCCCTTACCACTACGTTTGTAATCAGCAAAACCAGACGATCATTGTACAAATCAATTCAATGCATTGCGAAATTGTCATAATTTGATTCAAAATCAATAAAATCAACGACATACCTATACTGTACTGTTATAGTGTAGGCCTACTGTATGAGGTTTTATTTTGTCCCGGAATATAGATAATTTCCAGCCTAAAGTAACCATGTTTGTCTTTCGTCCATACTGTATCCGCTTGGAAAATCGAAGATATTACAAAAGCGACACCGTACGATATTTGATGGGGCCCAGGTATATATCACTAGATCTAGACCCACAACAAATATCACACAATTGTGCTTCGCAGCTTGCATACAGTGAGTGTGTAGACTCTCGGTTTATCAGCTCATCCGGAACATGATTTCGCGACTCTCTTTCCAATTTCGATCGAATCAAATTTACAACAACATTGAAGTGCTCAACCTGGTTGACGATTAATCCGGAATCAATCAATATAAATAAATATGATATATACTTCTTCGTTTTGGTTACTTAACGTCTAAACTAACTCTAAAGTTGGCTGAAGTAAACTGCAGCACACGATGTTTTTGTTTTGTTTTGAAAAAGGGAACGGTCTAAAACTCGTCGCTCCGCTCCTCGGAGTGTTTACTTCCCTTTGTTGATTCAATAATTTTGTTTCATTTCATAGAATATTTTTTTAAAATTGAAGAATACAAAAGAAAACGTTTGGGCTCAACCGTTTCGAGATTAAGAATTTTCTTATTTTCCAAGATTATTCACCTCGGAAAACTGCCAAAAATGTTTGACCGGAAATAACTTTTTCTGAAAGCATTAGTGCCGGCAGAGACTCGAGGAAGATAGGCACGTGGACCCTTATTGGTGTGGCTATTTTCAATAGCCAGCTTCGCTGGCTATTAAATACCCTATTACTTGAAAAGCTATTGTTCCTTAGCAGTTCGCCAGCCTGTCAGTACTTTCAGTACTTTGATTATTGCTGATCATAAAATTAATGATCATTTATAAAGCCGATGATTTTGGTATTTTTGTTTCGTTTTGTTTCAAATTTACACTATTTTGTTAAAATGTCACAATAAATGTTACTTTGACATTGTCTTGGTAATTTATTTTTCTTTCAAGATATATAAAAATAATTATGTTTAATAGCTATCTTTGCGGTCCTATGTAACTTTTAGTCAACTGACGTGTCAATTTAATAAGAATTTGTCGTCTCGGAAGTAATCGGCATTTTACGTAGACCGCCGAAGATTCTGATATAATGACATCCCCCGCTGTGAATAACTTGTACACTTCGCTCTATGGTTTTTATTGCTGATCATAAAATTAAATATCATTTATAAAGCCGATGATTTTTGCTTTCTAAATTTTGATGTGAGTTCAATGAAATTGATGCTACCTTTTAAATATCTCATTTGATAGTAACTTAAGTTACAAACTTGGAATTTACTTAAGACTGCCAAAGATTCTGATACGTCTACTGCCGTACATTAGTTTCGGGTTTATGTTAAATCTTATTATCAACGTATGTAAATTGAGTTTGATATTTATTAAAAGAGAAAAGTCGTATGCGCGAATTAAAGAAGAACAAATGTACACATTATTAAAACAGTTGTTTGTTATTCAAAATGTTTTCTTAAATGAAAAGCGGTAAAAAAACCCAGTAAAAATCGAAAATGTTTCCTTTATTATTAGACAAATAGTATATATGAAAACTAAGAATTGAGACGAAATATGTGTTATGTGTTCGCACCTGAAGAGGTATCACACCTATATACGGAGGGGTAAGAAGGGTATGACTGTCACCTGTCATCATGTAATATTACTTGAACAATGTATACAATGTCATATGTTGAGTGGGATGACACATAACGAAATAAAAAATAACGACTATATAGCGCGATTTTTGTTGCCATTCTTCGTAAAAGATACCACCTGTTGAACGACTATAGCGCAATTTAGCAGCGTGTGGTGTGAAAACCCAACTTAGAAAAAAAGAGAAATTAATAGACCTTTTGATGACATCAATGTAATTGACTGCAATTGAAGTACAACTATAAGCAGACTATATGCTTCAGGCTGGGACTGATATATAAAATGCGGGAGTCGCTTATAAATAAAATATCAAGTTTCGCCAACTGCTTTTATGTATAAACATGTATGTATGACAATGTACATTAAGACTAATTTGTAATGTGTTTAAGATTCCAAACTAACTGTGAATCAAGACTGTAGTTCATAGTGAACTATAGATATTTTCATACTATGCACACATAGTCATAAATGAAGTATTATAAATCATTTACATTTACTTTCTGTGATTTTCAAAATTAACTTTATATATATATATATAATTTATAGCGGCGTGCGTTGTATTTATATAACAACGGACAATACTATGTTTATGACGAATATCTTAAACGATTCAAGCATATTTTTATATATATATTATTCTTATATATTATTCTTTATTTATGTCTCATCAATGTACATATACAATTATTATAAAACATCATAAAAATCCATATAGTTATATATACATTGCCATTCTATACAGAATTATAAGAGACAGTGGTACATAAATTATCTTACGCGAATAATGTGATATTTTTAATACTTACATTTTCACTTAAAGCCACGGTATATTTATATAAAAAAATTATGTCTAGAAATAAATAAATCGTTTGTTCGGTTGATTATAAAAATATATTGTGATTATGTATGAAATTGTTTTGCCAAATGTTTTATATGTATAAACGACATGATATTTTATTCTATAATGAAATATTAACTTATTAATATAACAGAACTATAACATGTTGTTTGCCTACTTATTAACTAATTTAGTATGACTGCATATGTATTATTATACACTATCTTCTGTATAGTAACTGATATATATCGATAAGTATCGATCTAACAGCAGATGCCTGAGGGAAGATTAGCCACACATGACTGGTTTTATGACCCGGTGTATCACACGGACTCGCAGATAACAATAAACACAATGCACTAAAGAAGGGTAACCCTTGATACAAACAGATAACACCCGGAAATTGACTTAATTCCCTTGATTACCCTTATTTGGGGATGGTTGTAAAAGTTGGCCATGGGATAAATGGTTCATCAACTTTTGTACGCTTACCCCATAGACATCGTATATAACAGGACAGTGTAAATAAATCAGGTAACACTAGATCATACAAATATTGGCGTCAACAAGTCAAGAAGGTCTCTTACAAAAGCAAAAAGCAATTCTATGCACAATCTTTCAAAAATTACTCTAATCCAAAATCTTTGTGGTCAAATTTGAAACTTCTTTCTGGTAGATATATAGTGCATAACAAAACTCATATCAATGACTACGAAAACAATCCAATCACTAACAATCAAGAAGCAGCTGAGTTCTTCAACAAACATTTGCAAATGTATTCAAGGCATCACAGCCACAAGATTCACTTAACAAAAAGTATGCTGAATCAATACAAAACTTCACCTCTGAAAAATTAACTCCGGACACGAAATATACCATTCCTGACATATCTGAGGACTATATTCTCAAACAGTTAAAAAAAACTGGATATCAAGAAGTCTACTGGCCTTGACGAACTTGGGCCTCGTATCTTGCAATTAAGTGCAGAAATTATTGCCAAACCTCTGTCTCACATTTTCAATCTTAGTATACGAAAAGGGGCATTCCCTGCAAACTTCAAGAATGCAAAGATTATGCCTATCCACAAGAAAGGATCAACTCAAGAGGTTAACAAATTCAGACCAATATCTATTCTCCCTGTCATTTCAAAGATTCTTGAAAAACATATTGCCGTTTATCTTCGTGCTTATGTTGAACAACATAAACTACTTCATATCAACCAGTCTGGATTTCGTACAAACCATTCTTGTGAAACTGCTTTAGCTTCAATCGTAGATGACTGGTTATCAGCAATTAACGATCACACCATTGTTGGAACTGTCCTACTTGACCTCTCTAAAGCATTTGATATGGTAAATCACAACATTCTTCTTGAAAAACTCGAACTTTACCACTGCAGCTCTCTTGCTTTGCAGTGGTTCAAATCTTATCTATCAAACAGGCACCAACAAGTTTCGATTTCTGGTAATCTTTCAACACCTCAGCTTATAACAGCTGGTGTTCCTCAAGGGTCTGTTCTTGGGCCTCTCCTCTTCATACTTTATATCAATGACCTTCCATTACATATTCAAAAATCAGAGGGTAACATGTTTGCTGATGATACAACACTTTATGCTTGTGGTAAAAACTCACAGGACGTCCAATTGAAATTGCAAGATTCCTTGGACGCAGTTTCTGAATGGTGCAATCATAACTCAATGATTTTAAATAGCTCAAAAACAAAGTTCATGATGCTATCTGCATCTTACAAACAAATCAGTAACGCCCATGTTTCCCTCACCCTCCAAAATGACAATTTGCAGCTTTCTACAACAGAAAAACTCCTTGGAGTACATATTGATGACCATCTTAACTTCAATACCCATATCACACACACTCTTAAAAAATGCAACTCTCTTCTCTTCCTTCTCATGTTTTTTAATTCCTATATTCTTCCTCATCTTGACTACTGTGTCACAATATGGGGGAGCTTTACTTGTCTTTTACTTGACAGATTATTAAAATTTCAAAAGCGTGCAGCAAGAATAATTCTTGACAAAGATTTTGATGCGCCATCTGCAGAGCTCTTTCAAAGCTTGGGATGGATGACAATTTATGAATATATTGAATATAGAAAAGCTATTCTTGTATTTAAAAGCTTGAACAATACAGCTCCTGAATACCTGTGTTCTAAATTTCAAATTACAAATTATCCCAATTAAACATTAAGGTCAGCTGCAAATAATCTCCTACACATGCCTAAACCAAATTTAGAAATTTTCAGAAAGTCAATCTCTTATGCTGGACCAAAGCTATGGAATTCTCTTCCTGGAGATATCAGAAAAGCCAATACATTAAACACTTTTAAGTCAAAATACATCAAATACAAATTTTCACACTGGCCTGATAGTATCTCCACTTAGCAAACCCATGCGCGATACCACTGTTATGGTCATGTGATACGAAGTAGTAGTACAGTCTATCAACAAAACAAAAACACTATCATTTGCAATTCACTACATACAATATGTTTTTTATAGATATGCCTATGTTGGGGAGGGGGTTTATTTATTGTTATTTGTTTATTATGTTATTTTGTTTCTTCTTTTCAGTGGACCTTATTGAAATTTGATATTAACTGTCAAATATGTAATCCACAATAAATAAAGTCGTTATTATTATTATTATTATAAATGCTCCACCGTGTAACCCCCTCTCATCTATCATACACATCGACAGTTTGTAAAATGATGCATTACATGAAACATGTTGAAGTATGAAACCACTGGGTATTACAGAAAATACTCAAACTGAACAAAAATCGGTGCAACAAGTTAGCTATACATTTGAAGGTGAGACAAGACGATGTTATATACAAGTAAGTAAGTACAATCAATATTCAAGAAACCTACAGCACTACGAGCGTTAAAAGTGCGTACAACACTCACAAGAACATATTTACCAAGACAGCGATTACTGAAACCTATCATTTAGTGGCTCGCTGGTCCAGCGATAATGGTAATAAGTGGTGTATGTGCCTTCATCCGACACAGACTTGTAACAGGCGTAAAAACATTCTTACAGATAGTCAGTTTGTTAGCTTTAACACCAATAAGTCATTTAATCTCAAACACTCCGTTAATTGTTCGTCGCATGATGTTATTTATCTTATAACCTGTAAAAAGTGTCAGAAACAGTACGTTGGACAAACAAACTAACAAGAGTCTAAGAGAATGAAAAGTCATTGTTTCGACATAAATAATTTTGACGTGACATAATTTATGCCACCTGTTCGTCTGTATGTCGCTGCCCATTTCAATTCTACGGATCATTTTATATCCGATTTTTCATTCATGATAATTGATATTGTACATGATACTTTACAACATCTTTGTATGGAAACGTTCTGGATACATAAACTTAAAACTATGTATCCAGATGTTATGAACGCTATAGGTTATCTACGAAATATAGATTTAGCGCCGTTAACATGTGTTCTACCCTATAGCTGAAATCGTTAGTTCCTATCTTTCTGTTTCATATATGCCACCTATAGAAATTGTTGTGCATCATGTATGATCCGATTTATTAATTGCACTACTGTATTACCTCTACTCAGCAACCATTGTATTACTCTCCCCTTTTTATTATTACAATGCATAATTAATCATTCTTTGTTTTAATAATTGTTTGTGTATATATCTTACATCACAGATTTCTTTTAACTTCTTATCTACTAGCTTTTTTATTCTTTTATTGGGCAATGCTCTTTAGAGGTTGTACAAAGACATAGGCGTTGATCATAATTCATAAGTAACTAACACATGCAACAAATTTTCGACGAACAGGCGTAGAACAACTAACGACTATTGAAACCAATAACGACTATGTACAAGTACTCATATTGGGCATTTTTCACTGAAAGAGTCTGTCATTGGTATTTTAGTTATTTTAAAAATGCTATTTTATCAACGTGCTATCCACCGCCTGTATTGGATCAATGTTGTGATACATATTCTGTTATATGCGTGTATTTCTAACACAGGCCTGTCCAATCCAGATATACATGTACATGTAACCAGTCTTACTTCGATCCCATCACCAGCCTGATAAAAATACAACTACATTAATGTATTTCTCTACTTACAACTGACTTCATAAACAGTCTCAGTAAAACAAATTACCCGTGTATCTGGTTAAATGCAATAAAAGAACCAGCGGCGCATCTTGAAATCCGTCATTTTCAGCTTCATGCACTATCCCCCAGATCAAACTGTCTAACCCCTTATATACTATGGCCCATACGGGTGGCTAGTATTAGTCTTTTCATGTCGGTATCTGGTTAACACCCAAAATGAAAAACCCTTTGGAAGCTTCAAAATGCTATCGTTATTTTGAGCTTCTTGCTCAACATAGGTCCGTAGTGAAAATGGTCTAACGGAATATTTGAAGATAATATCAAAGAGATATTGTTGAACTTTATAGTTCCGACTTTGAAAAAAATGGTTATTCCTGTCAAGTTGTCTTTGTTCAAATCCGCTTGATGACCTCGTACTTGGAAACATTTGACATACATTGAAATCCGAGTAGTAACATTGCTACTTTGTTTGAGCAGTTACCTTTTGCTGGGTGCAAATTGTTATAATCGTGCAAATAGTAAACGGTCATTGATGGCATTGAATTTCATAACAACGTTGGCTAGGGCTCCATCGGACGTACAGATCTCTCTAGTCTCTATGTTACACTATGCTATAAAACAAAACGTCGCGAAAACCGGTTACAAAGGATGCAGACAAATAAATATCATTATAATTATATCAATTGAATCGCCGGGAAAATATGTCCAAAATTGATGTGTTCAATGTTTATGTAAGTAACGTTCATTGTCCCACTTATTTATTTTTGGAGGCAAATAGCATCGGTGGTGTCTGTCCGTCTGTCTGCCCGAACGTACGTAACGCATAAACTTCTAGGTCAAATTTCTTCATACTTTTACATACGAACGACCCCAGTGCATATATGAGCGCAATGAATGTTCATTTTGCTGTGTCTTTTACTCCAGATTTATACAAGTTTCGATATAATCAATATTAAGTTAACACGGCTATAGAAATGGAATTTTATTGTAACAGCAACCCCATCCGTTCCCACTCAAAATGATATACATGTGGTATAACGGGGTCCCGTGTCCCATTACAATAATATTGATAACTTGATAAACATACGCATATGTTGTTGTTATTCTCGATGAATGTTGCTTTCTGTAAACTCATTTGACGGCACGAATATGCGGAACTGTGAGCATTTTAAGTGTGCATGAGATGTCATGTAAAAAGCGAGACTTGTCTGAAACATAAAATTTATTGAATGTAATTCGTGGATAGCACCACAGGTAACGGAATCATTGATAAAATGGTAAACAACTTTTTCTGTAAAACAATGTATTTCTCTTTCAATGTCCATTTGATTTACTCATTATCATTGACACAGTAAAAATTACCTTTGATTGACAAGTTTATACTCGAATTAAGTAAAAAGGAAAACCAGTAAGTAATGCCCCGACGGGATATCAATAAGAACGTTTTTACGACGTCGCACAAAATAGGACTAAAATATAGGGTAAATTTTAATTTCACATCGATTTTTGGTCAACATTTTGCGGTCAAACCACTTGATTTTTTACATCGATCGATAGAGAAATTTTTTCGCAGTGTTTCAATATAATGCAATTATAGGTTCACCTCGAAAATGTTGCGTAACATTGTTTTAACGTCAGGCCAGAGGCGTTATAAAAGTAGCGTGATACGGCGCTCAGCTGCAACAAAAATTAACAGTGTTCTCGGTCCGTGTAATATATTTTATTCAATTTACATTCATATGAAAGGCCGAGAGCTCGGCTTTCCAGTGATTATTTTTATACAATAATCAAATAACATTTACACCTGACGCTCCAAAAATGTTTGAAATGCACTTACGTCACCGTGCACTAGTAGGACGTTAAATAAATATAATATTGAGTGCTTGATTTTTAAAACAAAATATCTTCAAAATTGTGAGATTTTATAGATTTAGTCTTGAAAATTTGATATAAATCGATGCGATGAAGAAAAAATAGTCATGACGTCGCGCAATGGTAGCGAATTACCTTAAGTACATCCTTTGATATAAGGCATAATTTCAGTCGGTTTTGCCATACGTTTTTCCAACGCGTTTTAGCTTAGTGTGCATTAGTAGGTACATTTTAAACTTACATTAGGACACAACCGATGAATCGAAGTCAACTAAATTTTATCCAATTATAAACGATAGTTACATAGTTAAACATGCCAAAATAGACGCATTAAAATGCCTAAACTACAAAGATATGCAAACATTTGCATTACTTTTCGAACACCCCTCGTATATTATAATAGTCACAAATGTTAATAAAAAATTAAACTGAAACTCGGACAGGGAGAAAGTACACTTTTATTTAAAATCTTGTAAAGAATATCATCCCGCCTACATGACTAAAGTAATTTTCTAGTCTTATATATCCTAGTTGTCCAGTTTCGGGACAAATAACAAAACAACCTGTTTATCGAATAATGCGACGCAGATTGATACTGAAAGTTTGTTTATACATGTTTGATACCAAAAGCAGTGCTGTTGTTAGGGAATATGGTTATAAATTAGCAAACATGTTTACATTTGTATCATGGTACTTATCTTTATTGTCAAATATCTATCTCTTTATTTGAATTTGAATTATTAATGAATATGCAGGAGGCATCCATAAGTGATTATTGTGACAAAATGTAATCATAGTGACACCTCTCGGGTAATCTGCAATATATTAATGATATCAAAATGCCAACGTTGGTGATATGAAACCGGCTGTGTCACTTTTCAGAACACTACTCGATAAGGCCTTGTAAAGTAAACTACCTTCCGACAATCAGAATGCACATCTTCAAACTTCTATGTAAAATGACAATGGTATTTTTCTGAATCCTATGATTAAGTTCTTGAACATTTCAAATATTTTATCGAGATGATTAAGTGATAACGTTTCATAAATTGTATTTTAAAATTTTGACATCTTCATTTGACCATCAAAAATACAATTTACAGTGATTTTTCTTGCTCCGTGTTGTGTTGGTCAATGCGACATAGGGTTGCTATCTGTAAATTTCAATCTTGTGTTCCATTTTGTGGCTTGCGTTTCTTAACGTAGCCAGTCCGATTTGTAGTATCTTTTCACATGACTTGTTTGTGTTTGGTAAGGTTACAGTAGATTAGATAAGTAAATGTTCATCATCATCTTGAGTAATTGCATCGATTCATGTTCTCGCAATATAAACTAATTACACATGCATTATAGGTACAATGTCAGACTGACGTTGGTGCATCTACCGTACTTGAAAACTTTTTCAGAAATAAAATAAATAAAACCTATTTTAAAAACAATTGAAAGAATTAACATGAACTGAATATCAAGTGGATGTGTTAATTGGTATTGATTGTTTGGAAACGAACGAGACAGGTGTCATGTTCTGGTCAGCGAATACTTGATGTAATAGATTCCAAAATATTATGGTAGGTTGAAAGAAACTATATTACACGCACAATGATGTTCGTACACAAATCTGACGGATAGACAGACTAAAAGTGATACAAATCTTCACATTTTTCATATACAAATAATTCAATCTTTATTTATACATTTTTACATGCTATGTGTACCATATTATGTACGTCTATATGACTGTTAAAACACGCACAGTGTGTTGTGACTAGAACTTAAATGACTGTGTTTTGTCACTACAGTGGGATCTACATGTGTTATGTACTAGTGTACGTATACGAAATAAGAGAGCATTTTCAATATGAGGGCATGATATCTCAATACAATATCCTGTCGAGAGTTAGTTCAAAACATGTACACTGACTTTCGATTAGCAGTGTAGATGGGAAATGTTTTCGTTCACATTTGCACATACGCTTAACAAATCGTTAGTTCTAGATATAGTACAGATTCGCACGTAAGCACACTTTCGCACACTGCGTGATGTCAGCTCTATAAATTGTAGGCCTTCGCTAATGCTGATCATTTTCACTATAGCTCCTTATCAATCGGAGTGCTATAAAGTGTTTCTACATTATGTCTAGTTCACGGCAATTAAATGTTTTACTTATGTTGCATGCAACAATCTCGCTGGGTTTTACTCGTGAACCTGCGTGTTCCAAATTTCACTATGAAGAGAAATTGCTTGAAAAGATGATTAGACAAGAAATTAAAGTAGAAGCTTTAGAAACAGAAATAAAGAATACTTTGAAATCGATAACGACATTCATGGAGACAATGGAACAGAAAATGGACAACAAGGTCGTCGATATGAACAACGAAGTTAAGTTAGAAATTGACAAAGTGTCCGTGTTTGTTGATAACGTAAAACAGAGGATGGACAGTTTCGCTGATGATATGACAGATAGAGAAATTGAGTTGCAGCGCCTGGCAGGTAATATTATCTACATTGTTTTTTCATAAATTTTGAATAAATTATGGAAAAAATGTAAAGATCCAATACATTTGAAGGAAGATGTCAACTATCAGCTTTGTGTAAGACATTTTCTATATTCATATCAAACGACGTAGTTTCAGCGAGCAATTGTTCATAACATATCGATACATTATTCTTAGTATTACGATATCAAATTATCATTAACTACACTTAAGAAATCTTATAAGAGTGCATGTGATTTTACCATGTAAATTTTTTATTTGTTAACATTTATGCATGAAATTTTGTCTATAGGTTATTGACTACCTCAAGATTGAATCAATAAAGTATTTTCTTCGAAATTAAACGATGCGGTTCATTGAACCGTGAAAAATCAAAACAAGCAAAATTACCGGGAATTTTACACATACGTGCAAATCATGTTGAAGTAGGGTCAATTTGAATTAAAGTTATATCACCAAATTCAAAAAAACACAAGATAATAAAAAAAAAATTACTCAACAACATGGTACTTATCAACTTATGAACATTATTTTTATGTTGATGGTCAAAGGGAGGTAACTCTGCCAAATTTTCCTTTTTTGGATAAAAGTGGGTATTTCTAATCCTCAATTGTACTAAATTCGAACAATAGTTTAAATAACCAAATGATAAGCACATATGCTTGAAAATAAAATGTAAAAGCAAAGCGGTCAAATAGCTGCATCAAGACCCAGACAAACGACCGATGAATTCTCTGCATTTTTAATCGGATGGATATCTAAACAATTGAGTTTTAATTCCAAATATCCCAGCTACATATGTTGAAAATTTTACCATGATCCATCAGGTATTGACTGAGCTATCGTTAATATATATATGCACACTTATAAAATTTGTTAAGTATATATGTTACTACCATTTTATCGGTTACCACTTTCAGATAAAGTCGACGTTCCACGGATCGCATTTAATGTGTACAATGTGAAAGACGTCAATATAGTGAAGAAAGGACAAGGTTTTATATTTACAACAATTCAACTGAACGAAGGGAACGGCTATGATTCAAGCAATGGAATATTTACTGCGTCAGTTGCTGGACTTTATTATTTCACCGCACACGTGTGTAGCCAACCTGGTAAACACGCACTTTATGGTATAATGATTGATGATCAAATCGTTGCTGCTAGTGTACAGCATGAAAAAGATCACCACGGCTGTAGCTCTGTAAGCACTGTCAATATTCTGAAAACAGGCAGCACTGTGAGTGTACAAAGTACTTACACTAACTCAAATAACCAGTTATATCAAGACGGTCACCGACGCATATCATTTAATGGCGCACTGCTTCATCGATAGTAGTGTAAAGTAACATTGTTAAACATAGACAATATCATCGTGTACTCTTACATGTACGAGGGGTGATCAATATATTCGTGAACTTTCCTGTTACATTTTAAATGGTAATTCTGGAACAATTATAATACCAAATATGTACGAAAACAAACAAATATGTCGTATTTCAATAAATTGATTTAATGATGAGACATCACAATTTATCTGATGACGTTACTTATTGTAACCACTGTGAAGAGTACACTGCCGAGCATCTTGGACAATACGTATTCAAAGAAAAGTGCAAAGACGTGCAAATAAGAATAACACTCCTGACAAAGATTACTCGAACAAACTGGATGTGGATTATTTGCACTCTTAATAAACGAACTTCACAAGATGCCATTGTTTATGTGATTGTAGGAACCATGTCATTCTATGTACTGTTTTGATGTGTATATGTTTTGTATTGTCTGTTAACCATGATATCCATCTTTGAATATATGTTTGTAACTTTATACACGTCATTGAAAATAAATTATGTTCTGTTCTGTTCCGTCATACAGATATGTCGATAAAATTAGGATAAATAGAAGAATTAACTCGGTGGTAGGGTCATTCCCCTTATACGCACTACGAACTCAAAGGAACCATTCTGAATCAAATGTCACTGGCGAAAACTAATATAGAATACAAGCAATTAATAGTTTACTCCAACATTCCAACCGTGTAAACTTTGTAAAAGCAACTTTCACCCGATCATATGTACCACCTACCTAAGGCCTTTATGAAACTGTATTACATGTACCAGCAGCACCACATTCGTAGCTCTTCTAGTAAAATAAATGAAGCTTCTTATCGTTGACATGGGCATCTGCAACATAAGGGGTCTCCAATAACTGCATCAAATCAAAGTGTTGAAGCATTTTCTACCTTAAAGGAGCTTCCTAATCGATATCCCAGAACCATTACAGTAATTTTACATTTCCTGTCGTAACAAGTTAAAATGATACGGCCGCACGTATGATCGGTATGTGACAAATGACACAAGTGGTTTAAATGGTGCATCAACTCTTTTACGCTTCCACGAAAGACATAGAATTAAACAGGACAGTGTAAATAAAAGTGCCCCAACATATAATCCCCTCTCATGTAACAAACACATTGACAGTTTGTAAAAGAATGCATAACATGAAACATGTTGAAGTATGAAACCACTGAGCATCACAGAAAGTATTCAAACTGAACACTGATCGTTGCAATAAGTGAGCAATACATTTGAAGGTGAGACAAGATGATGTTATATACAAGACTCAATATATGCAAAGTCATTCAAAAGGTTGGCAACTTGGTATACTAATTCGTAATCTTCGTTTTGGCCCGTCGTCACACAATAAATTAGGAATATGCTGATCAATCGGTATCTGATAGTGTACTGATTATTGTTGTTGCTCTATAAGTAAGTACAATCAATGTATGTTTGACGTAAATGAAATGATGTACGATAGGCGTTTTAAGGTTCCAGGAAAAGTTACGATTTTGGACATTTGCTTAAACTCACTGAAGTAGGTATTGCAGACACATATTCGCCATTTAGTCACATTTTTTCTTTCGGTTTAATATGAGTCGGATGCATGAATAGTATAAACATTTACAGACTGCTACAGATATGATCACTGCAAGTGAAGATATGCTGTGAATCAGACACCAGACATTGTGTTGGACGTTTCTGTTTGTATTTGCAACGCTTTCGAACTATTGGCATCGCGACCCAAAAAGTGTATACCTTGAAGCAATGTATATTCCGGAAGTAGATTATAGTGTTGCGAGAAGTTCCGGTCAATATATTAAAGCATTAGAAGACTTCGACATCTACTGTTTGCTTATAATGAGGGATGGCAACGAGTACTAAAATCGGTACTTTCCATTACACACAAAACTGGACATACACCAACTGCTCCCTTTTCTTGTGACCTTTTCTAAAATAGCATCCCTCTATATATCATAAAAAAAAAAGTTAAGTTACCAATTTTCTAGGGCTCTTTTCAGCTGTTAGGCCGCTCGAGCACCCTTTGACATTATAACTCCCCTGGTCATTGGGCTACATATGGAAACCTACACTCGTGTCTCCCTGGGGAGACTATTTCTCTCCTGTGGTGTGGCAGCCAACATCGATCTGCGGCGCCCAGGAATAGACACTGCCCTTACAGGTACCATTTTACACCATGGTGGAGTGGAGCTGTGGGTCTTGCTCAGTGATTTTAACCAGTGGTCCAGAGGAGGATCGAACCCGGGACCTCTCGATCCCGAAGCGCGCGCCCTACCTCTAGGCCACCGCTCCCTATCATAACGTTCTCTACGATACAGCATTGCTCCGTCATAGTGAAACAATTTTCAACATAATGTTGTTTATTTCCTATTTCTAGACGCCAATACTTTTGGCAGTGATGCAGGTTTTTTCATTTTCAAAATAGGAATTTCGCATTTTCCCTGAACTATGCATTCACCTTTTTTCGAAATAATTTCACTGATAGTTTCTTTGAACATTCACGACAGTGGTACTCGTATTCTGCTTTTTTCTAATGTATTCGTCATAAACATCATACAACCAATTGAAGTTCATTGTATAGGTTTTGGCAATGTTGGACAATTTTTAATTGTTGGTGCCATTTCATCATTACTGGTAACAGAACTCTAATAACACTTCTTACGACAAATCTTACTAATGTTCTCATTAGAAATGCAAAGTAAGATAGTACTTTCACGTTCTTGGTGCTTATAAAATGGGCCATTTTGCCTTAGAACAAAAAAAACAACGTCATCTACTAAAGTGTTGTTTTAAGCTTTAATCAATTGAAATATACAATATACATGTATAATGATCATATCGATGGCTTAGAACCAGAAGGTCGTAACTACCTCTTACGACCTTATAAGACTCATACATATTTGAAATCTGCTTCACAAGGCGCTTCTTATGAGCATATTTTCATGAAAATCAGAAATTGTCATGTTGATCAAAAGGAAGTTTTAAAAACGTGTTTTCCCATAGGTAAAGAGTAAATTACAGACATTTTTTTCTTGTTTTCTCAATAAATCGATTTGGTAGTTACGACCTTCTTGTTCTAAGCCAGCGATATGTTGAACTTAAAACATTGTTTCACATTTTTAAAAGAGATATTTCAATTGTTTTCATTCAATATTACAAAATCAGCGTTCATGTTTTGTTCATAAGTCAGTTGAACACCAGTTCTCTCGTATCAAGTAATTTAAACACACGATAAACAATATAGAGCAACTTTATGGAACTTAAAGAACGTCCCTCGTAGAAGTCAGAAATTGTGTCTCTTATTTGTATTATATATAATTATCTAATGATTCCTTTTCTCTACAAACTATTCCAAAATACTGATGTCAGAGCAAACATAACGACAAAGTAGTATGAACGATACTCGGCCGTGTTATCACAGTGTATCGTTTGAAGTATCGGACAGCATTGTTCGTTTTTTTTGTGAAAATTGCCAATTTATCTTGTAAAGTGTAGAATGCGATGATAAATAATACTTAAATATTTGATAATAAAGCAATTTTAGATATAGAAAATCATATTGCTTTAATGTTTATCTAAATTACAAAACTTTCAAGGGTTTTATTTGTATTTGAACTGTTTTCTCAAGAGTTTAAACTACTAGAAAGAAGAAGGGGACAAATAGCAGATACAAACACCTGACAGGATATCAGCACAACAACAAAATATCAACTCAGCCGACACAACATCGGCGGTAGTTCATATTTGAGAGCACTTCACGGATCAAACTTGAGTAAACGACATTACGAAAACTAGGCATCGCTTTTTCTACCACAAAATCATAATTGTTCTGGTGACATTCATTTTGATTGTAATCAACTGAATATCGAACTTGACTAAGTTTGAAAAAAACATTCATTATGACCAAGTTTTATAACGATTTCTTGACAAGTTTGGCCTTTAAGTTAAAGATATGTTCCTTTGAACAGACAAAGAGCGACATTTACCTCACATCGTTACTACTACAGGTCTGTGACGAAAAGTCTTCAGTCGTTCAAGATTTACTTACACATTTTCTATTTAACATATCTCATTTGGGCTAAGTACACGTATATTAAAGTTGAAACTATACGTGCATTAATCTATACCAATTATTTTCATACAATCTGACGTTGGAAAGGCCTTTAGATCTAGGTGTAATTTGTACCATGGATCGATTCTGGTAATCTAGCAAAAGCATGTTCTCACTAAGAACGGTGATATGAGTTTGATATCACTCGGCATCGTTAGCTAGATGTATATGTGGGTGTGTCCAATTTACTTTTTCCTTTATACATCAAACTTGACAAGTGTTTGATATCACTCTAAGGGTAGGCATGGTTTCATCAGAACATCAAACGTGACAAGTGTTTGATATCACTCTAAGGGTAGGCATGGTTTCATCAGAACATCAAACGTGACAAGTGTTTGATATCACTCTAAGGGTAGGCATGGTTTCATCAGAACATCAAACTTGGCAAGTGTATGATATCACTCTAATGGTAGGCATGGTTTCATCAGAACATCAAACGTGACAAGTGTTTGATATCACTCTAGGGGTAAGGATGTTTCCATCAGAACATCAAACTTGACACGTGTTTGATATCACTCTAGGTGTAAGCATGTTTCCATCAGAACATCAAACTTGACACGTGTTTGATATCACTCTAGGTGTAAGCATGTTTCCATTAGAACATCAAACGTGACAAGTGTTTGATATCACTCTAGGGGTAAGCATGTTTCCATCAGAACATCAAACTTGACACGTATTTGATATCACTCTAGGTGTAAGCATGTTTCCATCAGAACATCAAACGTGACACGTGTTTGATATCACTCTAGGGGTAGGCATGTTTCCATCAGAACATCAAACGTGACACGTGTTTGATATCACTCTAGGGGTAGGCATGGTTCCATCAGAACATCAAACGTGACAAGTGTTTGATATCACTCAAGGGGTAAGCATGTTTCCATCAGAACATCAAACTTGACACGTGTTTGATATCACTCTAGGTGTAGGCATATTTCCATCAGAACATCAAACGTGGCAAGTGTTTGATATCACTCTAGGGGTAAGCATGTTTTCATCAGAACATCAAACTTGACACGTGTTTGATATCACTCTAGGGGTAAGGATGTTTCCATCATAACATCAAACTTGACACATGTTTGATATCACTCTATGGGTAAGGATGTTTCCATCATAACATCAAACTTGACACGTGTTTGATATCACTCTAGGGGTAAGGATGTTTCCATCATAACATCAAACTTGACACATGTTTGATATCACTCTATGGGTAAGGATGTTTCCATCAGAACATCAAACGTGACAAGTGTTTGATATCACTCTAAAGGTAGGCATGGTTTCATCAGAACATCAAACGTGACAAGTGTTTGATATCACTCTAAGGGTAGGCATGGTTTCATCAGAACATCAAACTTGACAAGTGTTTGATATCACTCTAAGGGTAGGCATGGTTTCATCAGAACATCAAACGTGACAAGTGTTTGATATCACTCTAGGTATAAGCATGGTTTCATCAGAACATCAAACGTGACAAGTGTTTGATATCACTCTAGGGGTAGGCATGGTTTCATCAGAACATCAAACGTGACAAGGGTTTGATATCACTCTAAGGGTAGGCATGGTTTCATCAGAACATCAAACGTGACAAGTGTTTGATATCACTCTAAGGGTAGGCATGGTTTCATCAGAACATCAAACGTGACAAGTGTTTGATATCACTCTAGGTGTAAGCATGGTTTCATCAGAACATCAAACGTGACAAGTGTTTGATATCACTCTAGGGGTAGGCATGGTTTCATCAAAACATCAAACGTGACAAGTGTTTGATATCACTCTAAGGGTAGGCATGGTTTCATCAGAACATCAAACGTTACAAGTGTTTGATATCACTCTAGGTGTAAGCATGTTTCCATCATAACATTACATTTGTGTTAGGACATCACATGCTATAAATGCACATAAAGTCACTCGTGATTTATCTAAGACAGTATAGGGAGATTTGCAAGTGTTTCAGTGGCATTGTTGTACACAAATGTTATGTTACTAATGACATGATAATAGTTACACGTTTCGTTAATTAGGCACATCATCTCGTCGTTTTATATTGCATATTGAGAGTTATTTCCATTCAGTGGCATTATTGTACACGAATGTTATACACTGTATTACTCATAGCATGGAAATAGTTACACCTTTCTTTAATTTGTATGTTGCTTCTTGAGAGTCATTTCAATACATGTAGACTAACCTTCGTTGATCAGTGTATGTACGTTTTGATTTTGTACAGGTTTGAACAAACGCCAAACAAGTCACAAGTCCTAATTATAGCACACATTTCAATGTGTGTGGTTTCAATTATATAAACTGTGAAATGTTGATCATCTTCACTATAACATACTTAGAATTAAGAGGATTATAAAATTCGAAAGTATGTTTAATTTAATGAAATTAAATATTTTACTTATGTTGCTAGCGACACCAATTTCGCAGAGTGTTACTCGAGAAACCGCGTGTTCCAAATTTCACTATGAAGAGAAATTGCTTGAAAAGATGATTAGGCAAGAAATTAAAGTAGAAGCAATGGAAAGTGAAATAAAGAATACTTTGAAATCGATAACGACATTCATGGAAAATATGGAACAGAAAATGGACAACAAGGCTGTCGATATGAACAACGAAATTAAGTTAGAAACGGACAAAGTGTCCGTGTTTGTTGACAACGTAAAACAGAGGATGGACAGTTTCGATGATGATATGACGAATAGAGAAAATGAGTTGCAGCGCCTGACAGGTAATAGTATCTACATCGTTTTATAATTAATTTTAAATAAATTATGGAAAAAGGTACAGATCCAATACATTTGAAGGAAAATGTCAACTATCAGCTTTGTGTAAGACATTTTCTATATTCATGTCAAACGACGTAGTTTCAGCGAGCAATTGTTCATAACATATCGATGCATCATTCGTAGTATTACGATGTTAAATTATCATTCTAACACTGTAATTTTTTAGCTCCATGTAAACGTATAGGACTGTACCGTGGTTAAATTTCCATTCTAACACTGTCTATTTTAGCACCGCGTAAATGTATAGGACTGTATCGTGGTTAAATGTCCGGTATATCACAGTTTTTGCCGTACTACTTGTTGGCTTTTGAATTACCTCCCACGTTTAAATACGATTTTAATGAATGGAATTTACGTCTTGTTTATGACATGACTTCATGTATTGTATGACGTTTATTTGGCGTCAACGTAAACGTGACGTTGTGCGAACTTTTATTTTCGTAGCGTTCTTTCTCAATTTATTTAATTATATCCGTATTATTGCAACAGCAATTTATCGTTTCAATTTAGTGTTTAGGAAATACATAGTTTGGAACGAGCTCTAGTTATGCCTCTGTTTAAATGAAAAGAGCATGAAAACGATATTCCAGTGGTGGAGGTTTTATACTTTTAAACAGCGGAAGGTGTCTATAGCAACACAACAAACAACGCATCATTCTGCAATAAAAATAAGGTCATATGAAATTGCGCATATTACACGTGTTAGAATGCAAATAGATCTTAGTTTTCGTGATATACCGTTCACATGCATAGTTATTAATCACTCAGGCCTACGGCCTTCGTGATTAATTCCTACGCATATGAACTCCAAACCGTGATATATTGGCCGGTATATCACGGAAAACTGAGATCTATTTCCTAATTAACTATGTGTTGCTACCATTTTATCTGTTACCACTTGCAGATAAAGTCGACGTTCCACGGATCGCATTCAATGTGTACAATGTGAAAGACGCCAATGTTGTGAAGAAAGGGCAAGTTTTTATCTTTACAACAATTCTGCTGAACGAGGGGAACGGATATGATTCAGACACAGGAATATTTACTGTGTCAGTGGATGGACTTTACTATTTCACTGCACATGTGTGTAACCATTCTGGTAAACACGTAGTTTATGGTATAATTGTTGATGATCAAATCGTTGCTGCTAGTGTACAGCATGAAAAGGATTATAATAGCTGTAGTTCTGTAAGCACAGTTAATGTTCTGAAAGCAGACAGCACTGTTACAGTTCAAAGTACGTACAACTCCGACAATAACATTTTATATCTAAACAGTTACAGACGAATATCGTTTAGTGGAGTATTGCTTCATCGTTAAGAAAACAAGAGAGTCACGTGTACTGTAACAGACACTTGTATGGTGTGTGCTTACAAAATGATTAAGACACTATTAAGAGACTATTTTCTTGCTAACTTTTATTCAGTTTGACACAGAAATGGATGAGACAAAATAATTAATAATTGTATTTCTCACAACATGGGCTCCCTTTTCAGACACATTTCACAAATAATGTGTCAGTATTTGTATTTATTATTATTTTTATTATTATTATTTATTTTTTATTATTTATCATAATTCTACTTATGGCAACTAACATCTATACCTGACAGGTTGTCAAATTCATTGTTAAAATGCATTATCAAAGGCAGTGTCATCAAACTTCAAGATCTGTCTTTATTACAAAGAATGCAAGTTCACGCCTGACAGCAGAGTGTATACGTATATATAAACTGATTCAGAGAAATTTCTTCAGTTTATATTATCTACATGATATTACTTTATTATTTGAGTGCCAATTTATAGAAGTTTTTTGGTGGAGAATACAAATTGTAAATCGTTTATTGTGTTTTAATCCAATTTTAGAATATAATACGTATATCTTCTATCTTTCTGGTCAGTCAAATCCCATACGGTGACTTAGACTGTGATGCGCGTCACCAACACAGAAAATTGGTAAACGATTGAGTTAAAAGTTTAATAGAGTGAAAAGGTAAGCTTATAAAGTTAAAACAGAGCAGGTAAGAATTTCGGGAGATACATGTTCAATCTAGCTGACTGCAGACAGGGGTATCACTAGTATGCTTCTGAATTAGGTTTTGTGATTTTGTTTTTATATTTCTTCTGAGGAAGCCGAGTGCCTGGTTTGCTTTTCTAGTTATATTATCAATGTGAGTGTTCCATGTTAGATCATTTTAAATTGTTATGCCTAGGTATTTACCTGATGTTATTGTGTCTAGTGGAGGTATTTCGTTGGAATGACTGTTTGTGATTTGTATGACCTGGCATTTTGATTGGATAAATGTCATGGCGTATATGTGTACTAGTAGAATCCAGTCGTTATTTTAGCTGATATTGTGTGTATGTACATGTATGTACAAACTACCCCAAATGGTCATATATACCTACTTAAAACATGTCGCATATCTTTCTCATCACATGTTAGACAAACCGACAAACGATGTATTCACTAACCTTAAGTGGAGCTAACACCCGGTAGATGTTTCTGATTATCTGCGGGATAATGTTTAGACATCGACTGATATGTTAAGTGATGTTAATCAGACGGCCGAAGTTTTAACTGAGTGTATATCGGACGCCTGCAAATAATCGGCGAACGACTGGCAGGTCTTCGGTCGAAAGGTGCTGTCTATAAGACACTAGACAGTAATTGGAACTTAGAAACAATCGCATTAAAACCAGGTTCTAGCACAGCTTTGGACCTATATGTGAACCGTACCATTAGGTGAACGATCGTTATTACTCCTCTCCAATACCTCTTCAGAAGGGGATTATTATGTGCTCGTGTGTACTTTTACACGAGAAAGCTTTATGTAAAATTTCTTAAGCCTAAGAAAAGTATTCATGTAATAAATCTTCTATCTTGATTTCCCCTCCCACTTTCTGTTTTGTTTACATTTGGGGGATTCCGAAAGACCTTCACACGCCAAAGCTTTCCCCATGGGAGCATTTGACCAGAACACCTATAAAAAGTGTCTTTATTCGTTTATTATGCACGAATAAAGCTAATTATGAAATAAAAAGTTCCAAAAATGCGAATAAAAACACGACATTTTAACATTTTAACCGTGCATCCGATTGGCGCCAAAAAATTCATTCAAGGGAAGTAATCCAGTCTAAATATAACTTCCAAATTAGAAGATTAATTTCCCTTGATTATAGAAATGTTTGTATTTTTTACGACGTAAAGATTAAGGTGATTATCAATGTAGCTGGTTTGAATCTCACTTCATGATTATAAAATTTTCGTATGATTATAAACTGTGCCAAAGTGCTTCTATGAAGTTTTGCACTATGAGATAAATGAGCGCGCGAACCGGCAGATAGTAAGTAACACCAACATGAAAGTTAACGATGGAAGGTTGATTACATTTGTTTAAATAATCGGACGATGAAGCCATCTGTTCTGGTACTGGTATTGTAGACTTACCAATTAGAGCAAATAAGTGACCATTTTGGAGCCCCTGTTTTGGGGCGCATGCGCAGATGAGGCTGGAGTTGTTTACATTTCGAGACGGTGGAAAGGCTGTAGTTTTTGTAAAAAAATAGTTTTTAAAGAAAATATCTGGAAAAACCTTCGTTTTTGTTCGCCTATAGGTCCCAAGCCATTATAGCTAACCATACAAAGATCCTGTACTTTCAGGTCGTCTTTCATACGGATATACTGGTAAAGTACAATAATCTTTCTTCTGTATAGTTGAACCTTTGAAATGCTGTATGCTAGGGGTATCAAAAAGTTCGTGGACTGAGCCTGCCATTTGTTAAGTTTTTGACCAAATTCAGTAAAAAATCACACATTCTTTAAAACAACGTATTTTGAATTGATTTGCAAATTTCCAGCTCATATAACTTTTTCCGAGTATGTGACAGTTACTATGGTAACTTAAATTATGCTCTGTGGCACACTTTAAAAATATCATTCACTTGACATCCCACATACATGTATACCTATAATTCTGTGAATCGTCATCCGATTTAAAATATAAACATTAAGACCGTAACGTCATCCTGATGTATATTAAAGCGCTGTTGTCACAGATACTGGTGGGACATTATAGACATGCCGTTTTGCCTAGCCTGATTTTCGTCGCATTTCATGACGTCGGTGCACTTTTCGACATGACGTTACACTCGGACTATCGATATTCCGCTGCATTTTGCCCTATTACTCAATTATACACCAAATACTATCTTAGATTAAAGCATATAAGGTAAGGTTGTCTGCGTAAATTTATCTGTTTAAATGGTATAAAAGATGTAGCGATGAGAGTTGAATGAATCTAATATCAGTAGGGTAGACTTTATATACTCTGTGGTTATCAGTGCTATAATAAACTAATTTGTCAAATCTTTCATCAGTAGACCGATTTTTTATGAATGAAAGACTATTAAGTATTCTGATAGGGTAATAAAACAGTTCAATTCAGGTTTGTGAGTTTTGGATTCTTTAGACGATCGAAAAGTGGCAGGAGTTTTTGACGTATCATGACGTCGTAACGTCACAAAAGTGCGGCGGTGGCAGGTGGTCATCTTTTGAATCGTTAGAATATTTTATTGATATTATCATTTGATATTTGTATCTGTTTCTCAGTATAGAATTGAATGTAGTTTAAGATGATAAAATAAATAACTCAATCGCATTACGCATATTAAAATGATCGGGTCAGTTCACGAACTTTTTGATACCTCCTCGTACAATTAAAAACGAAATCTAGAACTTAAAATACGGAATTTTAAACTGCAATTCACTAAATGGGAACTTGCTTACCTAATAAAGCACGCATGAAGTTGGATTGCTCAAACAAGACATACAGTCTGCCAAAATGAAATAATATAATAGTAATGGAGATATATTAGGAACCTAATTTAACTATCCGATATAGTGCTGGACTTCTACTTGGGAAGTCCAAAAGTAATATAAGTGGTTTTTACATAATCGCAACATTGACGACATCTTAAGTTTGATACGGATATCTCAATCGAAATCAAGCCCTTAGAAACGAACTAAATTATGTTAAGCCATTCTACCGGTTTAATTGTTACACAAGAAATCATATTATTTTTGACGTCGTTTTGATTCCGTAACTATAGTAATGAAATGAAAAGAATCCACCCAGGGATCGCTTGAAAACCTGTTCTAGACTCGTTTAAGAAATGTTGATAAACAAAGACAACACATAATGGAATCTATAATTCATCACCTAAACTCGCATATTATAATAGTCACAAATGTTAATAAAAAATTAAACTGCAAATCAGACAGGGAGAAACTACACCAAAATCTTGTTAACAATATCATCCTGCCTACATGACAAACATAATTTGTTAGTCTAATATTTCATAGTTGTCCAGTTTCGGGACAAATAACAAACCTACCTGTTTATAGAATGATGCGACGCAGATTGATACTGAACGTTTGTTTATACATGTTTGATACCAAAGCAGTGCTGTTGTTAGGGAATGCGGTTATATTATGTTTATATTTGTATCATGTTACTAATCTTTCTGTCAAATATATATCGCTTTATTTGAATTTGAATAATTAGGGAATATGCAGGGGACATCCATAAGTGATTATTATGACAAATTTTAACCAAAGTGACATCTCTCGGGTAATCTGCAATAATTAATGATATCAAAATGCCAACGTTGGTGAGATGAAATCGGCTGTGTCATTGCAAGTACACTTTTCAGAACACAACTCGATAAAGGCCTTGTAACGTAAACTACCTTCCGACAATCAGGAAGCAAATTCGAACTTCTATGTAAAATGACAACGCTATTTTACTGAATCCTATGATTTATTTCTTGAACATTACATATATTTTATCGAGATGATTAAGATAAACGTTTCATGAATTGTATTTTAAAATTTTGACATTTTCATTGGACCGTCAAAAATACAATTTACAGTGATTTTTAGTTATTTGACTTTCTGACAGATTAGTTTCATTTTTTAGCTCTGTGTTGTGTTGGTCAATGCGACGTAGGGTTGTTGTCTGTAAATTTCAATCTTGTGTTCCATTTTGTGGCTTGCGTTTCTTAACGTAGCCTGTCCGATTTGTATTATCTTTTCACATGGCTTGATTGTGTTTGGTAGGGTTATAGTTGATTAGATAAGTAAATGTCCATCATCGTCTTGAGTAATTGCATCGATTCATGTTCTCGCAATATCAACTAATTACACATGCACTTTAGGTACAATATCAGACTGACTTTGGTGCATCTACTGTACTTGAAAACGTTTTGCGAAATAAAATTAATAAAGCCTATTTTAAAAACAATTGAAATAATAAACATGAACTGAATATCAAGTCGATGTGTTAATTGGTATTGATGGTTTTGAAAGGAACGAGACAGGTGTAATGTTCTGGTCAGCGAATACTTGATGTAAAAGATTCAAAAGTATTATGGTAGGTTGAAAGAAACTATATTACACGTACAATGATGTTCGTACACAAATCTGACGGATAGACAGACTGAAAGTGATACAAATCTTCACATTTTTCATAAACAAATAATTCAATCTTTATTTATACATTTTTAAAATGCATTTTTTCTGTGGTTGCTCTTTCATTTAACGTGTGATGTGAACTATATGTACAATGAAATAAAAGTAAAATTCTGTACACACTGTTCCTTTTTATCATAGAACAGCATTGGGAACTTATGATAAGCGTATGTGTCTACAGAACAGGTGATATGGGTTCGATACTACTCTACATAGTTCCATAGTCTCTACGATATTTATCCACATCAGTAACGGAGATGAGAGTTTGAAGTCATTCGAAGAGAGCATCTAGTGATTAGCGCTGCGCACAGAACGGGGTAGGTACCTTTAATATCACATGCTATGAGTACCTTGTTATGTACGTCTATATAACTGTTAAAACACGCACAGTGTGTTGTGACTAGGACTTAAATGACTGTTTTTGTCACTTCAGTGGGATCTACATGTGTTATGTACTTGTGTACGTATACGAAATTAGAGAGCATTTTCAATATTAAGGCATGATATCTCAATACAAAATCCTGTCGAGAGTTAGTTCAAAATATGTGTACTGTCTTTCGATTAGCGGTGTAGATTGAAAATGTTTTCGTTCAGATTTGCACATACGCTAAACAAATCCCTAGTCCTGGATATAGTACAGATTCGCACGTAAGAACACTTTCGCACACTGTGTGATTTCAGCTCTATAAATTGCGGACCTTCGCAAATGCTGATCATTTTCACTATAGCTCCTTATCAATCGGAGTGCTATAAAGTGTTTCTACATTATGTCTAATTCACGGCAATTAAATGTTTTACTTATGTTGCATGCAACAATCTCGCTGGGTTTTACTCGCGAACCTGCGTGTTCCAAATTGCACTATGAAGAGAAATTGCTTGAAAAGATGATTAGACAAGAAATTAAAGTAGAAACTTTAGAAACAGAAATAAAGAATACTTTGAAATCGATAACGACATTTATGGAGAGAATGGAACAGAAAATAGACAACAAGGCGGTCGATATGAACAACGAGGTTAAGTTAGAAATGGAAAAAGTGTCCGTGTTTGTCGATAACGTAAAACAGAGGATGGACAGTTTCGCTGATGATATGACAGATAGAGAAAATGAGTTGCAGCGCCTGGCAGGTAATATTATCTACATCGTTTTTTCATAAATTTTGAATAAATTATGGGAAAAAGGTACAGATCCAATACATTTGAAGGAAGATGTCAACTATCAGCTTTGTGTAAGACATAATTCTATATTCATATCAAACTAGTTTCAGCGAACATCTGTTCATAACATATCGATGCATTGTTCGTAGTATTACGATATCAAATTATCATTAACTACACTTAAGAAATCTTATAAGAGTGCATGTGATTTTACCATGTAAATTTTTTATTTGTTAACATTTATGCATTAAATTTTGTCTATAGGTTATTGACTACCTCAAGATTGAATCAATAAAGTATTTTCTTCGAAATTAAACGATGCGGTTCATTGAACCGTGAAAAATCAAAACAAGCAAAATTACCGGGAATTTTACACATACGTGCAAATCATGTTGAAGTAGGGTCAATTTGAATTAAAGTTATATCGCCAAATTCAAAAAAACACAAGATAATAAAAAAAATTTACTCAACAACATGGTACTTATCAACTTATGAACATTATTGTTATGTTGATGGTCAAAGGGAGGTAACTCTGCCAAAATTTTCCTTTTTTGGATAAAAGTGGGTATTTCTAATCCTCAATTGTACTTAATTCGAACAATAGTTTAAATAAACAAATGATAAGCACATATGCTTGAAAATAAAATTTAAAAGCAAAGCGGTCAAATAGCTGCATCAAGACCCAGACAAACGACCGATGAATTCTCTGCATTTTTAATCGGATGGATATCTAAACAACTGAATTTTAATTCCAATTATCCCAGCTACATATGTTGAAAATTTTACCATGATCCATCAGGTATTGACTGAGCTATCGTTAATATATGTATGCACACTTCTAAAATTTGTTAAGTATATATGTTGCTACCATTTTATCGGTTACCACTTTCAGATAAAGTCGACGTTCCACGGATCGCATTTAATGTGTACAATGTGAAAGACGTCAATATAGTGAAGAAAGGACAAGGTTTTATATTTACAACAATTCAACTGAACGAAGGGAACGGCTATGATTCAAGCAATGGAATATTTACTGCGTCAGTTGCTGGACTTTATTATTTTACCGCGCACGTGTGCAGCCAACCTGGTAAACACGCACTTTATGGTATAATGATTGATGATCAAATCGTTGCTGCTAGTGTACAGCATGAAACAAATCATCACGGTTGTAGCTCTGTAAGCACTGTCAATATTCTGAAAACAGGCAGCACTGTGAGTGTACAAAGTACTTACACTAACTCAAATAACCAGTTATATCAAGACGGTCACCGACGCATATCCTTCAGTGGCGTACTGCTTCATCGATAGTAGTGTATAGTAACATTGTGAAACATAGACAATATCATCGTGTACTCTTACATGTACGAGGGGTGATCAATATATTCGTGAACTTGCCTTTGAATTTTTAAAATGTTGATTCGGGAACGATTATAATGCCAACTATGTACGAAATCAAACAAATATGTCGCATTTCAATAAATTGATTTAATGATGAGACATCACAATTTACTTGATGACGACACTTATTGTTACCAATGGGAAGAGTACACTGTCGAGCATCTTGGACAATACGTATTCAAAGAAAAGAGCAAAGACGTGCAAATTAGAATAACGCCACTCCTGAAAAAGATTACTCGAACATGTTGTATGTGTATTATTTGCACTCTTAATTAACGAACTTCACAAGATGTCATTGTTTATGTGATTGTAGAAACTGTGTCATTCTATGTACTGTTTTGATATGTATTTTGTTTTGAATTGTCTATTAACCATAATATCCATTTATAAATATATGTTCGTAACTTTGACAATGTACGTTGTACACGTCTTTGAAAATAAATTATGTTCTGTTCTGTCATACGGATATCTCGACAAAATGAGGATAAATATAAGAATTAACTCGGTGGTAGGGTCATTCCCCTAATACTCACAACGAAATAAAAGGCACCATTCCGAACCAAATGTCACTGGCGAAAACTTATGAAGAATACAAGCAATTAATAGTTTACTCCTACATTCCAACCGTGTACACTTTGTTAAATACCTTAAACACCTCTTAATTAAAATAGTTCCGTACGCTCTCCGAAGAACGCACTTCCAAAAACATAAATCCAATTTCGAACACATTCCATTAACTAATAATAAAGACGACGTGGTGTTTTCCTTTGGTTTACAAACGCCAACATGTATTCCACATTACGAATAATGTAACCCATTTGTATCGCGGAAACAACGTATCGACTATTTGACTACCATTGACTTGGACAGTTTTGAGACGTGTTTTGTGTTGCCTTGTGGTCCACATGAGACGAGCGGAGATCACCAAATTATATCGGGTGATTTAAATGCTGCATCAATTCTTTTACGCTTATCCCAAAGACATTGTATATAACAGGATAGTGTGAATGAAAGTGCTCCACCATGTTATCCCCTCCTATCTAACAAACACATTGACAGTTTGAAAAGAATGTCTAACATGAAACATGTTGTAGTATAGAACCACTGAGTATCACAGAAAGTACTCAAACTGAACAATGATCGGTGAAACAAGTGTGTTATACATGTTAAGGTGAGACATGACAATGTTATATACAAGTAAGTAAGTACAATCAATATTCAAGAAGCATGCAGCACTACGAGCGTTAAAAGTGCGTACAAAACTCACAAGAACATATTTACCAAGACAGTGATTACTGAAACCTATCATTTAGTGACTCGCTGTTCCATCGATAATGGTATTATGTGGTGAATGTGGCTTTATGTGGCTTCATTCGACACATAACAGACTTGTAACAGGCGCAGATGCTAACATTGTAAAAACATTCTTACAGATAGTCAGTTTGTTAGCTCTAACACCAAAAGGTCATTTAATCTCTAACACTCCGCTAATTGTTCGTCGCATGATGTTATTTATCTTCTTACCTGTAAAAAGTGTCAGAAACAGTACGTTGGACAAACTAAACAACACGTGTCTAAAAGAATAAAAAGTCATTGTTTCAACATTAATAATTTTGATGTGATATATGCCACCTATTCGTCTAATGTCGCTGCCCAAATTCAATTCTACGGATCATTCAATATCCGATGTTTCATTCATGCCAATTGATATTGTACATGATACTATACAATGTCTTTGTAAGGAAACGTTCTGGATACATAAACTTAAAACTATGTATCCAGATGGTATGAACGCTAAGGTTATCTACGAAATATAGATTTAGCGCCGTTAACATGTGTTCTACCCTATAGCTGAAATCGTTAGTTCCTATCTTTCTGTTTCATATATGCCACTTATAGAAATTGTTGTGCATCATGTATGATCCGATTTATTAATTGCAGTACTGTATTACCTCTACTCGGCGACCATTGTATTACTGTCCCCTTTTTATTATTATAATGCATTATTATTCATTTTTTGTTTTAATAATTTTTTGTCTATATATCTTACAGATTTATTCTAACTTCTTATGTACTAGCTTTTTTGTTTCTTTTATTGGGCAATGCTCTTTAGAGGTTGTATATGTACTGTATATTGCTTATTAGCCATATTGTTCCTTCACGTACTTAATTTATCTGTCGTTGTTTTAAATATGTATTGTGCATTTTACTTAACGTCATTTGGCACGTCCGCTTTTCAGTGCATGTTTACGTTACGTCATCATTGTTGTTTATTGTTATCAATTTTTATGACCCGATGAAGCCGTTAAGGCGATACATCTTAATTTATATGAGTTTGGTGGTTAATTTTCTTATTCATGTGGTTTATGAATCACATACAATATCATTGTGTACAGGTGTGTGTATGCTTGACGTAAACTTAATGATGTACGAGGGGCGTTTTTTATGGTTCGAGGGAAAATTTCGACATTTGCTAAAACTCATTGATGTTTTGCAAACACATATTCGCCATTTAGTCACATTTTTTATTTCGATTTTATATTAAGGTGACGTTCCTTTTGTATCTTCGGTAGCGTTAGAAATGGCTATCCGGGGTAAATTTGACGTCACGCCCAAGAACTCGTCAAAGTAACATGTTGCCCCAACCAAACTGCTACCAATTAACCACGACCTTAATAACTGTATGCAATGTTCGCGAAGGGAAACATAACACCATTTAGTTAATTACGACAACGTTTAAATAGCCCAACAGTTGTATTGATGTCTTATTGACGCTGTATTAGAATTGCCCGTCAAGTGGCAGAAGATGATTGGACTTTTGTCTTTAATGACTTGAAAATTAGAAGTAATGAACCACTGCCTGATAAGAACGTTAACTGCCACTGAGTCGGATGCATGAATATTATAAACACTTCCAGACTGCTACAGATATGATCACTGGAAAGGACGACATACTGTAAATCAGACACCAGACGTTGTGTAGGAAGTTTCTGTTTGTATTTTGTAACTACTGGTTTTACGACCGTGAAATTAAATACCTTGAAGCGATGTATATTCCGGAAGTAGTTCCGGTCAATATATCACGAGTTGGAGTTCATATGCGTGGGACATTATCACGATGGCCGCAGTATGTTTGTGAGATTTGTTTAGAACTTTGGAATATGTATAGCGTATGGTCAGTAATAATGTTGTACCGAGTATTCATTACTGACGTTACTATGGCATCATTGTCATTTCATGAAACGCCCACACGCGTTCGATTCATGGTACAATTCGTTTCATGAAACGTTCTACATAGTTTGTGCATTCAAAAGTTCTATAAAGTAATATAAACATATGATAAACAATATAGAGCACTGTTTTGGAACTCAAAGAACGTCCCGTGTAAAAGTTTGAATTTTTGTCTATTATTTGTTTTATATATAAGTGTCTATTGATTCCTTTTGTCTGCAAGCGATTGCAAAATACAGATCTCAGAGCAAACATAACGAGAAAGTAATATGAACAATACTCGATTGTGTTATTACAGTATTATGTTTGATGTATCGGACAATATTGCTCGTTTTTTTTTGGAAAATTGCAAATTTATCTTTTATATTGTAGAACGCGATGATAACTAGTAATTCAACATTTGATAATAAAGCTATTTAAGATAAAATAGTCAAACTACGGTTATGCTTATCAAAATTACGAAGTTTTCAAGGGTTTTATTTGTATTTGAACTGTTTTCTCACGAGTTTAGACTTCAAGAAAGAAGTTGGAGGCAAATTGCAGACACAAGCACCTGGCAAGATATCAGCAAAATATCACAATGTCAACTCAGTCGAGATAACTTCGGCGGTAGTTCACAATTGAGAGCACTCCACGGATCAAACTTCAGTAAACTACATTCCGAAAAATAGGTATCGCTTTGTCTAACACAACATTTTATTTGTTCTAGTGACCTTCAGTTTGATTGTATTTCGTTGAATATCGAACTTTACTTAAAGTTTAAAAAAACCTACTCATTGTGACCAAGTTTCATAATTATGTGGGCAACAAGTGTGACATTTTATCTAAAGATATCGTCCAGTGGACAGACGAAGAGAGACATTAACTTCATATTGTTACTACTATGGGTCTCTGGCGAAAACTCCTGCTGTCTTAGTATTTTTTAGCAATTGTTCTAAATTACTTACCCATTTTCTATTTATCATGTTTTATTGTTCGGACTAAGTATATTAACGTTGGAAACTATGCGATAAATACTCTTAACTAATTATATTCAAACAATCTGAAGATCGAAAGGCCTATAGATCTAGCTGTAATCGTGCCTGGTTCAGAATAGCAGTATGCTGGATCGATTCTGGTAATCTAGCGAAATCATGTTCTCGCCAAGAACGGTGACATGTGTTTAATATCATTCGTTATAATGAGCTAGATGTACGTTTTGGTGTGTCCAAATTCATCATACCTGTATGCATCAAACTTGACATGACTTAGTGTTTAATATCACTCTAGGGGTAAGCATGTTTCCATGAAAACATTGGGTTGTGTTAGGACAACTGTTAATGTTAAATATCACTCTAGGGGTAAGCATGTTTCCATGAAAACATTGGGGTGTGTTAGGACAACTGTTAATGTTAAATATCACTCTAGGGGTAAGCATGTAACCATCACAACATTAGTTTGTGTTAGGACATCACATACTATAAATGTACGTAAAGACACTCTTGATTCATGAAAGACGGTATAGTAAGATCTGCAAGTGTTCCAGGGGCATTATTGTACACGAATGTTATACATTGTATTACTTATAACATGGAAGGAAAAAGTTACACTTTACTTTAATTTGACGCGGTATATAGCTTCTTAGGAGCCGTTTCAATACATGTAAACTTACTTTCGTTGATCAGTGTATATAATTTTTATTTTGTACACGTTGAACAAACGCCAAACAAATCACAAGTCCTGAATATACCACACATTTAATGTGTGTGGTATCAATTATATAAATTGTGAACTGTCGGAACTGTTGATCATCTTCATTATAACAAACTTAGAAATTGAGGGTTATAAAATTCGAATTATGTTTAATTTAATAAAATTAAATATTTTACTTATGTTGCTAGCAACAACAATTTCGCAAAGTTTTACTCGAGAAACCGCTTGTTCCAAATTTCACTATGAAGAGAAATTGCTTGAAAAGATGATTAGACAAGAAATTAAAGTAGAAGCAATGGAAACTGAAATAAAGAAAACTTTGAAATCGATAACGACATTCATGGAAAATATGAGACACAAAATAGACAACAAGGTCGTCGATAGGACCAACGAGGTTAAGTTAGAAATGGACAAAGTGTCCGTATTTGTTGACAACGTAAAACAGAGGATGGAAAGTTTCGCTGATGATATGACGAATAGAGAAAATGAGTTGCAGCGCCTGGCAGGTAATATTATTTACATTGTTTTTTAAATTACTTTTAAATAAATCTGGAAAAAAGCCCAGATCCAATACATTTGAACGAAAATGTCAACACTCAGTTTTTTGTAAGACATTGACAATAGTCATATCAAACTAGTTTCAGCGAACAATTGAATAATATAGCGATTATCGTAGTACCATGATGTTAAATTATCATTAACTATCTGTTGCTACCATTTTATCAGTTACCATTTGCAGACAAAGTCGACGTTCCACGGATCGTGTTAAATGTGTATAATGTGAAAGACGTCAATGTAGTGAAGAAAGGACAAGTTTTTATCTTTACAACAATACTATTGAATGAACGGAACGGCTATGATTCAAGCAATGGAACATTTACTACGTCAGTGGCTGGACTTTATTATTTCACCGCCCATGTGTGTAACCATGTCGGAAAATATATGCATTATGCAATACTTGTTGATGGTCAAACGGTAGCTGCTAGCGTACAGTGGGATAAAAATCATTCTTCTTGTAGCTCCGTCAGTACAGTAAGTGTTCAAAAAACCGGCAGCACTGTAAATGTACAAAGCTCGTACACTGCATCAACTAACATTGTAATCCAAAGTAGCACAAGACGAATATCATTTAATGGTGTATTGCTTCATCGTCAATAGATATCAGTGAGATTCATGGGTCACAGACAATAGTATTGTATTTGTACATAATGTGATTAAGACAGTCGACTATTGGGGGGGGGGGGGCAAATTAGTCAGTTTGACACAAAAATGGAGAATTTCCTCTTTCAGGGAAGAAAAATAATTAATCCAGGCTAGAATAGTTTCTTTGCAAATTAATCAGTTTCACACAAAATTTGTATATTTCCTTTTTCGAGCCCCAAATAACGTAAATGATATAAAGAGATTCTATCGATATCACATTTTCAACAGAAAACAGTGACGTCGTCTTGATGCGGTAACTATAGTATTGCAATAAAAATCATCTGATCAAGGCTTGTTTAATGACCTTTGTTTTCTAGATTTGTTGAAGAAATGTTGATCTCCTAAGAAAACTTATGGCGAATCCTATATTTATTTGCATATTCTCGTAGATTGCCAATGCTTCAAATTTTATCAAAAAGATGAAAGATAATCGGACAGGGAAAAAGTCGATGACTCAAATGTCGAATTGACCTCATTTTTTGTTTTAAATTAGTCCAGTTTATGGGGCATGTTTATTTTGGTTCTTATCTAAATTGTCAAATCTATATGGCTTTACTTGAATTCTTTCCCAAGAGAAGAGACAAGCGACATATCTCAAGCGATTACAAATGTATCTTTTCATAGAAGAATGCGACGCAAATAGTTTATTAAGACATGTTTGATACCAATGCAGTGTTGTTGTTAGGGAACGCGGTTATATCATGTTTATATGTGTACCATGGTACTTATCTTTATTGTCAAACATATATCGCTTTATTTGAATTTGAATTATTAGAGAAGATGTAGGGGACATCCACAAAGTGTCTTACGTGATTATTATGACAAAATGTGATCACAGTGACATCTCTCAGGTTATCTGCAATATATTAATGATATCAAATTGCCAAAGATGACGAGATGAAATCGGCTGTGTCATTGCAAGTACACTTTTCAGAACACTACTCGATAAAGGCCTTGTAAAGTAAACTACGTTCCGACAATCAGGAAGCAACTTCAACTTGTATGTAAAATGGCAATGATATTTTACTGAATCCTATTACTTAGGTATTGAACTTTTCATATATTTTTTAGAGATGATCCATGTGATTAAGTTTCTTTCAGAGTATATACAAATTTTGACATCTTTAATTGACCATCAAAAATACCATCTACAGATATTCTTAATTATTTTGACTTTTCTGAAAGATTAGGTTTATTTCTTGATCTGTAATGTGTTGGTCAATGCGATGTATGGTTGTTGTCTGAAAATTCCCTTTATATGTTCAATTTGATGGCTATTGTGCAAACTTATTTTTGAACGTAGCCTGTCCGATTTGTAGGGTTTGGTAAGGTTACTGTTGATTAGATAACTAAATATCGCACTTGATACAGACGGTATAACTATAAACATTGTGACCAAGTCTCATCATTTGTTGACCCAAATTACAGAAGTATTCTCTATAAAATGTTTACAAACACTTCATCGTCATCTTGAGTAATTGCAAATGAATATTAAGTGGGTGTGTTAATTGGTATTGATTGTTTTGCAAGGAACAAGACAGGTGTCATGATCTGGTCAGCGAATACTTGATGCAATAGATTCCAAAGTATTACGGTTGGTTGAAAGAAACTATATAACACGTACAATGACATCTGTACACAAATCTGTCGGACGGACAGACTGAAGGTGATACAATTCTTCACATTTTTCATAAACAAATCATTCAATTTTTATTTATACATTTAAAATTGCAGTTTTTCTATAATTGCTCTTTCATTTAAAGTGTTATGTAAACGTTATGTACACTGATATAAAAGTGCAATTCTGTTAATGTAGTATATAACTGTCATAGAACGGCCTTTGGAATTTTTGATAGGCGTGTTTGTCTCAGGAAAAGGAGATATGTGTTCGATACAACTCTATCTGATAATATAGTATCATACTTTAGTTTTCATTCTGATAGATCAAGTGATAAGCGCGCTGCACATGTAACGGGGTAGGTGGTTTCAATGTCACATCCTATTAGTGTCTTGTTATGTATGTCTAAGTGACTACTTTTAGTCACTACATTGGGATCTGCATGGGTTACATATTAGTGAACGAATACAAGATATGAGAGCATTTTCAATATCAAGGCATGGTTTCTCGATGAAATGTCATATTGAGTGTTTGTTCAAAACATGTGAACTGTTTTTCGATCATCAGTGTAGATGGAAATTGTTTTCGTTCAAGTTTGAACGTACGCCAAACAAATCACTAATTCTGGATATAGTACAAATTCGCACGTAAGCACAATTTCGCCCACTGCGAGATGCCAGCTCTATAAATTGCAGACCTTCGCAAATGTTGGTCATTTTCACTATATGCTCCTCATCAATTAGAGTGATTTAAAGTGTTCTACATTATGTCTTATTCACAGCAATTAAATATTTTACTTATGTTGCTTGCAACATTCTCGCTGGGAGTTACTCGCGAACCTGCGTGTTCCAAATTTCACTATGAGGAGAAATTACTTGAAAAGATGATTAGACAAGAAATTAAAGTAGAAGCAATGGAAAGTGAAATAAAGAATACTTTGAAATCGATAACGACATTCATGGAAAGAATGGAACAGACAATGGACAACAAGGTTGTCGATATGAACAACGAAGTTAAGTTAGAAATGGACAAAGTGTCCGTGTTTGTTGACAACGTAAAACAGAGGATGGACAGTTTCGCTGATGACTTCAACAATAAAAAGAATGAGTTACAGCTGTTGGCAGGTAAGTGTAATTTTGTTTGATAGAAATATTAGAAATATTTCACTACCGTATAATACAAACAATTAGATTTATTTGATGCAAACTAATAAGATTCACTGATGTTAAATATAACGATGCAGTTTTGTTAACTTATGTAGTTAAAATACAAGTGTTTTCTATTTTCAGCACATATATGTACTATACATGTTTTGTTACAAATTGGGATATCTCATAAGCATAAACAATGTATCACTATTATCACTATATGAAATACAAATAGTAAATTTCTATCAAAATTAATACATATGATTCTTGTTTGTACTAGTGTAATAAATGTACTTGCTAATTCTATTAAGATAATTATTAATATTTCGATAAAATACCCAAACAGCAATACATTGTATATCTTAATATACACATTAAAACAAAATCATATCACATATTTTTCTTGTGAACATACTATTGCACATTTTTGACATTTTATAGAGTGTTAATCGACTAAATTGTTGTAACAGTTGAACTGAATAAACTACAGAGATTTTGTATTGTGAGGTATCAATTTGAAGCTAATACATGTTACAATGCTAAACAGCTAATTATATTTTAGCATCATGCATTCCAATTTGAACAACCCTCGAATTCCTGTATTATACCGAGAAACACATTATTGTCCAACCAATATTGAGAAGCATCCTGTATGTTCCTATCATGTAATATCTTACTACTTTCAGATAAAGCCGACGTTCCAAAGGTTGCATTTAACGTGTACAATGTGAAAGATGTAAATATTAAGACGAAAGGACAAGTTTTTATATTTACAACAATTCTACTGGACGAAGGGAACAGATATGATTCAAACAATGGAATATTTACTGCGTCAGTTGCTGGACTTTGTCATTTCACCGCACATGTGTGTAACTATTATGGTAAATACGGATTTTATGGTATAATAATTGATGATGAAATCGTTGCTGCTAGTGTACAGCAGGATAAAGATAATGCTAGCTGTAGTACTGTAAGCACTGTCAATATTCTGAAAACAGGCAGCATTGTGAGTGTTCAAAGTACTTACAGTTCCTCAAGTAACCATTTATATCAAGACATTCACCATCGCATATCCTTCAGTGGCGTACTGCTTCATCGATAGTAGTGTAAAGTAACATTGTGAATCACAGACAATATCATCGTGTACTCTTACATGTACGAGGGGTCATCAATATAGTCGTGAACTTTCCTTTGAACTTTTAAAATGTTGATTCTGGAACAATCATAATACTAAATATGTACGAAATCAAACAAATTGATTTAATGATGAGACATCACAATTTACCAGATGACGACACTTATTGTTACCAATCGGACGAATACGCTGTCGAGCATCTTGTACAATACGTATTCAAAGAAAAGAGCAAAGACGCGCAAATAGGAATAACGCCACTCCTGAAAAAGATTACTCGAACAAATAAGATGTGGATTACTTGCACTTTTAATTAACGAACTTTACAAAGTAACATTGTTTATGTGATTGTAGGAGCCATGTCATTATATGTACTGTTTTGATGTGTATACGTTTTTTATTGTCTGTTAACCATGATATCCATCTTTGAATATATGTTTGTAACTTTGTACACGTCTATGAAAATAAATTATGTTTGAACTGTTCTGTTCTGTCATACAGACATGTCGACAAAATGAGGATAAATAGAGAATTAACTCCGTGGTAGAGTCATTCCCCTAATACTCACTACGAAATAAAAGGTACCATTCTGAACCAAATGTCACTGGCGAAAACTTATATAGAATACAAGCAATTAACAGTTTTCTCCAACATTCCAACAGTGTAAACTTTGTAAAAGCAACTTACATCCGATCATACGTGCACGTATGTACCACCTACCTAACGCCTTTATGAAACTGAATTACCAGCAGCAACACTGTGATAAGTGTCACTCATAGGGCTATGAAATCCGCTGTTTTTAATAATAATGGTGATGAATTCATGCTAGTAACACACAGAGCTATATACACGTATATCGTTTGTGAGAATCGCATGTATTTTTCCGAATTTTATATCGAATATCGGGGCGAGCATCCCCACAATATAATGTTGATATATTGAAAATGTCGCGGTAACTGACGTTACCATTTCTTTTTTCCGATTACTTACATGTCTTTTACACTAGAACAACCATCTATGTGACATTCTTAAACTGTAGAAACAACTCCAGAAATATGTCTTTTTGTAGTTACGATACTTTGCATACTATTTCGAGCGCATATACTTTTACTGTTGACGGAACCTGTTATTTGTACGTTTTTAGTTACGTTCTGATGACGTCACTTTTGCGTTCCGAAGTTGTCCCTCGTAGAGTTCAACTACTCTTTGTCACAGCATTTATAGTTCAAGTATCGTCATTTTTGCAGGCAAAGTCCAACATTCAACAAGTTATATTTTTGCGATGTTTCACATCTAACGATATGATAGAAGTGAAGATATAGCTCATTACGTAGTCCACGTCAGTGGTTATTGATGGGCTGCGCCGGATGCGCGTTACTATGGTTTCAAAATGGACGATTGCGGACGGACCCGACAGAATTACACGATAAATCGGATATCACTTTTTAGCAACTCAATTCCGATTTAAAATTATGTTTTAAAATTTGTATAATTTTAAAACTGTATCCGTGAGGGCTCCAGTCCTAGTACTTTTTGAACGTCCCTCGTATACAAGACTCAGTATATACAAAGTCATGCAAAAGGGTTGACACCTTGGTAAATTAATTCGTATAATCTTCATTTTGGCCCATCGACGCAGTCACTACAATCAATATTCAAGAAACAGACAGCACTGTGAGCGTTCAAAGTGCGTATATGCGCATGCGTGTACTGATCAGCTGTCTCTCTAAGTAGCTCCGAAAATTCTATTATAACTACTTCTTCATGTGAGAACAACCTCATTTTTTCAACACCAACTACAAGAAATCAATATACTGGTTTGATCCATCACATTCCTGACTCGATCTATGAAGTTTTATGATCTATTTCATACTTTTTCATCAACCCTTCTTGTTTGACAGTTGATACCAGAACGAGGCTACCATTGTATACATGTATCCAAGATGGCGGCGCCCACACAGAAAATTTAAACATGAAGCTCATGCTTCTTCTCATCAATGTTCAAGCAAATCACAACAGTTAATGGACTAGAGTCAACCCTCCCTCATGAAGACAGGTATCTCCATTGTATATTACATGTAACTGTTCCATATCTACAAACACTTACCACAAGCTTACCCCACCCACTCCCACTATGGCTTTGTAACTTGAAAGAGGAAACTTGGAGGAAGCATATCAAGTCCATCCACATCAAACAGCTATTACTCATTGCTGGAATTGAACCTAACCCAGGCCCCAGGAAGCCGAAGTTCCCTTGTGGTATTTGTTCTAGAGCCTGTAAGGATAAATGCATCGCCTGTGACGACTGTGATCAATGGCTACACAAGTCCTGCATAGGCCTAACTACAGCAGACTTCAGCGCCCTTGGTAAAAGTGATGAACGATGGTATTGTCCAACATGCAACAAACCGAACAACTCGAGCATTATCTATACAGTTCCGGAGGACGACGATGGGATCCCAGACCTATCAAGATACCCCTCTCACTTCGACAGTATCTCGGACATCACATCCTCAACTAGGTACAGTACCAGCACAGAACCAGATACACCATCTTCGTGCAATCTGTCCAGCCCATGTTTTTATCCCAAAACATCATCACCGATCTCGGCTAAAAACCCACCTACAGTCAAGAAACCATCAACTCTACGACTCATAAATATCAACTTCCAAAGTCTGCGTAAAAAAGGAAAGCTGTTAGAAAGCATCATTGAGGACTGTAACCAAGACGTCATCGTAGGAACAGAGACATGGTTGGAGAGTAGCATCAAGACATCTGAAATACTCCCATCTCTACTTTGTTATGACATACAACGCAGAGACAGGTCAAATGACCCACATGGTGGTGTAATGATTGCTACTAAATCCCACCTACAGCTTGGTGAAGTAACAGTCAGCACAGAACTGGAACTGATATCTTGTTCCATCAAGGCGGATAACAAGAAAGTCTTCATCTCTGCTTTCTACAGGCCACCAAACCAGATTGGTGCGGACTACCTGAACACCGTCAAGAAAGAAATTGGAGGAATCCGTAGAAAAGCCAAGAAGAACATCGTTATAGTGGCTGGCGACTTCAATCTGCCAGATATCAATTGGGACTCGCTAACAATCACCAGCACCAAGTAACCATCTCGCGTCAACAAAACCTTCCTTGATGTTATTGCTGACAACAACTTCGAGCAGATTGTGAACTTCCCCACCCGTCTAGACAACACTTTAGATCTGATCATGACCACACTTCCAACCTTCATAAACCGCTGCAAACCCATGCCTTCCATAGGTAACTCTGACCATGACATAGTGCTACTGGATACCAACATCATAGCCAAATGCCCTAAACCAGTCAAAAGGGAAATCAACTTTTGGAAAAAGGCAGACATCGAAGGAATTAAGACAGACTTATCCACTCTATAAGATCAACTTAATAACCTAATGGACATCAATGAAGCCTGGACCCTTGTTAAATCTTCAATATTAGAAACTATAAAAAAGAGAGTTCCATCTAAGATGACTACCAGTAAATACACAAACCCCTGGATGAACACCGATATAAAGAGGACTATCAAGAGGAAACAAAGAGCATTTAAGAAAGCCAGAAGAACGCAAATTAAGAGGGACAGAGACAGATATACAAACAAATGTGGAGGTTACAGAAAGAGGTGCAGTACATGACTAGGAAGGCACACTTAGCGGTGAAGACAAAGTGCCACATCAGCGTCTTCTCCTCAAGATGAGTCACTATGGCATCAAGAACAAGACCCTATCCTGGATACAGTCATTCCTTCTAGACAGGAACCAGCTCGTGGTATTGGACGGAGCGCAATCAGATAAGGCGAGGGTGAAGTCTGGTATACCACAGGGATCTGTGTTAGGCCCACTACTATTCCTGGCCTACATAAGGAATACCACAGTCGATAAAGTCATCCACCTCCAAACTGTTCGCTGATGACATTCTGCTATATAAGACCATCCACAGCCAGGAAGATAGTAAACTTCTTCAAGAGGACCTTTCAGCACTGGAATCGTGAAAAAGTAGATGGCAGATGAGCTTCCATCCAGCAAAATGTGTAGTGCTCAAAATTACAACGAAGAAGGCCAAGCTCATCGAAACCAGCTACCAACTCCATTGACATACCCTGGAGACTGTCGAAGCCAGCAAATTCCTAGGGGTGACCCTATCAGACACATGGAGCTGGGACACCCATGTCCGCAACGTTGTAAACAAGGGCAACCAGACAGTGGGATTCTTGCGTCGAAACCTGCGGGAATGCACTCCAGAAGTCAAAGCAGCCGCTTACAAGACCATAGCTAGGCCCACAATGGAGTATGCTGCTGCAGTGTGGGACCCCACGACCTAGAACAACATCAAAGCCCTGGAACAGGTACAAAGAAGGGCTGCTAGGTTTGTCACCAACGACTATTCGTCAAAAAACCCTGGATGCGTCACGCAGATGATTGAGGACCTCCAGTGGGTATACCTGGAAAGCCGTCGGAGACAAGCTAGACTTCAGATGCTGTTCAAGATACACCACAGACTAGTGGACATCGAGACAAGCCAGTTTCGGAAGCCTGGGGACTCACGTACTAGAGGAGGCCTGAAGTTACCATGATAAGACCTTGGGAACCTTGTTCATCCACCGAACCGTCAAAGACTGGAACCAACTTCCATCAAAGGTGACAGCTACTGACAACCAGGAGAGTTTCCAGACAATGATCAAGGCCTGAGATATAAGGCATTTTGTACATAGTTTTAATAGTTTTAGAAGAGTGAATCAGAGACAGTTGTTCGCGCACGTGTAAATAGTCGCTGAGCTTTATACAGCCCGGTAGGACTCCTGCTCTTTAATTGGAAGAAGAAGAAGAAGAAGAAGAGCACTCACAAGAACATATTTACCGAGACAGCGATTACCGAAACATATCATTTAGTGGCTCGCTGGTCCATCGATAATGGAATTAAGTGGTTAATGAATCAAATACAATATCATTGTGTACAGGTGTATGTATGCTTGACGTTAACGAAATGATGTACGAGGGGCGTTTTTATGGTTCGAGGGAAAATTTCGACATTTGGTTAAACTCATTGATGTTTTGCAAACACATATTCGCCATTCAGTATACCCGGAGTAAATTTGACGTCAAGCCGAAGAACTCGTCAAAGTAACATGTTTCCCCCAACCAAACAGCTACCAATTAATTACGACCTAAAAAACTGTATGGTATGTTCGCAGAGGGAGGGAAGCATTACATCATTTTGTTAATTATGACAAAGTTTAAATAATCCAACAGTTTATTGAGCTCTCATTGTCGCCGTATTAGAATCGCTCATCAACTGCAGAAGATGATTTGACGTTTTGTCAAGGGACATTAAGACTTGACTCATTAGAATCAATGAACTTTTGCCTGTTAAGAACATTGAATACCACTGAGTAGGACGCTCGCATAGTATTAAGCACTTCCAGGCTGCTGCAGATATAATCACTGGAAGGGAAGACATGCTGTGAATCAGACGCCAGACGTTGTATGGGACGTTTCTGTTTGTATTTGCAACGGATTCGAACTATTGACGCCACGACCGTGAAATTTTATATCTTGAAGGAATGAATATTTCGGAAGTAGATCCTAGTTTTGCGGGAAGTTCCGGTCAATATATCACGAGTTGGAGTTCATATGCATTGATTTTTATCACGAAGGCCGTAGTGAATGAGTTCGATTTGTCCAAAACCGGTGAAAATACAAAATGTACATGTATGTATAGCGTATGGTCAGTGATAACGTTGTACCGCGTATTGATTTCTGACGTTACTATGACACTATTGTCATTTCATGGTACAATTTGTTTCATGAAATGTTCCACATTATTTGTACATTCAAAATTTCTATAAAGTAATTTAAACACATGATAAACAATATAGATCATTTATATGGTACTTAAAGAACGTCCCTCGTAGAAGTTAAAAGTTGTGTCTTTTATTTGTATTGTATATAATTATCTAACTGATTGTAATCAACTGAATATCGAACTTGACTTAGTTTGAAATAAGACATTCATTATGGCTTAGTTTTCGAACGATTTGGTGACAAGTTTAGCCTTTAATTTAAAGATATGTTCCAGTGAACAGACGAAGAGCGATATTAACCTCACATTGTTACTACTATAGGTCTGTGACGGAAACTCCTCAATCGATAGCTGTCTAAGTAAACTTATAGCATTCGTTCTAGATTAACATACACATTTTCTATATGACATTTCTATTCGTTTGGGCTAAGTATATTAAAGTTGGAAACTATGCGTTCATTAATCTATACCGAATATTTTCATACAATTTGACGTTGAACAGGCCTTTAGATCTAGCTGTAATTTGTACCATGGATCGACTCTGGTAATCTAGCAAAATCATGTTCTCGCTAAGAACGGTGATATGAGTTTGGTATCACTCGGTATAATGAGCTAGATATATGTGTGGGTGTGTCCAATTTCCTCATACCTTTATGTATCAAACATGACAAGTGCTTTATATCACTCAAGGGTTTAGCATGTTTCCATGAGAACATAGGTTTGTTTTAGGACACCACATGCTATAAATGCAGATAAGGCACTCGAGATTTATCAAAGACAGTATAGTGAGATCTGCAAGTGTCCAAGTGGCATCATTGTACAAGAATGTTATACAATGTATCACTAATAACTTAGAAAGAGTTACACCTTTCTTTAATTCGACACGGTACATTGCTTCTTGAGAGTCATTTCATTACATGTAAACTGACTTTCGTTGATCAGTTTGAACAAAAGCCAAACAAATCCTGAATATAGCACACATTTTAATGGGCTTGGTATCAATTCTAAAAATTGTGAACTGTCGCAACTGTTGATCATCTTCACTATAAAATTATGAAAATTATGTTTTATTTAATGAAATTAAATATTTTACTAATGTTGCTAGAAACAACAATTTCGCTTGGGTTTACTCGAGAAACCGCGTGTTCCAAATTTCACTATGAAGAGAAATTGCTAGAAAGGATGATTAGACAAGAAATTAAAGTAGAAGCAATGGAAACAGAAAACGGTATTCATGGATAATATGGAACACAAAATGGACAACAACGTCGTCGATATGAACAACAAAGTTAAGTTAGAAATGGACAAAGTGTCCGTGTTTGTTGACAACGTAAAACAGAGGATGGACAGTTTCGCTGATGATATGACGAATAGAGAAACTGAGTTGCAGCGCCTGACAGGTAATAATTATCTAGATCGTTTTTTAATTAATTTTGAATAAATTATGGACAAAGGCACAGATCCAATACATGTGAAGGAAAATGTCAACAATCAGCTTTGTGTAAGACATTGTCTATATTCACATCAAACTAGTTTCAGCGAACAATTGTTCATAACATATCGATACATTGTTCGTATTATTGCGATGTTAAATTATCATTAACTATGTGGTGCTACCATTTGATCAGTTACCATTTGCAGATAAATTCGATGTTCCATGGATCGTATTCAATGTGTACAATGTGAAAGTCGCCAATGTTGTGAAGAAAGGACAAGCTTTTGTATCTACAACAAACGAAGGGAACGGATATGAATCAAGCACCGGGATATGTACGGCGTCAGTGGCTGGACTTTATTATTTCACTGCACATGCGTGTAACCATTCTGGTAAACACGTATTTTATTGTATAATAATTGATGATCAAATCGTTGCTGCTAGTGTACAGCATGAAAAGGATTAAATAGCTGTAGTTCTGTAAGCACAGATAATGTTCTGAGTTCAAAGTACGTGCAACTCCGACAATAACATTTATATAAAAAAAGTTATAGAACAATATCATTTAGTGGAGTATTGCTTCATCGTTTATAACCTGAGAGTCATGTGTAACAGACACTTGTATGGTGTGTGCTTACAAAATGATTAAGAAACTATTAAGAGACTTTTTTCTTGCTAAATTTTATTCAGTTTGACACAGAAATGGATGAGACAACATAATTAATAATTGTATTTCTCACAACATAGACTCCCTTTTCAGACACATTTCACAAATAATTTGTCAGTATTTGTATCTTTTTAATCTTAATCAATATGTCACATTTCACATCTAATCAAATCCATACAGGAATGCATTTATCATAATTCTACTTATGGCAACTAACATCTATACCTGACAGGTTGTCAAATTCATTGTTAAAATGCATTATCAAAGGGAGTGTCATCAAACTTCAAATTCTGCCTTCATTGCAAAAAGTAAGTTCACGCCTGACAGCATAGTCTGAGTGTATACGTATATATAAACTGATTCAGAGAAATTTCTTCAGTTTATATTATCTAAATGATATTACTTCATTATTTGAGTGCCGATATATAGCAGTTTTAAGTTGGAGAATACAAATTTTTAATCGTTTATTGTGTTGTTATCCACTTTTTTCGAACATAATACGTCTATCTTCTATCTTCCTGGTCAGTCAAATCCCACACGGTGACTTAGACTGTGATGCGCGTCACCACCACAGAAAATTGGTAAAAGATTGAGTAAAAAGTTTAAAAGAGTAAAAAGGTAAGATTATAAAGTTAAAACAGGGCAGGTATGAATTTCGGGAGATACATGTTCAATCTAGCTGACTGCCAGACTGAACTCAGGGTCAGGCAAGATAACGGTATCAGGGGGTAGAACATTCCAGTGGACTATTTTTCTAGGAAAGAAAGAGAATTTTAAGTATTCTGATTGAGTGTGGAATTGTTGGAATGCCCTGGAATGATTTGAGCGAGAGGGTCTTGAATTTGAAATAAGAGATTCAAGTATTGGTATAGCAACCTGGTTATGCAGGATGTTATGTAGCATAACCAGACACTGGTATATGCGTCGTAGGTCAAGAGTTATCGACTTGAGATTATCTAGCATGCGTTAAACACTGGAAGTTCGGCCATAATCGCCCATGGCACAGCGCGCAGTCCTGCGTTATACAGACTTCAGCTGATCAATCTGTTGTTTGGTGTGAGGTGACCAGACAGATGAACTGTACCCAGGCTGGGGTATCACTAGTATGCTTCTGAATTAGGTTTTGTGATTTTGTTTTTATATTTCTTCTGAGGAAGCCGAGTGTCTGGTTTGCTTTTCTAGTTATACAGTGAGAGACTTTAAAAACGCAACAAATTTTAAATGATTGAAAAAGTTAGTTAACATTCGTATATTTTCATGAAAATTGGCATAGGAAGACGTTTATTCTTTCTCAATCATATCTGAAAAATTTATTGCATAACAATAAAAAGTAACCAAATAATTTGGATCCAAAGAGACACACTCCAAAAACGAAATTCACAAAATAAATTAAAATGATAGTCCAACCGGAAACGGTGTGCCCATTCCACCTCAGCCACATTGTGAGAACAATATGTGTTATGCCGTGTTGCGACATATTTCTTCATTTCCTAATTAGGGATTGAGAGGTATAATTGACGTTTTAGGGGTGGTTTTATGGGCTTGCAAACGCATTAAGTTCGTCGAAGAAAAACTCAATAACTAGAGTAAGAAATGAACAGACTTAGGTAAGAATTTGTAGCGAGATAATCAGTCCGCATTATGTCTATCGGCAACAATATATCTCTTAGTTTGTGAAAGAAAGTTGTAAACAAACACAACATACCATTCGTCTCATAGTTAGGGCATTAGTATGGAACACCCCAAATACACATGTTATTAAATTTTATTACTTCGATTGACATTTTGATTGCGTTCAAGTACAAATATAGTTTTAAAATTGGTCAAAAACTTGTAATCGGATACTTATGGTTTGTTGTTCACTCTAGTTGGTGCGCCGGAAGTGGACATTTCTGGGTATTTGGTGAATGTTTATATGCTGTTGATACGTTATTATTCAGGTCTGACCTGGTTGAAACCGATTGTTTTCACGTTCTGTGGCGTGGAATCATTCACTATGACGAAAAGTTGTGCCCTGTGTGCCATTATTCTGACACACCATATCCGGTACTCTACATCCGGCTTTGAATATGCCTAGAGCCTCTGGATCCTCATGTTTGGACAAGCGCGACACCGTAACCGATAAAATTAATTATCGTTTTTTTGTGTTTTTCATATATGCCGATCTGTTTGGTAAACATAAATCAGGTTTTTATTGGAGTGCACGCATAACTTTCTGAAACACGTGCAAAAAGGACCAAACTAGCTCAAGCGTAACCAGCATAACCATTTATTATAATTTCGTCAATTCTTGTAGCAAACATGATAGTCGTTAGTGTAAAAGAGGTATTTATCAAGGGAACATTGGTTTACTCAATTTGGTTTAAGAAAAAAAAAACTTTTAAAAAGTGGAGCGTTTTTAAAGTCTCTCACTGTATTATCAATGTGATTGTTCCATGTTAGATCATTTGAAATTGTTATGCCTAGGTATTTAGCTGATGTAACTGTGTCTAGTGGAGGTATTTCGTGGAATGACTGTTTGTGATTTGTATGACCAGGCATTTTGATGGGATAAACTTCATGACGTATATGTGTACTAGTAGAATCCAGCCGTTATTTTAGCAGATATTGTGTGTATGTACATGTATGTACAAACTACACCAAATGGTCATATATACCCACTTGAAACATGTCGCATAAATCTCATCACATGTTAGACACACCGACAAACGATGAATTCACTAGCCTTAAGTGGAGCTAACACCCATTAGACGTTTCTGATTATCTGCCGGGTAATGTTGAGACATCGACATATATGTTAAGTGATGTTAATCAGACGGCCGAAGTTTTAACTGAGTGCATATCCGACGCCTGCAAATTATCGGCGAACGACTGGCAGGTCTTCGGTCGAAAGGTGCTGTCTATAAGACACTAGACAGTAATTGGAACTTAGGAACAATCGCATTAAAACCAGGTTCTAGCACAGCTTTGGACCTATATGTGAACCGTACCATTAGGTGAACGATCGTTATTACTCCTCTCCAATACCTCTTCAGAAGGGGATTATTATGTGCTCGTGTGTACTTTTACACGAGAAAGCTTTGTGTAAAATTTCTTAAGCCTAAGAAAAGTATTTATGTAATAAGTCTTCTTTCTTGATTTCCCCTCCCACTTTCTGTTTTGTTTACATTTGGGGGATTCCGAAAGACCTTCACACGCCAAAGCTTTCCAGTGAGAGCATTTGGCCAGAACACCTATAAAAATGTCTTTATTCGTTTATTATGCACGAATAAAGCTAATTATGAAATAAAAAGTTCCAAAAATGCGAATAAAAACATAACATTTTACCATTTGAACCGTGCATCCGATTCGCGCCTAATAATTCATTCAAGGGAAGCAATCCAGTCTAAAAATAACTTCCAAATTAGAAGATTAATTTCCCTTGATTATAGAAATGTTTGTATTTTTTACGACGTAAAGATTAAGGTGATTATCAATGTAGCTGGTTTGAATCTCATTTCATGATTATGAAAATTTATTATAATTATAAACTGTGCCAAAGTGCTTCTATGAAGTTGTGCACTATGAGATAATTGAGCGCGCGAAACGGCAGATAGTAACACCCACATGAAAGTTAACGAGGGATCTTATGAAGGTTGATTACATTTGTTTAAATAATCGGATCATGAAGCCATCTGTTCTGGTGCTGGTATTGTAGATTTACCAATTAGAGCAAATAAGTGACCATTTTGGATCCCCTGTGTTTGGGCGCATGCACAGATGAGACTGGAGTTGTTTACATTTCTAGACGGTGGTAAGGCTGTAGTTTTTGTAAAAAAATTGTTTTTAAAGAAAATATCTGGAAAAACCTTCGTTTTTGTTCGCCTATAGGTCCCTAGCCAGTATAGCTAACCATACAAAGATCCTGTACTTTCAGGCAGATTGTGTTGTCTTTCATAGGGATATACTGGTAAAGTACAATAATCTTTCTTTGTATAGTTGAACCCTTGAAATGCTGTATGCGAGGGGGTATCAAAAAGTTCGTGGACTGAGCCTGCCATTTGTTAAGTTTCTGACCAAATTCAGTAAAAATCACACATTCTTTAAAACAACGTATTTTGAATTTTGCAATTTTCCAGCTCATATAACTTTTCCGAGTATGTGGCAGTTATTATGGTAACTTAAATTATGCTCTGCGGCACACTTAAAAAATATCATTCACTTGACCTCCCACATACATTTATACCTATAATTCTGTGAATATCCGATTTAAAATATAAAACCGTCGACATAAATATTAAGACCGTAGCATCATCCTGATGTATATTATAGCGCTGTTGTCACATATTCTGGTGGGACGTTATAGACATGCCGTTTTGCCTAGCCTGATTTTCGTCGCATTTCATGACGTCGGTGCACTTTTCGACATGACGTTACACTCGGACTATCGATATTCCGCTGCATTTTGCCCTATTACTCAATTAAACACCAAATTCTATCTTAGATTAAAGCATATAAGGTAAGGTTGTCATGCGAAAATTAATCTGTTTAAATGGTATAAAAGATGTAGCGATGAGAGTTGAATGAAACTAATATCAGTAGGGTAGACTTCATATACTGTGTTGATATTAGTGCTATAATAAATTAATTTGTCAAATCTTTCATTAATAGCCCGTTTTTTTATGAATAAGAGGCTATTTAGTATTCTGGTGGGCAATTAAACAGTTCAATCAAGGTTTGTGAGTTTTGGATTCTTTAGACAATCGAAAAGTGGCATGAGTTTTTGACGTTTCATGACGTTGTAACGTCACAAAAGTGCGCCGGGTGGCAAGTGGTCATTTTTTAAATCGTTTAAATATTTTATTGATATTATCATTTGATAAACTTTTTTATCTGTTTCTCAGTACAGAATTGAATGTAGTTTAAGATGATAAAATAAATAATTCGATCGCATTACGCATATTAAAATGATCGGGTCAGTCCACGAACTTTTTGATACCCCCTCGTACAATTAAGAACGAAATCTAGAACTTAATATACGAATTTTGTAACCGCATTCACTAAAAGGGAACTTGCTTACCTAATAAAGCACGCAGGAAATCGACTTGCTCGAACAAGACATACAGTCTACCAAAATGAAATAATATAGTAGTAATGGAGATATATTAGAAACCTAATTGAACTATCCGATATAGTGCTGGACTTCTACTTGGGAAGTCCAAAAGTAATATAAGTGGTTTATACATGTTTGCAACATTGACGACATCTAAAGTTTGATACGGATATCTCAATCGAAATCAAGCCCTTAGAAACGAACTAAGTTATATTAATTCATCCTACCGGTTTAATTGTAAAACAAGAAATCATATTATTTTTGACGTCGTTTTGATTCCGTAACTATAGCAATGAAATGAAAAGAATCCACCCAGGGATCGCTTGAAAACCTGTTCTAGACTCGTTTAAGAAATGTTGATAAACACAAAGACAACACATAATGGAATCTATAATTCATCACCTAAACTCGCATATTATAATAGTCACAAATGTTAATAAAAAATTAAACTGCAAATCGGACAGGGAAAAAATGCACGTTTATTACAAATCTTGTAAACAATATCATCCTGCCTACATGACAAAAGTAATTTGTTAGTTAGTCTAACAAACCTACCTGTTTATAGAATGATGCGACGCAGATTGATACTGAACGTTTGTTTATACATGTTTGATACCAAAGCAGTGCTGTTGTTAGGGAATGCTGTTATATTTTGTTTATATTTGTATCATGTTACTAATCTTTCTGTCAAATATATATCGCTTTATTTGAATTTGAATAATTAGGGAATATGCAGGGGACATCCATAAGTGATTATTATGACAAATTTTAACCAAAGTGACATCTCTCGGGTAATCTGCAATAATTAATGATATCAAAATGCCAACGTTGGTGAGATGAAATCGGCTGTGTCATTGCAAGTACACTTTTCAGAACACAACTCGATAAAGGCCTTGTAAAGTAAACTACCTTCCGACAATCAGGAAGCAAATTCGAACTTCTATGTAAAATGACAATGCTATTTTACTGAATCCTATGATTTATTTCTTGAACATTTCATATATTTTATCGAGATGATTAAGTGATTACGTTTCATAAATTGTATTTTAAAATTTTGACATCTTCATTGGACCATCAAAAATACAATTTACAGTGATTTTTAGTTATTTGACTTTCTGACAGATTAGTTTCATTTTCAGCTCTGTGTTGTGTTGGTCAATGCGAATTAGGGTTGTTGTCTGTAAATTTCAATCTTGTGTTCCATTTTGTGGCTAGCGTTTCTTAACGTAGCCTGTCCGATTTGTATTATCTTTTCACATGACTTGATTGTGTTTGGTAGGGTTATAGTTGATTAGATAAGTAAATGTCCATCATCGTCTTGAGTAATTGCATCGATTCATGTTCTCGCAATATCAACTAATTACACATGCACTGTAGGTACAATATCAGACTGACTTTGGTGCATCCACTGTACTTGAAAACGTTTTGAGAAATAAAATTAATAAAGCCTATTTTAAAAACAATTGAAATAATAAACATGAACTGAATATCAAGTCGATGTGTTAATTGGTATTGATGGTTTTGAAAGGAACGAGACAGGTGTAATGTTCTGGTCAGCGAATGCTTGATGTAAAAGATTCAAAAGTATTATGGTAGGTTGCAAAAACTATATTACACGTACAATGATGTTCGTACACAAATCTGACGGATAGACAGACTGAAAGTGATACAAATCTTCACATTTTTCATAAACAAATAATTCAATCTTTATTTATACATTTTTAAAATGCATTTTTTCTGTGGTTGCTCTTTCATTTAACGTGTGATGTGAACTATATGTACAATGAAATAAAAGTAAAATTCTGTACACACTGTTCCTTTTTATCATAGAACAGCATTGGGAACTTACGATAAGCGTATGTGTCTCCAGAACAGGTGATATGGGTTCGATACTACTCTGCATAGTTCCATAGTCTCTACGATATTTATCCACATCAGTAACGGAGATGAGAGTTTGAAGTCATTCGAAGAGAGCATCTAGTGATCAGCGCTGCGCACAGAACGGGGTAGGTACTTTTAATATCACATGCTATGAGTACCTTGTTATGTACGTCTATATAACTGTTAAAACACGCACAGTGTGTTGTGACTAGGACTTAAATGACTGTTTTTGTCACTTCAGTGGGATCTACATGTGTAATGTACTTGTATACGTATACGAAATTAGAGAGCATTTTCAATATTAAGGCATGATATCTCAATACAAAATCCTGTCGAGAGTTAGTTCAAAATATGTGCACTGTCTTTCGATTAGCGGTGTAGATTGAAGATGTTTTCGTTCAGATTTGCACATACGCTAAACAAATCCCTAGTCCTGGATATAGTACAGATTCGCACGTAAGAACACTTTCGCACACTGTGTGATTTCAGCTCTATAAATTGCGGACCTTCGCAAATGCTGATCATTTTCACTATAGCTCCTTATCAATCGGAGTGCTATAAAGTGTTTCTACATTATGTCTAATTCACGGCAATTAAATGTTTTACTTATGTTGCATGCAACAATCTCGCTGGGTTTTACTCGCGAACCTGCGTGTTCCAAATTTCACTATGAAGAGAAATTGCTTGAAAAGATCATTAGACAAGAAATTAAAGTAGAAACTTTAGAAACAGAAATAAAGAATACTTTGAAATCGATAACGACATTTATGGAGAGAATGGAACAGAAAATAGACAACAAGGCGGTCGATATGAACAACGAGGTTAAGTTAGAAATGGAAAAAGTGTCCGTGTTTGTCGATAACGTAAAACAGAGGATGGACAGTTTCGCTGATGATATGACAGATAGAGAAAATGAGTTGCAGCGCCTGGCAGGTAATATTATCTACATCGTTTTTTCATAAATTTTGAATAAATTATGGAAAAAAGGTACAGATCCAATACATTTGAAGGAAGATGTCAACTATCAGCTTTGTGTAAGACATAATTCTATATTCATATCAAACTAGTTTCAGCGAACATCTGTTCATAACATATCGATGCATTGTTCGTAGTATTACGATATCAAATTATCATTAACTACACTTAAGAAATCTTTTAAGAGTGCATGTGATTTTACCATGTAATTTTTTTATTTGTTAACATTTATGCATGAAATTTTGTCTATAGGATAGGTTATTGACTACCTCAAGATTGAATCAATAAAGTATTCTCTTCGAAATTAAACGATGCGGTTCATTGAACCGTGAAAAATCAAAACAAGCAAAATTACCGGGAATTTTACACATACGTGCAAATCATGTTGAAGTAGGGTCAATTTGAATTAAAGTTATATCACCAAATTCAAAAAAACACAAGATAATAAAAAAAAATTACTCAACAACATGGTACTTATCAACTTATGAACATTATTTTTATGTTGATGGTCAAAGGGAGGTAACTCTGCCAAAATTTTCCTTTTTTGGATAAAAGTGGGTATTTCTAATCCTCAATTGTACTTAATTCGAACAATAGTTTAAATAAACAAATGATAAGCACATATGCTTGAAAATAAAATTTAAAAGCAAAGCGGTCAAATAGCTGCATCAAGACCCAGACAAACGACCGATGAATTCTCTGCATTTTTAATCGGATGGATATCTAAACAACTGAATTTTAATTCCAAATATCCCAGCTACATATGTTGAAAATTTTACCATGATCCATCAGGTATTGACTGACCTATCGTTAATATATGTATGCACACTTCTAAAATTTGTTAAATATATATGTTGCTACCATTTTATCGGTTACCACTTTCAGATAAAGTCGACGTTCCACGGATCGCATTTAATGTGTACAATGTGAAAGACGTCAATATAGTGAAGAAAGGACAAGGTTTTATATTTACAACAATTCAACTGAACGAAGGGAACGGCTATGATTCAAGCAATGGAATATTTACTGCGTCAGTTGCTGGACTTTATTATTTCACCGCACACGTGTGCAGCCAACCTGGTAAACACGCACTTTATGGTATAATGATTGATGATCAAATCGTTGCTGCTAGTGTACAGCATGAAAAAGATCATCACGGCTGTAGCTCTGTAAGCACTGTCAATATTCTGAAAACAGGCAGCACTGTGAGTGTACAAAGTACTTACACTAACTCAAATAACCAGTTATATCAAGACAGTCACCGACGCATATCATTTAGTGGCGCACTGCTTCATCGATAGTAGTGTAAAGTAACATTGTGAAACATAGACAATATCATCGTGTACTCTTACATGTACGAGGGGTGATCAATATATTCGTGAACTTTCCTTTGAATTTTTAAAATGTTGATTCTGGAACAATTATAATGCCAACTATGTACGAAATCAAACAAATATGTCGCATTTCAATAAATTGATTTAATGATGAGACATCACAATTTACTTGATGACGACACTTATTGTTACCAATGGGAAGAGTACACTGTCGAGCATCTTGGACAATACGTATTCAAAGTAAAGAGCAAAGACGTGCAAATAAGAATAACACCACTCCTGAAAAAGATTACTCGAACATGTTGTATGTGTATTATTTGCACTCTTAATCAACGAACTTCACAAGATGTCATTGTTTATGTGATTGTAGAAACTGTGTAATTCTATGTACTGTTTTGATATGTATTTTGTTTTGAATTGTCTGTTAACCATAATATCCATGTTTGAATATATGTTCGTAACTTTGACAATGTACGTTGTACACGTCTTTGAAAATAAATTATGTTCTGTTCTGTCATACGGATATCTCGACAAAATGAGGATAAATAGAAGAATTAACTCGGTGGTAGGGTCATTTTCCTAATACTCACAACGAAATAAAAGGCACCATTCCGAACCAAATGTCACTGGCGAAAACTTATGAAGAATACAAGCAATTAATAGTTTACTACTACATTCCAACCGTGTACACTTTGTTAAATACCTTAAACACCTCTTAATTAAAATAGTTCCGTACGCTCACCGAAGAACGCACTTCCAAAAACATAAATCCAATTTCGAACACATTCCATTAACTAATAATAAAGACGACGTGGTGTTTTCCTGTGGTTTACAAACGCCAACATGTATTCCACATAACGAATAATGTAACCCATTTGTATCGCGGAAACAACGTATCGACTACCATTGACTTGGACAATTTTGAGACGTGTTTTGTGTTGCCTTGTGGTCCACATGAGACGAGCGGAGATCACCCAATTATATCGGGTGATTTAAATGCTATTGTATATAAGAGGACAGTGTGAATAAAAGTGCTCCACCATGTAATCCCCGCCTATCTAACAAACACATTGACAGTTTGAAAAGAATGTCTAACATGAAACATGTTGTAGTATGGAACCACTGAGTATCACAGAAAGTACTCAAACTGAACAATGATCGGTGAAACAAGTGTGTTATACATGTGAAGGTGAGACATGACAATGTTATATACAAGTAAGTAAGTACAAACAATATTCAAGAAACAGACAGCACTGTGAGCGTTCAAAGTGCGTACAACACTCACAAGAACATATTTACCAAGAGCGATTACTGAAACCTATCATTTAGTGGCTCGCTGGTCCATCGATAATGGTATTAAGTGGTGTACGTGGCTTCATTCGACACAGACTTGTAACAGGCACATTGTAAAAACATTCTTACAGATAGTCCGTTTGCTAGCTTTAACACCAATGAGTCCTTTAATCTCAAACACTCCGGTAATTGTTCGTCGCATGATGTTATTTATCTTCCAACCTGTAAAAAGTGTCTGAAACAGTACGTTGGACACACTAACCAACAAGTGTCTAAAAGAATGAAAAGTCATTGTTTCAACATAAATAATTTTGATGTGACATATGCCACCCAATCGTCTAATGTCGCTGTCCATTTCAATTCTACGGATCATTCAATATCCGATTTTTCATTCATGCTAATTGATATTGTACATGGTACTATACAATGTCTTTGTAAGGAAACATTCTGGATACATAAACTTAAAACTATGTATCCAGATGGTTTGAATGCTAAGGTTATCTACGAAATATAGATTTAGCGCCTTAACATGTGTTCTACACTATAGCTGAAATCGTTAGTTCCTATCTTTCTGTTTTATATATTACACCGTTCAATCCGATACATAGAAAACAGTTGGCACTTAGAAGACAGTTGTCAGTGTTTATGTACGCAAAACTCGCGGAAGTAAGTATTGCTTGTTTTTATATTCCTTTTGAAGGGTCTGAACAAAACAAAGTGTGTACATTTATTCGCTGTTAAAAAAGGTTTCAGTACACAAAATTCTGAGCAAAACCGTGAATTATTTAGGGAGATATCATGAAAAATGTATGCGATTGTTTACAAAAAAACGCGTTATTTGAAACTTTGATCACCAAAAAGGTATTTTTTGACAAATCCTTACCCTTTGACTTATACCATGACGAAATTACATCCATCCCCCGTCTATATGCAGATTAACACACTTTTATTCGTCCTTTTCGCCGAGATATAAGAGTTTAAACATGACATGGTGTCATATTTTTGAGAACAATGGAGACAGTTGATGATTAAAAAAGATCACATAGAAATCAGTCGCAAGGGTATAGATGATAACAATGAAGACAGTCTGAACGCAACATTTTTGGAGCGCAATAACATAGAAATAACTTTGGTATACTTAAGTGCCATAACTGGATTTTTATAATGCGCTACCAAACTACCAATGATTTTTTTTTTGATAAATCCCATTCATACTCTTACTGACCAAGTTCATCATCATAGACCTGAATCAAAGTATTAATCGGGACGCAATATATATATGCTTGTTTTGAACATGTTTAAAGTAAACGTGGTAAGGTCGGAGAGCTTCCTGACCAACGCATTTCCGTCACGTTTTTTCCACGTTGACAAATATCCTCTCCGATTGACAACGATTTGTCATGATTTGAACATTTTTAGATCTATGTAGAAGGGTATGTAAATTTGACCTTTAAATATATCAAAAACGTCTATCGGACATGAAAGTCGAACCCCTTTTGGAACATTTTTCATACATGGCACCATGAACAAAATTGCGTGTTTTTCTATGTCGCTGTTGGAAAGAAGCCTGTGTTTTTGCATGTGTATTTTACGTTATGATAGCATGTACAGCATACGTATTACCCTAGAGAACACAATAGAGAAGTTAATTAATGGTTGTGTTATTTTTTTAACTCCGGTACTACATATTTACACATACCAACTCTCCGAAAACAACATACTATCAATACATTTATGAAACCGGTATGTACATCATAACATGCTATTTCGTTTAAACTATATTTTACTTTTATGTATCTTAAATCATCTTTGAATTAGAAGTAGAAAAGTGTGTGGGTAGTTATGTTACTTTCACCAATCTGATTTGGAACCTATGACACTACTTTATAATTTGGGAAATGCATCTAAATAAAACCCGGCTAAATATACATATGTTGGTACATGCTTTGTACTGACGTGTTCGTCACCTAAAATACGAAAGCAACTTATCCATTAATACAATATAAAATGCTACAAGTTGTGCAGTAGAGACAATTCTGACCTCATGTTATTACAGTTTTTGGTAAACAATTTACAAAAAAACCCAAATCAATGCATATAGTGATTATAGGGATAAGATTATTAGTGGAATGAAATATTGTCACGTAAAATACTATTGTAGGGGTGAAATAGCATGAAAGACTAATTTGGAACAAAACTAATGCTAACTAAAGGTTGTTTTAGCGCATCTAAGAACGATTTATCTGTTAAAAGTACAGCTTAAAATGCTAAGCATTGCTTATAGCTGCATCATTGAACATCTATATACTGTCATGTAAAATACCAGTCTTGAAACATATTTTTCAACAACAATTAACAAACGTCAAGCCTTTATTCTGGAAGCAAAACTTGTGTACACATAACTCAGTTTTATCATACATTATTTCTGAAATATATCCAGTAACTAATTATGGTTATTTTTCTGTTGTGCTTCCATGAAAGTCATGTGCAGTCGTCTGGAAATTTGAAAAAATTCATTTGTTTCCAACGAGACACGAGCTCTTCCAAATTGTACAGTGAATATTTCGTTTTTATTTAAATCTAATGAAAGAAAATATTATATAGTGATAAAAACTTTAGCAAATATTAAGTAAAGCATTGCCAGCCTGCCAATAATCAATTGTCATATTGGCTCAAATAACTCTGGATTTTTATTTGTATTTTACGTGACGAAAGTTATACGGTTATCAAACACATGATTGCTGTCATAATGCACGCTTTTTTGCCAAGTTGTGAAAGCTAATAACTTAATATATATTTGATAAATGTAACAGATAGCATTTCTTTCTCATCAAAATCAATAATTGCAGTAATTTAGTACACTTTATGTAACTACACAGACTAAAAGTTATACACATTTTTACTCTTCTATTATCAAATGTCAAATAGTTAGCTTGATTTACATGTAGATTGCACAAATACTAAAATACTACACCAATATCTTTCAAAAATAAATATTTATTATGCCCCATATGTCAATGGTTGACCATTTCTGTCGATGAGCAAATAATAGACCATTCGTGGTATATGTACCGTAAAAATGTCATTCTATTTATGTGGTATTTCCATGTATATATTGACTGTAAACATCAAATGTGTCCCAATGGCACAGAATAAGATATATTCCTTATCATTTTTATCGTTGTAATCACTTTTTTTTTAAAAAAAAACCGTCACGTAAGTATACAGTCACGTAAAACCTTTTTCGCACTAAGATGCATTTTTTCTTCATTCATTGTCTATTACTGATGATGAATTTTCTATATAGTGAAATCCGACATGTGCCAGACATATTACAAGGAATAAATAACCATTCCTTAATAAATAAGCGAGTTGTGGCTGTCACGTAAGAATACAACATAAATGTCCCGGTAAGGTACAGGCTTAAAATAGACTGATGTATAGTTTTTGTTCGTGTGTTTCGGTAAAAAATATGTGTATTTATCGATAGTGCTTGTATCAATAAACAAACTGGTTTAAATAATTTATAAATTACCACAAGCGTAAGCGTTGCTATCGCATCCACAAAACAGTGCCACGTAAAATACCTCTTGTAGGTGACACGAACTCTGTCGAAAAAATATCAAAGCAACAAGTTCATAGCACTCTCGCGCATTTATGGGTTCATTTTCCAACTTATTTGCTTACATATAAACAACACATTTAAGATGTTTTGACTAGTTACTAATTATGAGAAGCATTTAAATTATATATTTTGTGTCCGTGACAGCCGATTTTGAGTAGAGTGTCATAACTTGGGGGCTTGTATATTTTTTCAAGTTCATTATTTCTAATATTATTTGTATTTATTTTTGAGAAACCATATAGTATTAGTGATAGAAATTGATTTAAGACTTCTCACACTCGATAATTCGTTTTTATAAACATTATTATAGTGGTGACTCAAATTTTGAGAATGCACGAAGAGTGTTAATGGGATTTATCAAAAAAAACATTGGTAGTTTGGTAGCGCATTATAAAAATCCAGTTATACACATTGGTACTTAAGTATACCAAAATTATTTCAATGTTATTGAGCTCCAAAAACGTTGCGTTCAGACTGTCTTCATTGTTATCATCTATACCCGTGCGACTGATTTCTATGTGATCTTTTTTAATCATCAACTGTCTCCATTGTTCTCAAAAATATGACACCATATCATGTTTAAACTCTTATATCGCGGCGAAAAGGACGAATAAAAGTGTGTAAATCTGCATATTGACGGATGATGGATGTAATTTTGTCATGGTATAAGTCAAAGGGTAAGGATTTTTCAAAAAATACCTTTTTGGGGATCAAAGTTTCAGATAACGTGTTTTTGTAAAAAATCGCATACAATTTTCATGATTTCTCCCTAAATAATTCACGGTTTTGCTCAGAATTTTGTGAACTGATACCTCTTTTAACTGCCAATAAATGTACCCACTTTGTTTTGTTCAGACCCTTCAAAAGGAATATAAAAACTAGCAATACTTACTTTCGTGAGTTTTGCGTACATAAACACTGACAACTGTCTTCTAAATGCCAACTGTTTTCTATGTATCGGGTTGAACGGTGTGTATATGCCACGTATAGAAATTGTTGTGCATCATGTATGATCCGATTTATTAATTGCACTACTGTATTACCTCTACTCGGCAACCATTGTATTACTGTCCCCTTTTTATTATTATAATGCATATTATTCATTTTTGTTTTAATAATTTTTTGTCTATATATCTTACAGATTTATTCTAACTTCTTATGTACTAGCTTTTTTGTTTCTTTTATTGGGCAATGCTCTTTAGAGGTTGTATATGTACTGTATATTGCTTATTAGCCATATTGTTCCTTCACGTACTTAATTTATCTGTCGTTGTTTTAAATATGTATTGTGCATTTTACGTAACGTCATTTGGCGCGTCCGCTTTTCAGTGCATGTTTACGTTACGTTATCATTATTGTTTATTGTTATTAATTTGTTATGACTCGATGAAGCCGTTAAGGCGATACATCTTAATTTATATGAGTTTGGTGGTTAATTTTCTTATTCATGTGGTTTATGAATCACATACAATATCATTGTGTACAGGTGTGTGTATGCTTGACGTAAACTTAATGATGTACGAGGGGCGTTTTTTATGGTTCGAGGGAAAATTTCGACATTTGCTAAAACTCATTGATGTTTTGCAAACACATATTCACCATTTAGTCACATTTTCTATTTCGATTTTATATTAAGGTGACGTTCCTTTTGTATCTTCGGTAACGTTAGAAATGGCTATCCGGGGTAAATTTGACGTCACGCCCAAGAACTCGTCAAAGTAACATGTTGCCCCAACCAAACTGCTACCAATTAACCTCGACCTTAATAACTGTATGCAATGTTCGCGAAGGAAACATAACACCATTTATTAATTACGACAACGTTTAAATAGCCCAACAGTTGTATTGATGTCTTATTGACGCTGTATTAGAATTGCCCGTCAAGTGGCAGAAGATGATTGGACTTTTATCTTTAATGACTTGAAAATTAGAAGTAATGAACCACTGCCTGTTTAGAACGTTAACTGCCACTGAGTCAGATGCATGAATATTATAAACACTTCCAGACTGCTACAGATATGATCACTGGAAAGGACGACATGCTGTAAATCAGACACCAGACGTTGTGTAGGAAGTTTCTGTTTGTATTTTGTAACTACTGGTTTCACGACCGTGAAATTAAATACCTTGAAGCGATGTATATTCCGGAATAGTTCCGGTCAATATATCACGAGTTGGAGTTCATATGCGTAGGACATTATCACGATGGCCGCAGTATGTTTGTGAGATTTGTTTAAAACTTTGGAATATGTATAGCGTATGGTCAGTGATAATGTTGTACCGAGTATTCATTACTGACGTTACTATGGCATCATTGTCATTTCATGAAACGCCCACATGCGTTCGATTCATGGAACAATTTATTTCATGAAATGTTCTACATTGTTTGTGCATTCAAAAGTTCTATAAAGTAATTTAAACATATGATAAACAATATAGAGCACTGTTATGGAACTCAAAGAACGTCCCGTGTAAAAGTTTGAATTTTTGTCTATTATTTGTATTATATATAAGTGTCTATTGATTCCTTTTGTCTGCAAGCGATTGCAAAATACAGATCTCAGAGCAAACATAACGAGAAAGTAATATGAACAATACTCGATTGTGTTATTACAGTATTATGTTTGATGTATCGGAAATATTGCTCGTTTTTTTTGGAAAATTGCAAATTTATCTTTTATATTGTAGAACGCGATGATAACTAGTACTTCAACATTTGATAATAAAGCAATTTAAGATAAAATAGTCAAACTACGGTTATGCTTATCAAAATTACGAAGTTTTCAAGGGTTTTATTTGTATTTGAACTGTTTTCTCACGAGTTTAGACTTCAAGAAAGAAGTTGGAGGCAAATTGCAGACACAAGCACCTGGCAAGATATCAGCAAAATATCACAATGTCAACTCAGTCGAGATAACTTCGGCGGTAGTTCACAATTGAGAGCACTCCACGGATCAAACTTCAGTAAACTACATTCCGAAAAATAGGTATCGCTTTGTCTAACACAACATTTTATTTGTTCTAGTGACCTTCAGTTTGATTGTATTTCGTTGAATATCGAACTTTACTTAAAGTTTGAAAAAAACTACTCATTGTGACCAAGTTTCATAATTATTTGGCAACAAGTGTGACATTTTATCTAAAGATATCGTCCAGTGGACAGACGAAGAGAGACATTAACTTCATATTGTTACTACTATGGGTCTCTGGCGAAAACTCCTGCTGTCTTAGTATTTTTTAGCAATTGTTCTAAATTACTTACCCATTTTCTATTTATCATGTTTTATTGTTCGGACTAAGTATATTAACGTTGGAAACTATGCGATCAATACTTAATTATATTCAAACAATCTGACGTTCGAAAGGCCTATAGATCTAGCTGTAATCGTGCCTGGTTCAGAAAAGCAGTATACTGGATCGATTCTGGTAATCTAGCGAAATCATGTTCTCGCCAAGAACGGTGACATGAGTTTAATATCACTCGTTATAATGAGCTAGATGTACGTTTTGGTGTGTCCAAATTCCTCATACCTTTATGCATCAAACTTGACATGACTTAGTGTTTAATATCACTCTAGGGGTAAGCATGTTTCCATGAAAACATTGGGTTGTGTTAGGACAACTGTTAATGTTAAATATCACTCTAGGGGTAAGCATGTAACCATCACAATATTAGGTTTGTGTTAGGACATCACGTACTATAAATGTACGTAAAGACACTCTTGATTCATAAAAGACGGTATAGTAAGATCTGCAAGTGTTCCAGGGGCATTATTGTACACGAATGTTATACATTGTATTACTTATAACATGGAAAGAGTTACACTTTACTTTAATTTGACGCGGTATATTGCTTCTTAGGAGCCATTTCAATACATGTAAACTTACTTTCGTTGATCAGTGTATATAATTTTTATTTTGTACACGTTGAACAAACGCCAAACAAATCACAAGTCCTGAATATACCACACATTTTATGTGTGTGGTACATGTATTAATTATATAAATTGTGAACTGTCGGAACTGTTGATCATCTTCATTATAACAAACTTAGAAATTAAGGGTTATAAAATTCGAAATTATGTTTAATTTAATAAAATTAAATATTTTACTTATGTTGCTAGCAACAACAATTTCGCAAAGTTTTACTCGAGAAACCGCTTGTTCCAAATTTCACTATGAAGAGAAATTGCTTGAAAAGATGATTAAACAAGAAATTAAAGTAGAACCAATGGAAACTGAAATAAAGAAAACTTTGAAATCGATAACGACATTCATGGAAAATATGAGACACAAAATAGACAACAAGGTCGTCGATATGACCGACGAGGTTAAGTTAGAAATGGACAAAGTGTCCGTATTTGTTGACAACGTAAAACAGAGGATGAAAAATTTCGCTGATGATATGACGAATAGAGAAAATGAGTTGCAGCGCCTGGCAGGTAATATTATTTACATTGTTTTTTAAATTACTTTTAAATAAATCTGGAAAAAAGCCCAGATCCAATACATTTGAACGAAAATGTCAACACTCAGTTTTTTGTAAGACATTGACAATAGTCATATCAAACTAGTTTCAGCGAACAATTGAATAATATAGCGATCATCGTAGTACTATGATGTTAAATTATCATTAACTATCTGTTGCTACCATTTTATCAGTTACCATTTGCAGACAAAGTCGACGTTCCACGGATCGTGCTCAATGTGTATAATGTGAAAGACGTCAATGTAGTGAAGAAAGGACAAGTTTTTATCTTTACAACAATACTATTGAATGAAGGGAACGGCTATGATTCAAGCAATGGAACATTTACTACGTCAGTGGCTGGACTTTATTATTTCACCGCCCATGTGTGTAACCATGTCGGAAAATATATGCATTATGCAATACTTGTTGATGGTCAAACGGTAGCTGCTAGCGTACAGTGGGATAAAAATCATTCTTCTTGTAGCTCCGTCAGTACAGTAAGTGTTCAAAAAACCGGCAGCACTGTAAATGTACAAAGCTCGTACATTGCATCAACTAACATTGTAATCCAAAGTAGCACAAGACGAATATCATTTAATGGTGTATTGCTTCATCGTCAATAGATATCAGTGAGATTCATGGGTCACAGACAATAGTATTGTATTTGTACACAATGTGATTAAGATAGTCAACTATTTTTTTTTGGGGGGGGGGGCAAATTAGTCAGTTTGACACAAAAATGGAGAATTTCCTCTTTCAGGGAAGAAAATAATTAATCCAGGCTAGAATAGTTTCTTTGCAAATTAATCAGTTTCACACAAAATTTGTTAATTTCCTTTTTCGAGCCCCAAATAACGTAAATGATATAAAGAGATTCTAGCGATATCAAATTTTCAACAGAAAACAGTGACGTCGTCTTGATGCGGTAACTATAGTATTGCAATAAAAATCATCTGATCAAGGCTTGTTTAATGACCTTTGTTCTCTAGATTTGTTGAAGAAATGTTGATCTCCTAAGAAAACTTATGGCGAATCCTATATTTATTTGCATATTCTCGTAGATTGCCAATGCTTCAAATTTTATCAAAAAGATGAAAGATAATCGGACAGGGAAAAAGTCGATGACTTGCAAATCAAATGTCGAATTGACCTCATGTTTTGTTTTTAATTTCTCCAGTTTATGGGGCATGTTTATTTTGGTTCTTATCTAAATTGTCCAATCTATATGGCTTTATTTGAATTCTTTCCCAAGAGAAGAGACAGGGGACATATCTCAAGCGATTACAAATATATCTTTTCATAGAAGAATGCGACGCAAATAGTTTATTAAGACATGTTTGATACCAATGCAGTGTTGTTGTTAGGGAACGCGGTTATATCATGTTTATATGTGTACCATGGTACTTATCTTTATTGTCAAACATATATCGCTTTATTTGAATTTGAATTATTAGAGAAGATGTAGGGGACATCCACTAAGTGTCTTACGTGATTATTATGACAAAATGTGATCACAGTGACATCTCTCAGGTTATCTGCAATATATTAATGATATCAAATTGCCAAAGATGACGAGATGAAATCGGCTGTGTCATTGCAAGTACACTTTTCAGAACACTACTCGATAAAGGCCTTGTAAAGTAAACTACGTTCCGACAATCAGGAAGCAACTTCAACTTGTATGTAAAATGGCAATGATATTTTACTGAATCCTATTACTTAGGTATTAAACTTTTCATATATTTTTTAGAGATGATCCATGTGATTAAGTTTCTTTCAGAGTATATACAAATTTTGACATCTTTATTTGACCATCAAAAATACCATCTACAGATATTCTTAATTATTTTGACTTTTCTGAAAGATTAGTTTTATTTCTTGATCTGTAATGTGTTGGTCAATGCGATGTATGGTTGTTGTCTGAAAATTCCCTTTATATGTTCAATTTGATGGCTTTTGTGCAAACTTATTTTTGAACGTAGCCTGTCCGATTTGTAGGGTTTGGTAAGGTTACTGTTGATTAGATAACTAAATATCGCACTTGATACAGACGGTATAACTATAAACATTGTGACCAAGTCTCATCATTTGTTGACCCAAATTACAAAAGTATTCTCTATAAAATGTTTACAAACACTTCATCGTCATCTTGAGTAATTGCAAATGAATATTAAGTGGGTGTGTTAATTGGTATTGATTGTTTTGCAAGGAACAAGACAGGTGTCATGATCTGGTCAGCGAATACTTGATGCAATAGATTCCAAAGTATTACGGTTGGTTGAAAGAAACTATATAACACGTACAATGACATCTGTACACAAATCTGTCGGACGGACAGACTTAAGGTGATACAATTCTTCACACTTTTCATATACAAATCATTCAATTTTTATTTATACATTTAAAATTGCAGTTTTTCTATAATTGCTCTTTCATTTAAAGTGTTATGTAAACGTTATGTACACTGATATAAAAGTGCAATTCTGTTAATACAGTATATAACTGTCATAGAACGGCCTTTGGAATTTTTGATAGGCGTGTTTGTCTCAGGAAAAGGAGATATGTGTTCGATACAACTCTATCTGGTAATATAGTACCATACTTTAGTTTTCATTCTGATAGATCAAGTGATAAGCGCGCTGCACATGAAACGGGGTAGGTGGTTTCAATGTCACATCCTATTAGTGTCTTGTTATGTATGTCTAAGTGACTACTTTTAGTCACTACATTGGGATCTGCATGGGTTACATATTAGTGAACGAATACAAGATATGAGAGCATTTTCAATATCAAGGCATGGTTTCTCGATGAAATGTCATATTGAGTGCTTGTTCAAAACATGTGAACTGTTTTTCGATCATCAGTGTAGATGGAAATTGTTTTCGTTCAAGTTTGAACGTACGCCAAACAAATCACTAATTCTGGATATAGTACAAATTCGCACGTAAGCACAATTTCGCCCACAGCGAGATGGCAGCTCTATAAAAAGCAGAACGTCGCAAATGTTGGTCATTTTCACTATATGCTCCTCATCAATTAGAGTGATTTAAAGTGTTTCTACAATATGTCTAATTCACAGCAATTAAATATTTTACTTATGTTGCTTGCAACAATCTCGCTGGGGTTTACTCGCGAACCTGCGTGTTCCAAATTTCACTATGAGGAGAAATTACTTGAAAAGATGATTAGACAAGAAATTAAAGTAGAAGCAATGGAAACTGAAATAAAGAATACTTTGAAATCGATAACGACATTCATGGAAAGAATGGAACAGAAAATGGACAACAAGGTTATCGATATGAACAACGAAGTTAAGTTAGAAATGGACAAAGTGTCCGTGTTTGTTGACAACGTAAAACAGAGGATGGACAGTTTTGCTGATGACTTCAACAATAAAAAGAATGAGTTACAGCTTTTGGCAGGTAAAATATAAATTTGTTTGATAGAAATATAGCACTACAGTATAATACAATCAATTGGAATTTTTCGATGCAAACTAATAAGATTCACTGATGTTAAATTTAACGATGCATTATTGTTAACTAATGTAGTTAAAATACAAGTGTTTTCTATTTTCAGCACATATATGTACTATACATGTTTTGTTACAAATTGGGATATCTCATAAGCATAAACAATGTATCACTATAATCACTATATGAAGTACAAATAGTAAATTTCTAAATTATATATAATTATTAATATTTCGATAAAATACATTGTATATCATAATATACATATTCAAACAAAAGCATATCACATATTTTTCTGCTGAACATACTATTGCACATTATTGACATTTTATAGATCTAGAGTGTTAATCGACTAAATTGTTGTAACAGTTGAACTAAATAAACTACAGAAATTTTGTATTGTGAGGAATCAATTTGAAGCTAATACATGAACCTCTGTTTAACAGTTCATAATATTTAATTAGCATCATGTATTCCAATTTGAACAAACCTCGAATAACTTAGTTATTCCGAGAAGCACATTATACATCAATACTGAGTTGTATTCTGTATGTTGCTATCATGTAATCTCTTACTACTTTCAGATAAAGCCGACGTTCCAAAAGTTGCATTTAACGTGTACAATGTGAAAGATGTAAATGTTAAGACGAAAGGACAAGTTTTTATATTAACAACAATTTTACTGAACGAAGGGAACGGATATGATTTAAGCACCGGAATATTTACCGCGTCAGTTGCCGGACTTTATTATTTCACCGCACATGTGTGTAACAATTCTGGTAAACACGTATTTTATGGTATAATTGTTGATGATCAAATCGTTGCTGCTAGTGTACAGTATGATAACGATAATCCTAGCTGTAGTACTGTAAGCACTGTCAATATTCTGAAAACAGGCAGCACTGTGAGTGTTCAAAGTACTTCCAGTTCCTCATATAACCAGTTATATCAACACAGCGATTACCGACGCATATCCTTCAGTGGCGTACTGCTTCATAGATAGTCATGTAAAGTATCACTATGAAGCACACACAATATCATCGTGTACTCTTTCAAGTACGAGGGGTGATCAATATATTCGTGAACTTACCTTTTAAAATGTTGATTCTGGAACAATTATAATACCAAATATGTGCGAAATAAAACAAATATGTCGCATTTCAATAAATTAATTTAACGATGAGACATCACAATTTACCTGATGATGTCACTCATTGTAACCAATGACACGAGTATGCTGTCGAGCATCGTGGACAATACGTATTCAAAGAAAAATGCAAAGACGTGCAAGTAAATATAACGCCACACCTGAAAAAGATTACTCGAACAAACTGGATGTGGATTATTTGCACTTTTAATTAACGAACTGAACGAAGATGCCATTGTTTATGTGATTGTAGGAACTATGTCATTCTATGTACTATTTTGATGTGCATATATTTTGTATTATCTGTTAACCATGATATCCATCTTTGAATATACGTTTGTTACTTTGTACACGTCTTTGAAAATAAAAATAATGCTAGAACTGTTCAGTTCTGTCATACAGACATGTCGACATAATGAGGATAAATAGAAGAATTATATCGGTGGTAGGGTCATTCCCCTAATACTCACTACGAAATAAAAGGCACCATTCTGAACCAAATGTCACTGGCGAAAACTAATATAAAATACAAGCAATTAATAGTTCACTTCAACATTTCAACCGCGTAAACTTTGTAAAAGCAACTTTCACCCGATCATATGTACCACCTACCTAAAGCCTTTATGGAACTGAATTACCAGCAGCAACACATTAGTCGCTCTCCTAGTAAAATAAATGAAGCTTCTTATCGTTGATATGGGCATCCGAAACATAAGGGGTCTCCAATAACTGCATGGAATTAAAGTTTTGAAGCATTTTTATCTTGTTAGAGCTTCCTAATCGATATTACAGAAATGTTAAAGCAACTTTACAGTTCCTGGCATGACAAGTTAAAATGATACCGCCATGCGTATGACCATTCTGTGACAAATAACACAGGTGGTTTAAATGGTGCATCAACTTTTGTACGCTTACCCCAAAAACATTGTATATAACAAGATAGTTTGAATAAAAGCGCCCCAACATATATTCCCCTCTTATTTAGCAATCACATTGTCAGCTTGTAAAATAATGCATAACATGAAACATGTTGTAGTATTGAACCACTGAACAACACAAAAAGTACTCAAGCTTGTGAACACTGATCGATCCAACAAGTGAGTAATACATTTGAAGGTGAGACAAGATGATGTTATATACAAGACTCAATATATACAAAGTCATTTAAAAGGTTGGCAACTTGATATATTAATTCGTGTAATCTTCATTTTGACCGGTCGCATAATGCATTAGGAATATGATGATCAATGTGTATTTGATAGTGTACTTATTACTGTTGTTACTCTGTAAATAAGTACAATCAATGTTCAAGAAACAGGCAGCACTGTCAGCGTTCAAAGTGTGTACAACACTCACAAGAACATATTTACCAAAACAGCAATTACTGAAACCTATCATTCAGTGGCTCGCTGGTCCATCGATAATGGTATTAAATGGTTTATGGATCAGATACGATCATCGCATTGTGTACATGTGTACGTGGGTGAATCCAAACGTTCGTAGAATTTTGCCATAACGTTTTTATTTCAGAGTTATTGTCGTCATATTTATGCTGAATGAATACATTGGAATTTTCTTTACATACAAAGATTTATAGCGACCTGATGATAACCGTTTTAAAAATATTTATATCTTAAATAAGGTCGATGGCGTATACCGGAGCACACGGATAATTTGAAACACATTTTATTAATTTTTCCTAAAATATCTCAATTGTAGGACTCCCAAAAAATGTCAAAATGTTATGTATGATTGCATGATATCATTTAAAAACGTCTGTTTAAATTTCAGACTTCATCTCCGATAAATAATGTTTAAGTCGACACTTACATAATCGCACTATATAGACATAACCGCGTAAAACGCGTCTACCGGAATTTAAGGAAGCACGGGCTGCTATCAAAATCTTCGTAAAACTGGAATATACGTACGGCATGAGAGACAATACATGGTTTGAAACGTGTAGGTATATGTCCTGAAATAAATGGACATCGATAAATAAGTGGAATTAGTGCTTTTGTGTAGGTTACTAGAATTTAACAACCAAATAAAATACACCCGATATCGTTGACGTTGGTTCGCAACGTCGTCGAAAAAGACCAGAGCTATATAATAGCGGGTATAGCAAACCACTTAGATTAACCTTATAGGACAGCGCACACAGTGTTCACACACAATTAAAAATGCAAAAACTATTATCACGATGGGTATCCAAAAATACCTACATATTAGTCACTCGAGAAGCGAAAATGGGTCAAAACGTTAACGTTAGTATTGACAAACGTGGGGGTAAGTTTGACGTCCTTCAATAAATAACGCTGACGTGCTCCGGTATGCTGTTACAGCATGTGTGCGTTTCAATGAAAAATTCATGTAGTTTTGACTAATACAAGGAAGTTTGGCAAATCGTTTTGTTATACTTATGACCACGTTATATAAAAATTTGTAAGTATTTGAAGCTGTGGTTTGTAAGTTTTCTACGAACTTTTTTATTCACCCACGTATGTATGTTTGACATAAACGAAATGATGTACGAGGGGCGTTTTTATGGTTAAAGGAAAAGTTGCGACTTTGGATATTTGCTATAAACTCATTGATGTTTTGTAGACACATATTCGCCATTTAGGCACATTTATTCTTTCGATTTTATATTAAAGTGATGTTTCTATTGTATCTTCGGTAACGTTAGAAATAGGGAAACTCGGGTCCCTGTCCGTAGAGAACAATGTTATCAGGCGAGGTGATATCGTTCGGGTGTCGAGGTTTACCGAGCCATCCCGGCTATATGAACAATACTCGGTTGTGTTATCACCGTGTAATATTTGAAGTATTGGACAACATTGCCATTTTATCTTGTATATAGTAAAACGCGATGATAACTAATATTTAAACATTTGATAATTAAGCAATTTTAGATATAATAATCAACCTGCGGTTATGCTTATCTAAATTAAAAAGTTTTTTAGGGTTTTATTTCTATTTGAACTGTTTTTTACTAGTTTAGACTTGAAGACAGAAGAATGGGGCAAATTGCAGACACAAGCACCTGGCAGGATATCAGCAAAACATCAAAATGTCAACTCAGCCGACACAACATCGGCTGTAGTTCACATTTGAGAGCACATCACGGATCAAACTTCAGTAAACTACATTCCGAAAACTAGGTAATGCTTTATCTAACACACAGTTTAAATTGTTCTGGTGAACTTGACTGCAATTGCTTGAATATCAAACTTGACTTAAATTTTGAAAAAGACATTCATTATGACCAAGTTTCATAATGATTGGGCGACAAATGTGGCCTTTACTTTAAAGATTTGTTCCCGTGGACAGACGAAGAGCTACATTAACCTCACAATGTCACTACTATAGGTTTGTGACAAAAACTCCTACATCACCAGCTGTCTTAGTCGTTCTAGATTTACTTACACATTTCTTTTTGGCATATCTTATCGTTTGAACTAAATATATCAACATTGTTTGAAACTTTACATTCATTAATTTGTAAATACGAATTGTTTTCAGATAAACTCTATGTGGAAAGGTCTTTAGATCTGGCTGAAATTTGTACCATGGTTCAGGAACGTAGTATACTGGATTGATTTCGGTAATGTAGCAAAATCATGTTCTCACCAAGAACGGTGATATGTGTTTGATATCACTCGGTACAATGAGCTAGATGTATGTATGTGTCCAATTTTCTCATTCCTGACAAGAGTTTGATATCACTCTAGGGGTAGGCATGTTTCCATCAGAATATTAGGTTTGTGTTGGGACAGCACATGCTATAAATGCACATAAAGTCACTCGTGATTGATCACAGGCAATATAGTAATATCAGCAAGTGTTTCAGTGGCATTATTGTACACGAATGTTATACATTGTATTACTTATAACATCGAAATAATTACACTTTTCCTTAATTTGACGCGGCATATTGCTTCTTGAGAGTTATTTCAATACATGTAAACTGACTTTCGTTGACCAGTGTATGTACGTTTTGATTTTGTACCAGTTTGAACAAACGCCAAACAAGTCACAAGTCCGAATTATAGCACACATTTCAATGTGTGTGATGTAAATTCTATCATTTGTGAACTGTGGCAACTGTTGATCATCTTCACTATAACATACTTTGAAATTAGAGGGGTGTAAATTCGAAATGAAATTTAATTTAATTTAATCGCAGAGTGTTTATCGAGAAACCTTGTGTTCCAAATTTCACTATGAAGAGAAATTGCTTGAAAAGATGATTAGACAAGAAATTAAAGTAGAAGCAATGGAAAGTGAAATAAATAATACTTTGAAATCGATAAAGACATTCATGGAAAGAATGGAACAGCAAATGGAAAACAAGATCGTCGATATGAACAACGAGGTTAAGTTAGAAATGGACAAAGTATTCGTGTTTGTTGACAACGTGAAAAAGAGGATGGACAGTTTCGCTGATGATATGACAGATAAGAATAATGAGTTGCAGCTCCTGGTAGGTACAAACTGCAAGGTTAAGGATTGTTTTAGTTTTGTTGGTTTATTTACTTTTTTCTTCGCATATCCCTATTCGGTTTCTTATTTTCGTTTTATTAATAACCATTGTAAAACTATACAGCGTCGGAGTTAAGCATGGTACATAAACAGAGATTCCTAAACATTTTGTGGCGTTTGGACCCCAGAAATTAGGAAGTGTAAATCCTCAGTAAATTAATCATTTTTTATTTTCGTGTTTGTGCCTTTTGTGCTGAGCTGTTCATGTTGATTGCTGAGTGCTGCCTTTCCTGTCCGATATGGCATTCATGTTTATCTGAAAAGTACTGCAACGCTCCGTTTTATAATTACGACTTTACGACGAAAAACAGTTGTCAATGAGCTGTTTTCGTTATTTACTGAGCGATGCCTGTGTCTGTGATTCTAAAAAACTTGGAGTGGATACTTTAATTACAACTCTGATCATAAGCTGCTTATTATAAATAGTCCCTTAACATCATTGTTTACTATCATGTGCTACGCTGTAATAGTATCATACTTTCAGATAAAGTCGACGTTCCAAGAGTCTCATTCAATGTGTACAATGTGAACGATGTCAATCTTCTGAAGAAAGGACAAGTTTTTGTATTTACAACAATTTTGTTGAACGGGAACGGCTATGCTTTAAGCACCGGGATATTTTCTGCGTCAGTGGCCGGACTTTATTATTTCACCGCTCATGTGTGTAACCTAGTAGGAAAATATGTGCATAATGCAATAATTGTTGTTGGTCAAACGGTAGCTGCTAGCGTACAGTGGGAAAAAAATCATTCTTCTTGTAGCTCCGTCAGGACAGTTAGTTTAATAAAAAACGGCAGCACTGTAAATGTACAGAGCTCGTACACTTCCTCGAATAACATTGTAAACCAAAGCAGCACAAGACGAATATCATTAAGTGGTGTATTGCTTCATCGTTAATAGATATGAGTGAGGTTTATGGGTCACAGACAATAGTATGGTATTTGTACACAATGTGATTACGATAGTCGTCTATTTTTTTGGTCAAATTGTTGATGGTCAAACGGTAGCTCCTAGCGTACAGTGGGATAAAAAATATTCTACATGTAGCTCCGTCAGTACAGTTAGTGTTCTTTAAACAGACAGCACTGTAAATGTACAAAGCACGTACACTTCCTCGAATAACATTGTAAACCAAAGCAGCACAGGACGAATATCATTTAGTGGTTTATTGATTCACTGTTAAGGTAGAACAGTTAAAACAATTGGTTACTGACACTAGTAGTGTACACTTGTTAAATGTTATAAGTACACAAACATGTAATGCGTATATGGTTTTTATTATACATGATATCATGTTCATTTTTTGTATGTCTACATGTGAGTAGTGTAGCACCAATATCCCATATTTCGATGATTGTAATTTGCCCACTGCGAGCACTGGACCGTGAATTTTCAAATTAAGCAAAATGCACGTGCAAAACACGAAGTCTCAAAATGTTACATACACACCATCCACCAATACCCACACCAGGAAAACAAAAAACCGGAAAAATTACGATAACAGACCGTACAATAGAGGTTGATGAAACATACACGTCTAGTGACAGTAAATAGCCTGGTGTAGCTAAGGTCACCACGACCTTGCCATTTGACCAACCGACCTCAAAATTAGTAGGAGCCTACATCTGATGATTATCAACCTCACCGTAAAGTTTTACTATCTAAGATCCTATATTTTTATGTTTTGGACCAGTGATTTTTCAAAGGTAATGGTGAGTTTGACCTATGATCCAAATGACCATGAACAGTCGGACTGTCTGTGGAGGATGAATAATCTCCACTTAAAATGTTAGAATCCTAGGTTCACCCGTTTTGGAGTTATTGTTGGGAAACCATTCGGCATATCGACCAACCGACTATTTGCACGTAACGCTATGTACTGTGTTGGTGTTTTTATAACATTTAATGACTGTATGTGTATACAATGTGATTACAATATTCTAGGAAAATGTGTATTTCCTATTTCAATGATGAAAGTAATATTACCACAACCGAAATTGAACAGAAATAGTCTGGTATAAATATTTCTTCAACTAACATGGACATTGTATAATACCTACGTTATGAGTAAAAACCTGACAATCGTATACCTACGTTTATCTAATACTTATATTTCTCACCACATATGCTACTTTGTCTGACACATTCCACCAATTATTTCTTTTTGTTATTGTATTGTTTAGTCTTATTCAATATGTCACATTTTACATCTTATAAAAGCCATAGATGCAATATTTTATCTGCGTTTATCATAACTCTACTTATGGCAATTAGCATCAATATCTGTGGGTTGTCAAATTCATTTGTAATAATGTGTTATAAAAGGAAGTGTCATCTAATTTCAAGATCAGCCCTTATTGCAAAGAAAGTATGTTCACGCCTGATAGTAAAGACTAAGTATATATAAACTGATTCAGAGAATTAGCTTCAGTTTTCATATTCTGTACATAAATGATTTAAGTAGTACGGTGTTATTTTACCTTGAATAGCTATAGTGCTATAATTTGTGTTGCATGTGACCTTGAGTATTTTAGTGCTTGCAAAATATTACTTTATTATTTGAGAGCCGATATCGTAACTTTAAGGTGGAGAATATAATGTTTAATTAGCTATTGTGTTGTTATCCAATCTTTGAGAACATAATACTTATAAGTTAAATAGTAGAAACCAGCCATTTTAGCACACCAAATGGTTATTTATACCCACTTGAAACATGTCGCATATTTCTCTCATCGCATGTTAGACACACCGACAAGTGATGGATTCACTTACTTTAAGTGGAGCTGACACGAAATCAATGTTTCAGATGACCAGCTGGGTACTGTTGAGACAACGGCCTATATTCTAAATGATGGTATTCAGACGGTCGATGTTTTAACTGTGTGTATATCCGACGCCTGCTAATTATCAGCGGTCGACTGGATTGTCTTCGGTCCACAGGAACTGGGAACTAGTCTTAAATACACCAGACCGTAATTGGAACTTAGAAACAACCGCATTACAATTAGGTTATTACACAGCATTGCTATAGCTAACCGTACAAAGGGCGTGTACTTTCAGCCAGGTTGTGTCGTCTTTCATATTTCAAGGATATACTGGTAACGTACAATACTTTTAATATGGTATAGTTGTACCTTTAAAATGTTGTTTACAATATAAAAAGAAATCTAGAACTAAAAATACGAAATTTTAAACTGTATTTACTAAAATGGAACTTGCTTATGAAACAAGACACACATGAAGTTGACTTGCTCAAGTAGATTCTACAGTCTGTCATAATGAAATAATAGCAATGGAGATGTATTAGATACCTAATTGTATTATCCGTTATAGTGCTGGACAACTACTTGGAAAGTCCGAATGTAATATAAGTGGCTTTTAGATGTTTGCAACAATGACGACATCTAAAGTTAGATACGGATATCTCAGTCGAAATCAAGCCCTGAGAAACAAACTAAATTATATTAAGTCATCCTACTGGTTTAGTTGTTACACAAGAAATTATATTATTTTTGACTTCATTTTGAATCCACTCAGGGGTCGCTTGGTGATCTGTTTATTCTAGACTTGTTTAAGAAATGTTGATCTACAAAGACAACGGAAGATGGAATCTATACTTCATCACCTAAACTCGTATATTATAATAGTCACTAATGTTAATGAAAAAATTAACTGAAACTCGGACCGGGAGAAACTACACTTTTATTTAAAATCTTGTAAACAATATCATCCTGCCTACATGACAAAATTAATTTGTTAGTCCAAAATTTTATAGTTGTCCAGTTTCGGGACAAATAACAAACCTACCTGTTTATAGAATGATGCGACGCAGATTGATACTGAACGTTTGTTAATACATGTTTGATACCAAAGCAGTGCTGTTGTTAGGGAATGCGGTTATATTATGTTTATATTTGTATCATGATACTAATCTTTCTGTCAAATATATATCTGATTACTTGAATTTGAATTATTAGGGAATATGCAGGGGACATCATTAAGTGATTATTATGACAAATTGTAATCATAGTGACATCTCTCCGGTAATCTGCAATATATTAATAATATCAAAATGCCAACGTTGGTGAGATGAAATCGGCTGTGTCATTGCAAGTACACTTTTTCGAACACAACTCGATAAAGGCCTTGTAAAGTAAACTACCTTCCGACAATCAGGAAGCAACTTCAAACTTCTATGTAAAATGATAATGATTTTTTACTGAATCCTATGATTTAGGTCTTGAGCATTTCATATATTTTATCGAGATGATTAAGTGATTACATTTCATAAATTGTGTTTTAAAATTTTGACATCTTCATTTGACCATCAAAAATACAATTTACAGTGATTTTTAATTATTTTGAATTTTCTGACAGATTAGTTTCATTTTCTTCCTCTGTGTTGTGTTGGTCGATGCAACGTAGGGTTGTTGTCTGTAAATTTTAATCTTGTGTTCCATTTTGTTGCTTGCGTTTCATAACGTAGCATGTCCGATTTGTAGTATCTTTTCACATGACTTGTTTGTGTTTAATAAGGTTACAGTACAGGGGCGTATCCAGTAAATTGTTAGAGGGGGGGCTCATATTGGGGAGGGTGCGGGAGGGGTGTCCCCTCCAGATATTGAATTTTTTTTTGCAATGACACATTGAATTCATGCAATTTCCTACTATTTAATCATCATTGTGCATGATAAATGAGCATTCAATATACACATGAATGGCCTCAAAGTTATTGAGAGTGTTTCAGTGATAAGTGCATTTGTCATATGATCTGGCGCTCCGGGTTCAAATCAAGGTAGAGGCACATACATATGCCTGTCATATTTCAGCAGAAAGCTGACTGGGAAATAAGTGCAAGGGTTCCAGTGTTGCATTTCATTCTATTACACCTTGTGTGTCAGATTTTTTCCCATATTCATCAAAATTGGTCAAAGAATTATCTACATGATGTTAAGATCCAAATATAGTTTCAGCATTGTAGACATTATGTCTTTAAAAAGTATATGAAAAGAAACAACATTTAAGCAACATTCTTTATTCAAATTTTACAAATAAACTTTAAATATACTAGCTAAAACACATAGATACATCAACATCATCAGACAGAAGTATTGATTTAATAATTGAATCATTTAAACAAGGGTGTCGACAGAGCTGAAATTAAAAATCAGGAATCACATGCAGCCGAACAAATGGTCATCAATGACCTTGTCTACATATTTAACTCTAAATTAAAGAAAATTCAAGACAAGATTACTATTAAAACTCTGCCATTTCTTTAGATATTTTAATTAAATAACCTTTACTTTGTTCACAAAAATTGCACTGACAGGAATGATTAATATTTTAATCTGGAAATGACACCCTTGTTTACTATATAATAATAATAATAATAATAATAATAATAATAATAATAATAATAATAATAATAATAATAATAATAATAATGAGTAGATAAGATAAGTAAATGTCCATAATCATCTTGAGTAATTGCATCGATTCATGCTCTCGCAATATAAACTAATTACACATGCACTATAGGTACAATGTAAGACTAACTTTGGTGCATCTACCGTACTTGAAAACATTTTCAGAAATAAAATAAATAAAGCCATTTTAAAAATCATCAAAAGAATGAACATGAACTGAATATCAAGTTGATGTGTTAATTGGTATTGATATTTTGGAAAGGAACGAGGCAGGTGTCATATTCTGGTCAGCGAATACTTGATGTAATAGATTCCAAAGTATTACGGTAACTTAAAGGAAACTAAATTACACGTACAATGATGTTCGTACACAAATCTGACGGGCGGAGAGACTAAAAGCGATACAATTCTTCACATTTTTCATATATAAATAATTCAATTTTTATTTATACATTTAAAAGTGCAGTTTTTCTATAATTGCTCTTTCATTTAGAGTGTAATGTAAACTTTATGTACAATGATACAAAGGTGCAATTCTGTTAATACAGTATATAACTGTCATAGAACGGCCTTTGGAACATTTGATAGGCGTGTTTGTCTCAGGAAAGGGAGAAATGTGTTCGATACTACTCTATCTGGTAATATAGTATCATGCTTTAGATTTCATTCTAATAGATCAAGTGATAAGCGCGCTGCACATGGAACGGGGTAGGCGGTTCCAATGTCACATCCTATTAGTGTCTTGTTATGTATGTCTGAGTGACTACTTTTAGTCACTACATTGGGATCTGCATGGGTTACATACTAGTGAACAGATACAAAATATGAGAGCATTTTCAATATTAAGGCATGGTTTCTCGATGAAATGTCATATTGAGTGTTTGTTCAAAACATGTGAACTGTTTTTCGATCATCAGTGTAGATGGAAATTGTTTTCGTTCAAGTTTGAACGTACGCCAAACAAACCACTAATCCTGGATATAGTTCAAATTCGCACGTAAGCACAATTTCGCCCACTGCGAGATGGCAGCTCTATAAATTGCAGACCTTCGCAAATGATGGTCATTTTCACTATATGCTCCTTATCAATAAGAGTGATTTAAAGTGTTTCTACAATATGTCAAATTCACAGCAATTAAATATTTTACTTATGTTGCTTGCAACAATCTCGCTGGGGTTTACTCGCGAACCTGCGTGTTCCAAATTTCACTATGAGGAGAAATTACTAGAAAAAAATGATAAGACAAGAAATTAAAGTAGAAGCAATGGAAAGTGAAATAAAGAATACTTTGAAATCGATAACGACATTCATGGAAAGAATGGAACAGAAAATGGACAACAAGATCGTCGATATAAACAACGAGGTTAAGTTAGAAATGGACAAAGTGTCCGTGTTTGTTGACAACGTAAAACAGAGGATGGACAGTTTCGCTGATGACTTCAACAATAAAAAGAATGAGTTACAGCTTTTGGCAGGTAAAATGAATTTTGTTTCATAGAAATATAGCACTCCCTTATAAAACAAACAATTGGATTTATTTGATCCATACTAATAAGATTTACTAATGTCAAATTTGAAGATGCATTCTTGTTAACTAACGTATGTAGTTAAAATACAACTGTTTTTATTGTCAGCAAATATATGTACTATGCAGGTATTGTTCAAATTAGGGTGTGTCTTATAAGCATTAACAATGTCTCATTACATATTATTATTTTTTCTATTATGATAATTATTAATATTTCGATAAAAGAGTTAAACAGCAATAAATACATTGTATATCTTAACATACACATTCAAACAAAACATGTCACATATTTTTCTGGTGAACATACTATGTCACATTATTGACATTTCATAGAATGTTAATCGGCTTAATTATTACAACAGTAGCACTAAATAAACTGTATGTAATTTGTAGTGTGAGGAATCAATTTGAAGCTTATACGTACATGTTATAATGCTTAACATCTAATTATATTTTAGCATCATGCATTCCAATTTGAACAACCCTCGAATTCCTTTATTATATCGAGAAGCACATTATTGTAAACCAATTTTGAGTAGCATTCTGTATGTTTCTAGATGTATTATGTCACATCTTACTACTTTCAGATACAATCGACGTTCCAAAGGTCGCCTTTAACGTGTACAATGTGAAAGATGTAAATATTAAGACGTATGGCCAAGTTTTTATATTTACAACTATTCTACTGAACGAAGGAGACGGATATGATTCAAGCACCGGGATATTTACTGCGTCAGTTGCTGGACTTTATTATTTCACCGCACACGTGTGTAGCAAACCCGGTAAATATGTATATTATGGTATAATGACTGATGATCAAATCGTTGCTGCTAGTGTACAGCATGAAAAAGATTATCACAGCTGTAGCTCTGTAAGCGCTGTCAATATTCTGAAAACAGGCAGCACTGTGAGTGTTCAAAGTACTTCCAGTTCCTCAAATAACCAGTTATATCAAGACGGTCACCGACGCATATCATTTAGTGGCGCACTGCTTCATCGATAGTAGTCTAAAGTAACATTGTGAAACATAGACAATATCATCGTGTACTCTTACATGTACGAGGGGTGATCAATATATTCGTGAACTTTCCTTTGAATTTTTAAAATGTTGATTCTGGAACAATTATAATGCCAACTATGTACGAAATCAAACAAATATGTCGCATTTCAATAAATTGATTTAATGATGAGACATCACAATTTACTTGATGACGACACTTATTGTTACCAATGGGAAGAGTACACTGTCGAGCATCTTGGACAATACGTATTCAAAGAAAAGAGCAAAGACGTGCAAATAAGAATAACACCACTCCTGAAAAAGATTACTCGAACATGTTGTATGTGTATTATTTGCACTCTTAATCAACGAACTTCACAAGATGTCATTGTTTATGTGATTGTAGAAACTGTGTAATTCTATGTACTGTTTTGATATGTATTTTGTTTTGAATTGTCTGTTAACCATAATATCCATGTTTGAATATATGTTCGTAACTTTGACAATGTACGTTGTACACGTCTTTGAAAATAAATTATGTTCTGTTCTGTCATACGGATATCTCGACAAAATGAGGATAAATAGAAGAATTAACTCGGTGGTAGGGTCATTCCCCTAATACTCACAACGAAATAAAAGGCACCATTCCGAACCAAATGTCACTGGCGAAAACTTATGAAGAATACAAGCAATTAATAGTTTACTCCTACATTCCAACCGTGTACACTTTGTTAAATACCTTAAACACCTCTTAATTAAAATAGTTCCGTACGCTCACCGAAGAACGCACTTCCAAAAACATAAATCCAATTTCGAACACATTCCATTAACTAATAATAAAGACGACGTGGTGTTTTCCTGTGGTTTACAAACGCCAACATGTATTCCACATAACGAATAATGTAACCCATTTGTATCGCGGAAACAACGTATCGACTACCATTGACTTGGACAGTTTTGAGACGTGTTTTGTATTGCCTTGTGGTCCACATGAGACGAGCGGAGATCACCCAATTATATCGGGTGATTTAAATGCTGCATCAATTCTTTTACGCTTATCCCAAAGACATTGTATATAGCAGGACAGTGTGAATAAAAGTGCCCCACCATGTAATCCCCGCCTATCTAACAAACACATTGACAGTTTGTAAAATAATGTCTAACATGAAACATGTTGTAGTATGGAACCACTGAGTATCACAGAAAGTACTCAAACTGAACAATGATCGGTGAAACAATTGTGTTATACATGTGAAGGTGAGACATGACAATGTTATATACAAGTAAGTAAGTACAAACAATATTCAAGAAACAGACAGCACTGTGAGCGTTCAAAGTGCGTACAACACTCACAAGAACATATTTACCAAGACAGCGATTACTGAAACCTATCATTTAGTGGCTCGCTGTTCCATCGATAATGGTATTATGTGGTGAATGTGGCTTTATGTGGCTTCATTCGACACAGACTTGTAACAGGCGCAGATGCTAACATTGTAAAAACATTCTTACAGATAGTCAGCTTGTTAGCTCTAACACCAATGAGTCCTTTAATCTCCTACACTCCGCTAATTGTTCGTCGCATGATGTCATTTATCTTCTAACCTGTAAATAGTGTCAGAAACAGTACGTTAGACAAACTAACCAATACGTGTCTAAAAGAATGAAAAGTCATTGTTTCGACATAAATAATTTTGTTGGGACATATGCCATCTATTCGATTCAATTCTACGGATCATTCAATATCCGATTTTTCATTCATGCTAATTGATATTGTACAACATGATACTATACAATGTCTTTGTAAGGAAACGTTCTGGATACATAAACTTAAACCTATGTATCCAGATGGTATGAACGCTAAGGTTATCTACGAAATATAGATTTAGCGCCGTTAACATGTGTTCTACCCTATAGCTGAAATCGTTAGTTCCTATCTTTCTGTTTTATGTATCACACCGTTCAATCCGATACATAGAAAACAGTTGGCACTTAGAAGACAGTTGTCAGTGTTTATGTACGCAAAACTCGCGGAAGTAAGTATTGCTTGTTTTTATATTCCTTTTGCAGGGTCTGAACAAAACAAAGTGTGTACATTTATTCGCAGTTAAAAAAGGTTTCAGTACACAAAATTCTGAGCAAAACCGTGAATTATCTAGGGAGAAATCATGAAAAATGTATGCGATTTTTTACAAAAACCGCGTTATTTGAAACTTTGATCCCCAAAAAGGTATTTTTTGACAAATCCTTTCCCTTTGACTTATACCATGACGAAATTACATCCATCCCTCGTCTATATGCAGATTTACACACTTTTATTCGTCCTTTTCGCCGAGATATAAGAGTTTAAACATGACATGGTGTCATATTTTTTAGAACAATGGAGACAGTTGATGATTAAAAATGATCACATAGAAATCAGTCGCAAGGGCATAGATGATAACAATGAAGACAGTCTGAACGCAACATTTTTGGAGCGCAATAACATTGAAATAACTTTGGTATACTTAAGTGCCAATGTGTATAACTGGATTTTTATAATGCGCTACCAAACTACCAATGATTTTTGTTGTTGATAAATCCTATTCATACTCTTACTGACAAAGTTCATCATCATAGACCTGACTCAAAGTATTAATCGGGACGCAATATATATATGCTTGTTTTGAACATGTTTAAAGTAAATGTGGTAAGGTCGGAGAGCTTCCTGACCAACGCATTTCCGTCACGTTTTTTCCACGTTGACAAATATCCTCTCCGATTGACAACGATTTGTCATGATTTGGACAATTTTAGATCTATGTAGAAGCGTATGTAAATTTGACCTTTAAATGTATCGAAAACGTCTATCGGACATGAAAGTCGAACCCCTTTTGGAACATTTTTCATACATGGCACCATGAACAAGATTTCGTGTTTTTCTATGTCGCTGTTGGAAAGAAGCCTGTGTTTTCGCATGTGTATTTTACGTTATGATAGCATGTACAGCATACGTATTACCCTAGAGAACACAACAGAGAAGTTACTTAATGGTTGTGTTATTTTTTTAACTCCGGTACTACATATTTACACATACCAACTCTCCGAAAACAACATACTATCAATACATTTATGAAACCGGTATGTACATCATAACATGCTATTTCCTTTTATGTATCTTAAATCATCTTTGAATTAGAAGTAGAAAAGTGTGTGGGTAGTTATGTTACTTTCACCAATCTGATTTGGAACCTATGACACTACTTTATAATTTGGGAGATGCATCTAAATAAAACCCGGCTAAATATACATATGTTGGTACATGCTTTGTACTGACGTGTTCGTCACCTAAAATACGAAAGCAACTTATCCATAAATACAATATACAATGCTACAAGTTGTGCAGTAGAGACAATTCTGACCTCATGTTATTACAGTTTTTGGTAAACAATTTACAAAAAAACCCAAATCAATGCATATAGTGATTATAGGGATAAGATTATTAGTGGAATGAAATATTGTCACGTAAAATACTATTGTAGGGGTGAAATAGCATGAAAGACTAATTTGGAACAAAACTAATGCTAACTAAAGGTTGTTTTAGCATCTAAGAACGATTTATCTGTTAAAATTACAGCTTAAAATGCTAAGCATTGCTTATAGCTGCACCATTGAACATCTATATACTGTCATGTAAAATACCAGTCTTGAATCATATTTTTCAACAACAATTAACAAACGTCAAGCCTTTATTCTGGAAGCAAAACTTGTGTACACATAACTCAGTTTTATCATACATTATTTCTGAAATATATCCAGTAACTAATTATGGTTATTTTTCTGTTGTGCTTCCATGAAAGTCATGTGCAGTCGTCTGGAAATTTGAAAAAAAATCATTTGTTTCCAACGAGACACGAGCTCTTCCAAATTGTACAGTGAATATTTCGTTTTTATTTAAATCCAATGAAAGAAAATATTATATAGTGATAAAAACTTAAGCAAATATTAAATAAAGCATTGCCAGCCTGCCAAGAATCAATTGTCCTATTGGCTCAAATAACTCTGGATTTTTATTTGTATTTTACGTGACGAAAGTTATACGGTTATCAAACACATGATTGCTGTCATAATTCACGCTTTTTTTGCCAAGTTGTGAAAGCTAATAACTTAATATATTTTTGATAAATGTAACAGATAGCATTTCTTTTCATCAAAATCAATAATTGCAGAAATTTAGTACACTTTATGTAACTACACAGACTAAAAGTTATACACATTTTTACTCTTCTATTATCAAATGTCAAATAGCTAGCTTGATTTACATGTAGATTGCACAAATACTAAAATACTACACCAATATCTTTCAATAATAAATATTTATTATGCCCCATATGTCAATGGTTGACCATTTCTGTCGATGAGCAAATAATAGACCATTCGTGGTATATGTACCGTAAAAATTCAATGTCATTCTATTTATGTGGTATTTCCATGTATATATTGACTGTAAACATCAAATGTGTCACAATGGCACAGAATAAGATATATTCCTTATCATTTTTATCATTGTAATCACTTTTTTTTTTAAAAACCCGTCACGTAAGTACACAGTCACGTAAAACCTTTTTCGCACTAAGATGCATTTTTTCTTCATTCATTGTCTATTACAGATGATGAACTTTTCTATATAGTGAAATCCGACATGTGCCAGACATATTACAAGGAATAAATGACCATTCCTTAATAAATCAAAGTACTGAAAGTACTGACAGGCTGGCGAACTGCTAAGGAACAATAGCTTTTCAAGTAATATAACATCAAGTGGTTTTCTAAGTCGAAAGAGAGGTAAGTGCTGGACTCAACAAAAAAAAATTAAAAAAAAATAATTTTGGAGCCGCCGTGATTCGATCGCTGGACCTTAGCATCAGAAATTATCTAAGCGAGTTGCTCATCCACTCGACCACGATCTCGTTGGAGAATACTGACCTAAATAATTTGACATAATAAAATCATTTATGCGCGCGCTATATCGCGTTCGTAACGCGTAGTATACGAACGCGTAGTAATAATTATCAACGCCTTTAAACACCTTTTCTTTTAATTTCATACAATTTCCTTCCATTTCAATATTACAATCGAACAGAATAAATGAAACAGGGAAAGTTGAATGTTCTTATCTTGCAAAACTGATTAACGAGGAGGAACTATTTGCATTGGGTGTATAGATTCTGTGTTGTCAGTTTCGGGAGTAAATTCGTCTTAGTGGATTTCATTTTTTAGGATTGTAATAGTCTGGCGCAAATCGCCAGCCTAATAAGCGAGTTGTGGCTGTCACGTAAGAATACAACATAAATGTCCCGGTAAGGTACAGGCTTGAAATAGACTGATGTATAGTTTTTGTTCGTGTGTTTCTGTAAAAAATATGTGTAATTTATCGATAGTGCTTATATCAATAAACAAACTGGTTTAAATAATTTATAAATTACCACAAGCGTAAGCGTTGTAATCGCATCCACAAAACAGTGCCACGTAAAATACCTCTTGTAGGTGACACGAACTCTGTCGAAAAAATATCAAAGCAACAAGTTCATAGCACTCTCGTGCATTTATGGGTTCATTTTCCAACTTATTTGCTTACATATAAACGACACATTTAAGATGTTTTGACTAGTTACTAATTATGAGAAGCATTTAAATTATATATTTTGTGTCCGTGACAGCCGATTTTGAGTAGAGTGTCATAACTTGGGGGCTTGTATTTTTTCAAGTTCATTATTTCTAATATTATTTGTATTTATTTTTGAGAAACCATATAGTATTAGTGATAGAAATTGATTTAAGACTTCTCACACTCGATAATTCGTTTTTATAAACATTATTATAGTGGTGACTCAAATTTTGAGAATGCACGAAGAGTGTTAATGGGATTTATCAAAAAAAGCATTGGTAGTTTGGTAGCGCATTATAAAAATCAAGTTATACACATTGGCACTTAAGAATACCAAAATTATTTCAATGTTATTTCGCTCCAAAAACGTTGCGTTCAGACTGTCTTCATTGTTATCATCTATACCCGTGCGACTGATTTCTATGTGATCTTTTTTTTAATCATCAACTGTCTCCATTGTTCTCAAAAATATGACACCATATCATGTTTAAACTCTTATATCTCGGCGAAAAGGACGAATAAAAGTGTGTGAATCTGCATATTGACGGATGATGGATGTAATTTGTCATGGTATAAGTCAAAGGGTAAGGATTTGTCAAAAATACCTTTTTGGGGATCAAAGTTTCAAATAACGCGGTTTTTGTAAAAAATCGCATACAATTTTCATGATTTCTCCCTAAATAATTCACGGTTTTGCTCAGAATTTTGTGAACTGATACCTCTTTTAACTGCTAATAATGTACACACTTTGTTTTGTTCAGACCCTTCAAAAGGAATATAAAAACTAGCAATACTTACTTCCTTGAGTTTTGCGTACATAAATACTGACAACTGTCCTCTATGTGCCAACTGTTTTCTATGTATCGGGTTGAACGGTGTGTATATGACACGTATAGAAATTGTTGTGCATCATGTATGATCCGATTTATTAATTGCAGTACTGTATTACCTCTACTCGGCGACCATTGTATTACTGTCCCCTTTTTATTATTATAATGCATTATTATTCATTTTTTGTTTAAATAATTTTTAGTCTATATATCTTGCAGATTTATTCTAACTTCTTATCTACTAGCTTTTTTGTTTCTTTTATTGGGCAATGCTCTTTAGAGGTTGTATATGTACTGTATATTGCTTATTAGCCATATAGTTCCTTCACGTACTTAATTTATCTGTCTTTGTTTTAAATATGTATTGTGCATTTTACGTAACGTCATTTGGCGCGTCCGCTTTTCAGTGCATGTTTACGTTACGTCATCATTGTTGTTTATTGTTATTAATTTGTTATGACCCGATGAAGCCGTTAAGGCGATACATCTTAATTTATATGAGTTTGGTGGTTAATTTTCTTATTTATGTGGTTTATGAATCACATACAATATCATTGTGTACAGGTGTGTGTATGCTTGACGTAAACTTAATGATGTACGAGGGGCGTTTTTTATGGTTCGAGGGAAAATTTCGACATTTGCTAAAACTCAACCAAACTGCTACCAATTAACCACGACCTTAATAACTGTATGCAATGTTCGCGAAGGGAAACATAACACCATTTAGTTAATAACGACAACGTTAAAATAACCCAACAGTTGTATTGATGTCTTATTGACGCTGTATTAGAATTGACCGTCAAGTGGCAGAAGATGATTGGACTTTTGTCTTTAATGACTTGAAAATTAGAAGTAATGAACCACTGCCTGTTAAGAACGTTAACTGCTACTGAGTCGGATGCATGAATATTATAAACAATTCCAGACTGCTACAGATATGATCACTGGAAGGGACGACATGCTGTAAATCAGACACCAGACGTTGTGTAGGAAGTTTCTATATGTATTATGTAACTACTGGTTTCACGACCGTGAAATTAAAAACCTTGAAGCCATGTATATTCCGGAAGTAGTTCCGGTCAATATATCACGAGTTGGAGTTCATATGCGTAGGACATTATCACGATGGCCGCAGTATGTTTGTGAGATTTGTTTAGAACTTTGGAATATGTATAGCGTATGGTCAGTGATAATGTTGTACCGAGTATTCATTACTGACGTTACTATGACATTATTGTCATTTCATGAAACGCCCACACGCGTTCGATTCATGGTACAATTTATTTCATGAAATGTTCTACATTGTTTGTGCATTCAAAAGTTCTATAAAGTAATTTAAACATATGATAAACACTATAGAACACTGTTATAGAACTCAAAGAACGTCCCTTGTAAAAGTTTGAATTTGTGTCTATTATTTGTATTATATATAAGTGTCTATTGATTCCTTTTGTCTGCAAGCGATTGCAAAATACAGATCTCAGAGCAAACATAACGAGAAAGTAATATGAACAATACTCGATTCTGTTATTACAGTATTTCGTTTGAAGTATCGGACAATATTGCTCGTTTCTTTTGGAACATTGCAAATTTATCTTTTATATTGTAGAACGCGATGATAACTAGTACTTCAACATTTGATAATAAAGCAATTTAAGATGAAATCGTCAAACTACGGTTATGCTTATCAAAATTACGAAGTTTTCAAGGGTTTTATTTGTATTTGAACTGTTTTCTCACGAGTTTAGACTTCAAGAAAGAAGTTGGAGGCAAATTGCAGACACAAGCACCTGGCAAGATATCAGCAAAATATCACAATGTCAACTCAGTCGAGATAACTTCGGCGGTAGTTCACAATTGAGAGCACTCCACGGATCAAACTTCAGTAAACTACATTCCGAAAAATAGGTATCGCTTTGTCTAACACAACATTTTATTTGTTCTAGTGACCTTCAGTTTGATTGTACTTCGTTGAATATCGAACTTTACTTAAAGTTTGAAAAAAACTACTCATTGTGACCAAGTTTCATAATTATTTGGCAACAAGTGTGACATTTTATCTAAAGATATCGTCCAGTGGACAGACGAAGAGAGAATTAACTTCATATTGTTACTACTATGGGTCTCTGGCGAAAACTCCTGCTGTCTTAGTATTTTTGAGCAATTGTTCTAAATTACTTACCCATTTTCTATTAATCATGTTTTATTGTTCGGACTAAGTATATTAACGTTGGAAACTATACGATCAATACTCTTAACTAATTATATTCAAACAATCTGACGTTCGAAAGGCCTAAAGATCTAGCTGTAATCGTGTCTGGTTCAGAAAAGAAGTATGCTGGATCGATTCTGGTAATCTAGCGAAATCATGTTCTCGCCAAGAACGGTAACACGAGTTTAATATCACTCGTTATAATGAGCTAGATGTACGTTTTTGTGTGTCCAAATTCATCATACCTTTATGCATCAAACTTGACATGACTTAGTGTTTAATATCACTCTAGGGGTAAGCATGTTTCCATGAAAACATAGGGTTGTGTTAGGACATCTGTTAATGTTTAATATTTATCACTCTAGGGGTAAGCATGTAACCATCACAACATTAGGTTTGTGTTAGGACATCACATACTATAAATGTAAGTAAAGACACTCTTGATTCATGAAAGACGGTATAGTAAGATCTGCAAGTGTTCCAGGGGCATTATTGTACACGAATGTTATACATTGTATTACTTATAACATGGAAAAGTTACACTTTACTTTAATTTGACACGGTATATTGCTTCTTAGGAGCCATTTCAATACATGTAAACTTACTTTTGTTGATCAGTGTATATAATTTTTATTTTGTACACGTTTGAACAAACGCTAAACAAATCACAAGTCCTGAATATACCACACATTTTATGTGTGTGGTATCAATTATATAAATTGTGAACTGTCGGAACTGTTGATCAACTTCATTATAACAAACTTAGAAATTGAGGGTTATAAAATTCGAAATTATGATTAATTTAATAAAATTAAATATTTTACTCATGTTGCTAGCAACAACAATTTCGCAAAGTTTTACTCGAGAAACCGCTTGTTCCAAATTTCACTATGAAGAGAAATTGCTTGCAAAGATGATTAGACAAGAAATTAAAGTAGAAGCAATGGAAACTGAAATAAAGAAAACTTTGAAATCGATAACGACATTCATGGAAAATATGAGACACAAAATAGACAACAAGGTCGTCGATATGACCAACGAGGTTAAGTTAGAAATGGACAAAGTGTCCGTATTTGTTGACAACGTTAAACAGAGGATGGACAGTTTCGCTGATGATATGACAGATAGAGAAAATGCAGCGCCTGGTAGGTAATATTATTTACATTGTTTTTTAAATTACTTTTAAATAAATCTGGAAAAAAGCCCAGATCCAATACATTTGAACGAAAATGTCAACACTCAGGTTTTTGTAAGACATTGACAATAGTCATATCAAATTAGTTTCAGCGAACAATTGAATAAAATAGCGATCATCGTATTACTATGATGTTAAATTATCATTAACTATCTGTTGCTACCATTTTATCTGTTACCACTTGCAGACAAAGTCGACGTTCCACGGATCGCATTCAATGTGTACAATGTGAAAGACGTCAATGTAGTGAAAAAAGGACAAGTTTTTATCTTTACAACAATTCTACTGAATGAAGGGAACGGCTATGATTCAAGCAATGGAATATTAACTGCGTCAGTGGCTGGACTTTATTATTTCACCGCCCATGTGTGTAACCATGTCGGAAAATATATGCATTATGCAATACTTGTTGATGGTCAAACGGTAGCTGCTAGCGTACAGTGGGATAAAAATCATTCTTCTTGTAGCTCCGTCAGTACAGTTAGTGTTCTAAAAACCGGCAGCACTGTAAATGTACGAAGCTCGTACACTGCATCAACTAACATTGTAATCCAAAGCAGCACAAGACGAATATCATTTAGTGGTGTATTGATTCATCGTTAATAGATATCAGTGAGATTCATGGGTCACAGACAATAGTATTGTATTTGTACAGAATGTGATTAAGATAGTCGATAATTTTTTTTGGCAAATTAGTCAGTTTGAGACAAAAATGGAGAATTTCCTCTTTCAGGGAAGAAAAAATCATTAATCCAGGCTAGCATGGTTTCTTTGCAAATTAATCAGTTTCACACAAAATTTGTATATTTCCTTTTTCGAGCCCCAAATAACGTAAATGATATAAAGAGATTCTAGCGATATCACATTTTCAACAGAAAACAGTGACGTCGTCTTGATTCGGTAACTATAGTATTGCAATAAAAATCATCTGATCAAGGCTTGTTTAATGACCTTTGTTTTCTAGATTTGTTGAAGAAATGTTGATCTCCTGAGAAAACTTATGGCGAATCTTATATTTATTTGCATATTCTCGTAGATTGCCAATGCTTCAAATTTTATCAAAAAGTTGAAAGATAATCGGACAGGGAAAAAGTCGATGACTTGCAAATCAAATGTCGAATTGACCTCATTTTTTGTTTTTAATTTCTCCAGTTTATGGGGCATGTTTATTTTGGTTCTTATCTAAATTGTCAAATCTATATGGCTTTATTTGAATTCTTTCCCAAGAGAAGAGACAGGGGACATATCTCAAGCGATTACAAATATATCTTTTCATAGAAGAATGCGACGCAAATAGTTTATTAAGACATGTTTGGTTATATCATGCTTATATGTGTACCATGGTACTTTATTGTCAAACATATATCGCTTTATTTGAATTGAATTATTAGAGAAGATGTAGGGGACATCCACTAAGTGTCTTACGTGATTATTATGACAAAATATGATCACAGTGACATCTCTCAGGTTATCTGCAATATATTAATGATATCAAATTGCCAAAGATGACGAGATGAAATCGGCTGTGTCATTGCAAGTACACTTTTCAGAACACTACTCGATAAAGGCCTTGTAAAGTAAACTACGTTCCGACAATCAGAAGGCAACTTCAACTTGTATGTAAAATGGCAATGATATTTTACTGAATCCTATTACTTAGGTATTGAACTTTTCATATATTTTTTAGAGATGATCCATGTGATTAAGTTTCTTTCAGAGTATTTACAAATTTTGACATCTTTATTTGACCATCAAAAATACCATCTACAGATATTCTTAATTATTTTGACTTTTCTGAAAGATTAGTTTTATTTCTTGATCTGTAATGTGTTGGTCAATGCGATGTATGGTTGTTGTCTGAAAATTCCCTTTATATGTTCAATTTGATGGCTTGTGTGCAAACTTATTTTTGAACGTAGCCTGTCCGATTTGTAGGGTTTGGTAAGGTTACTGTTAATTAGATAACTAAATATCGCACTTGATACAGACGGTACAACTATAAACATTGTGACCAAGTCTCATCATTTGTTGACCCAAATTACAAAAGTATTCTCTATAAAATGTTTACAAACACTTCATCGTCATCTTGAGTAATTGCAAATGAATATTAAGTGGGTGTGTTAATTGGTATTGATTGTTTTGCAAGGAACAAGACAGGTGTCATCATCTGGTCAGCGAATACTTGATGCAATAGATTCCAAAGTATTACGGTTGGTTGAAAGAAACTATATAACACGTACAATGACATCTGTACACAAATCTGTCGGACGGACAGACTTAAGGTGATACAATTCTTCACATTTTTCATATACAAATCATTCAATTTTTATTTATACATTAAAAATTGCAGTTTTTCTATAATTGCTCTTTCATTTAAAGTGTTATGTAAACGTTATGTACACTGGTATAAAAGTGCAATTCTGTTAATACAGTATATAACTGTCATAGAACGGCCTTTGGAATTTTTGATAGGCGTGTTTGTCTCAGGAAAAGGAGATTTGTGTTCGATACTACTTTTTCTGGTATTATAGTATCATGTTATAGATTTCATTCTAATAGATCAAATGATAAGCGCGCTGCACATGGAACGGGGTAGGTGGTTTCAATGTCACATCCTATTAGTGTCTTGTTATGTATGTCTAAGTGACTACTTTTAGTCACTACAGTGGGATCTGCATGGGTTACATACTAGTGAACAAATACAAAATATGAGAGCATTTTCAATATTAAGGCATGGTGTCTCGATGAAATGTCATATTGAGTGTTTGTTCAAAACATGTGAACTGTTTTTCGATCATCAGTGTAGATGGAAATTGTTTTCGTTCAAGTTTGAACGTACGCCAAACAAATCACTAATCCTGGATATAGTACAAATTCGCACGTAAGCACAATTTCGCCCACAGCGAGATGGCAGCTCTTCAAATAGCAGAACGTCGCAAATGTTGGTCATTTTCACTATATGCTCCTTATCAATTAGAGTGATTTAAAGTGTTTCTACAATATGTCTAATTTACAGCAATTAAATATTTTACTTATGTTGCTAGCAACAACAATTTCGCAGAGTGTTACTCGAGAAACCGTTTGTTCCAAATTTCACTATGAAGAGAAATTGCTTGAATAGATGATTAGGCAAGAAATTAAAGTAGAAGCAATGGAAAGTGAAATAAAGAATACTTTGAAATCGATAACGACATTCATGAAAAATATGGAACAGAAAATGGACAACAAGATCGTCGATATGAAAAACGAGGTTAAGTTAGAAATGGACAAAGTGTCCGTGTTTGTTGACAACGTAAAACAGAGGATGGACAGTTTCGCTGATGACTGATGAGTTACTGCTGTTGGCAGGTAAAATGTTATTTTGTTTGATAGAAATATAGCACTACCGTATTATACAATCAATTGGAATTTTTTGATGCAAACTAATAAGATTCACTGATGTTAAATTTAACGATGCAGTATTATTAACTTATATAGTTAAAATACAAGTGTTTTCTATTTTCAGCACATAATTACATGTATATGTTCTATACATGTTTTGTTCAAATTTGGATATCTCATAAGCATAAACAATGTATCACTATAATCACTATATGAAGTACAAATAGTAAATTTCTAACAAAATTAATACATATAATTCTTGTTTGTACTAGTGTAATAAATATACTAGTTAATTCTATTAAGATAATTATTAATATTTCGATAAAAGAGCTAAAGAGCAATACATTGTATATCTTAATATACACACTCAAACAAAAACATATTACATATTTTTCTGGTGAACATACTATTGCACATTATTGACATTTTATAGAGTGTTGATTGACTAAATTGTTGTAATAGTTGAACTAAATAAACTACAGAGATTTTGTATTGTGAGGAATCAATTTGAAGCTAATACATAAACCTCTGTTTAACAGTTCATTATATTTTATTAGCATCACGTATTGTGGCGGAGGGTTCAAAGAGTCTATAGGGCACATATAAAACGAATGACAACGACTATAACTCAACTAATTTTCACTTTCTATCGTCTTTTTATTCGGCACATGGTTTCACATTTCATCATCGTAAGGGAGACAAATCTGACTAATTAAAAGTAAAAAGGTTACACAACACTAAATTTTGCACCAGTTACTTCCCTTATTGGTAATAACAAATGTGAAAACTATTGAAGTTAAATATGACCAGAATCGCTTCTGAACATATCCCCCTCCATGATAAGTTATGCTCGAATTAACTTATCATCTATAACACGATTTTCTACAGATACGCAGTGGAAGCTACTTGTTAACTTAAGATCTAGAACTTTTAACAACAAAACATATTCTATAGGTGAGAAATTAATTCTATAAGACTATAACAGTTCAAAATGCAGCAGATACATTGTAAACATAATCCTTATAAACAATACAAAAAGCTACAAATTTAAAACAGTTCTATACATTTCTCAACAATTTTGGGTTCTATACTCATCTATATTTATGCATGAAATTATTCAAATTTCAAAATTTGAACTATTGTCTATACTGTCACTAGTGACACATTATTACTATTAAATGTCTATCTATCATCTATAAACCTTTTCGACCTTTACTTTAAACATAAGCATCAGACATGTACATAAATGCATATAATGTGCTTAATTCAATCTTTATGCTTAATACAAATCTATAATCAGCTTGATGCTACATAGTGTAGCATTTTCTTTCACATGTAGTACTACATGTTTGTACAACTTGGATAGTCTACAAATAACTATAAACCAGCTATATCTTTGCTCGGTTGTATCATGGTACTTTACCAATCTACAACTCATACTTATGCAACATTTTTATAATCTATGGACATCAAATTAGTTCACTCTGTTCATTTGGTTCCATTTATGAAAATGACAACAATACATGTACATACATCAAACACATGATAATATACAGCTCATCTCTAGTTCAACATCTTGTATCAATTAAGTTCTTGGTAAAATATGTTCTAACTTACAACAATGACATTCGTCTTAATTAACCAGTTTCATCTATTATAAGGTACCTCTCAATCATGTCAGAAATTGAATTACATCAAATAGACATTTATCTAAATGTTCAGCACCTAACAAACATGAATATACAAGCAAATAAAATCAAGTTATTTCAGTTAACCATACATTAATAACATGATACCATAATTACATGAGTACATAAACATTATCTACAAAACATTCTAGTTTCTTGCTAGATAGTCTATTTGTCTGATTCTTCATTGTCTATCCTCAGACTTCCATTCAAAGTTATGATGAAATATTTACATGGAAATATTATGCAAGAGGATTATTATGCCTCTTTTACAGTTAAATCACTATGTTTAACTTGTGAAACATGGCTGCATGGAGGTTATTATGCTCCTTAACACCACAACCAATGTTAGTTTTAGACTTTACACTATTTTACACAGAATGTCTATTTCTGGGTCTGTCAATCATTGATCAATCTTCACAACTTCTGCAGTTATTTGGTACAGTATTTAATCGCTTGGTTCAATTAAACATAGTCGCGTTACAGATCTTTTAAAATCAGCTTTGCCTACACGAACACTGACAGCGCGAATATGATCGTCAATTCCTGGGTAGACTTCTATGATTCTACCAAGCGGCCATCTGCCTCGGGGTTGATCTGGTTCGACTACTAGAACGACATCTCCAACTCGATAATCACGTTGTTCCTGGAACCACTTTTTTCTACCTCCCAACATAGGCAGAAACTCTTTCATCCAACGTTTCCAGAAATGTTTTACAAGTTCCTGAATTCGTCTCCAACGTTTGGCTGGACTATATGGGGTTTCATCTACTGATTCTGGCGCGAATTGTCCACCGACTTGTCCAAACAGGAAGTGATTTGGTGTAAGCGGTGTGCAATCTGAAGCGTTTGCTGACTGATATGTCAACGGTCTAGAGTTTATTAAACCTTCAGCACCTGTGCATGCTGTTATAAGTTCTTCGTCAGTAATGTCTGCTGACTTTAAGATCGCGGACATGGAACGTTTCGCAGACTTTATCATGATTTCATGAACACCACCCCAGTGTGGCGCTAGTGGAGGATTAAAGTGCCAATTCACACCTTTGTTGGCAACACTTTGTTCTATTTTATCTTTGTCCATCAATTTTACTAGCTCTTTCAACTCTTTGTCTGCTCCTACAAAGTTGGTACCATTGTCTGAGTACACATTGAGTGGAAGTCCTCTTCGGCTCACCATTCTATAGAAAGCATTCAGGAACGCATTAGTGTCCAGTCCAAATGCAATCTCTAAATGTACAGCTCTTGTCGATAAGCAAGTAAAAAGGCAAAGGTATCGCTTTTCTCTTCGTTTACCTCTGCCTTGCATAGTTATAAATGGTCCACCATAGTCAACAGCAATATTGCTGAAAGCGCGTAGCGGTACTTGTGTTCTCACTTTTGGCAATGGAGCCATTATTTGAGTACTTCTTTGACATTTTCGACGTTTACATTCAGAACACTTATTCTCACAGTCTCGGATTTGCTCTCTAGCCGCAATGATCCAATAGTTAACTGATAGGTCTGAAAGTGTTTGGTTTGTACCACTACGATTGTTCTTTTCATGTGCATCTCTTACTATTAGTTCAGTCACTGCACTTTTTCTAGGTAGTAGTATTGGATATCTACTATTGTAAGGAAGATATTCAGCATATTTTAGTCTGCTGTCGCTTCTTAATATCCCTTCTGTATCAATCTTTGGATTTAACTTCACCAGTTTACTGGACATATTCACATTCTGATTCTTACTTAGTCTATGGTACTCGTCACTGAAATATTCTGTCTAAGTGTTCTTTATTAATTCATTTCTTATTTCACTAAGTTCCGAAACTTTCAATGGTCCAGTTTCACGATCTTCCCTTTTTACTTTACTGTTTTCAATAAACCTAATTACCCAGGCATATACCCGTACAAATTTGGTCCAGCTTGAATAATCTTCTGGTTTCAATTCAAGGTGGTTTTTTACAGCATGGAATACATGTAACTCAGCTGATTTCTTACTTTTTCTGATTTCTGTCTTAGCAGAATCTTCTGTTTCAATTTTGTTTTCTGGCCATTCATTTTCACTTTCTTTCAAGTAGTTTGGTCCTTCCCACCAAATGGTTGCTGCGGCCAGAGATGCTACTGGTAGTCCACGCGATACATGATCTGCTGGATTTTCCTTTGTCGGCACATGTCGCCATTGTTCTGGTTTTGTAGCTCTATGGATTTCTCCGATTCTATTGGCGACAAATGTCTTAAATTGTCTACTATGATTTCTGATCCAGTATAGAACATTCATGCTATCAGTCCAGAATTGCACATATTGTATTTCAATTTCAAGTGCTTTGCATATATTCAGAGTTAGTCTCACACCTAGCACTGCAGCTAACAGTTCAAGTCTTGGAATACTAGTGGTTTCAAGGGGGGCTACTCTGCTTTTGGAAGCTACAAAACTGACAGTGGGTGTAGATTCATGCTCATATTCATTCCTACAATATACTACAGCACCATATGCTACTGATGACGCGTCAACAAATACATGTAGACTGACTGACTTTAACTTCTGGTCATTTCTGAGACAACGTGGCACATGAATTGTTTTTAATTGTTCTAGTTCTTCACACCAGTTCATGAAATCACTTTTCACACTCTCGTTCACCGTTTTGTCCCAGTCTACACCACTAAGCCAAATGTCCTGCATAATGACCTTTGCTCTCAGTATATACGGAGCTAAGAATCCTAGAGGGTCGAACACTCTTGCTATAGTTTTTAACACGTTTCGTTTGGTAACCAAGCTTGGTATTTTCATTTCTTCTCCGACTTTAAACACGAATATGTCCTCGTTTGCTTTCCACCCGACACCCAACGCCTTAGTTGTTGGTAGATTTCCTGTTCCAAGGTTGATTTCTGCGGCTCTATCTTCTTCAGGTATCGTTTCTAGTACTTCACAGGAATTTGACAACCACTTTCTAGCATGCATTCCTGCCTTTTTCCATGTTTCTCTTAGTTGTCTACACAGCTCTATTGCTTCACCAATGTTTTCTGAGGAGTCCATACAATCATCCATGTATGTGGAGTTCAATATAGTCTCTGCGGCCATTGGATACGTCTTGGCATGAAGAACTGCATTGTATCTTGACACAAATTGAGCCAAATATGGTGAAGAATTGACCCCAAACACTAGACAATTAAACTGGTATATTTCTATCGGCTTTTCTGGGGATTCTCTCCACAGAAATCTTTGAAATGGTCGATCTTCAATGGCGACTCCAACTCTCAAGTACATTTCCGCGATATCGCACACTACGGCTATCGGATTTCTTCTAAAATGTAACAGGACGTCAAACAATTCTCTTTGTAGTTTTGGACCTGTATATAAACATTCATTCAAACTAATTCCATTATGTTTGGCGGCTGCATCAAACACAATTCTTACTTTGGTCGTCTCTCTATCTGGTTTTATTACCGCGAAGTGTGGCAGATACCAGGCTTTTTCATTCTCGTTATGTTCAACTTTGTCAATGTACCCTTTCTCTTTATACTTGAGAATGACTGCATGGTAATCTTGTTTCAGCTCTTCTGAGCATTTCAACTTTTTCTCTACACTGTTAAGTCGTTTGAGTGCGGCACTGTAATTGTTAGATAATGTATCTTTATTCAGTTTCCATGGTAATGGAACAGTGTATTTGTTCTCATTATTTACAAAGTTATTTTCTATAAAGGCTTGTACCTTTATGTTTTCTTGAGAGAGTTCAAGTTTTTCTGTTTGGTATGGAACACTCTCCACTTCCCAGAACTGTTTAAGCGTATTGTTTATCACATTGGTGTCCAAACAATGAAAAGTGAATAAACTCGTATTAGTTTCGTTACTGGTAGGCCCAACACATGTCCACCCTAGAGGTGTCAGCCTAGCAACTGGGGCTCCTTTTTCTCCAACTACCTCTCCCAATGATCTATGTAGTTCTACATGATCTAACCCAATTAATAGATCTATCCTTTTTCGTTTGTTAACAGGCGCGAAATTCACATCCTTCAAGTGTGGCCATTGCCACTTGTTGGCTTTCCAATTAACAGGTTGCAGTTTTCCTGTAACTGTTCTTGTCGTTTGTGCATCTATCTCCGTCATCATTTCTCCATTCATACTTTGTATAGTAAAATTTACGTTCATTGTATTTATGGTCTCAGTACGTCCATTTATTACATTTATTTCAACTGTTTGTTTTTCACTTGCCAAACCTAGTTCTGAAGCAATATCTTCATTTATGTATGTGGTGGTGCTTCCATCATCTAATAAAGCATTTATTCTTAATTCTTTATTGTTATTTCGTACAATTACCGGCACTGTTCTGAGAGCAACATAGTTTTCATTAGTGGAACTCACTTTGAATGTGGTTGGTTCTGTACCTTGGGGTTCAAATTCTCGAGCTTGCACATTTACTGAATCTCTGTGTAATAGTCTATTGTGAGTTTTTGTACAACTATTGATGCCACATTTACCATGAAATCTGCATTCCTTTCCCATGTGATTACCTAAGCACCTAAAACACAATCCAGCTTCCTTAGCTTTGTTCCATCTCACTTCAATTGTCATACTACGGAAATCTTTGCAATCCCACACTTTATGTTCTCCACCACATATTTTGCATGTTTGACTGTGAGAGACATTTTGAGTTTTTCCAAAGAATGATTTTGGTTTAGTTTCTTTGATTGATAAACCTTGTATCGTTTCTAACGCATTTATGGCATATTCTGCTTCTTGGTTAATAAATGTTTGCAAAGTATCTACCGATTCCGTGAGATGTTGTTCATGCAGTATTCTCAGGTACCTAGTTAGAAGGCTCTGTGGTAACTTCTTTAATAATCTGTGGTATAATGCGCCATCTTGAAGGTCGTCTTCATGTCCCACTTCTTTCAAGTTTAACACTGCTACATCTAATAGATCAGCAAATTTCTCAATTTCCTTTGCACTTTCATTTTTCATTGGTATGAAACTTTCCAATTCCTCTAAGAATCTATTTACTCGACGTTTTATTCCGCCATACTTTCTTTCTAGTCTTTCCTTTGATGCGGTATACGCTTCCTTTGAATGACCGAGATTCTCTATAGCTTTCAAGTCTTCTCCACCCAGATACTGTCTTAATTGTAATAGCTTATATTCCGGAGTGGTTCGGGCGTCATCTATGCACGAATAAAACGCTGCTTTCCAAGCAGGGTATTTCACTTTGTCACCATAGAAAACTGGTATTTTTACACGTTGCAATTGTTTCCATAAGTCTTTGCTTAAGTCTTCATGGTTAGGTTCAGTATCTTTATGGTCACCAGCAATTGATTCGTCTAATGAAATTACAAATACTCCATCAAACAACTCATTAACTTGTTCATATTCTTGCTCAAATTTATCAATTTCAGTTAATGTTTGCGACATTTCTTTAAACTGTTTCAGCTTTTGATAAGCATTTGCTAGTTCACGAACACTTTCCATGGCTATATCCATGGTCCTTTCTACTTCTTCTAACAGGGTTCTAGCAATACCTTTGTCTACATCAGCTTCTGACAGTTCAGCTTTCAATTTATTTCTATTTCTAGTGAATGCTGCTTTGCATCTTGATTTTCTAGATTTTAGCTCAACTATCTCCGCCCAGAGTCTATCCTCTGATTCTACAGAATCCATTGTTAGTGTTTATTGCATTCAAACTGAATGAACTAGTCTATAAGGCTCACAATTTCACAATTGTCCGAATTTTGTTCTATCCGAATTACTATACTAGTTTTTTCCGAAATTTTGACATGCCCTCTTTTTACCATTGTCTTTCATAGAAAACCTCGCTCTGCTACCAATTTTTGTGGCGGAGGGTTCAAAGAGTCTATAGGGCACATATAAAACGAATGACAACGACTATAACTCAACTAATTTTCACTTTCTATCGTCTTTTTATTCGGCACATGGTTTCACATTTCATCATCGTAAGGGAGACAAATCTGACTAATTAAAAGTAAAAAGGTTACACAACACTAAATTTTGCACCAGTTACTTCCCTTATTGGTAATAACAAATGTGAAAACTATTGAAGTTAAATATGACCAGAATCGCTTCTGAACACGTATTCTAATTTGAACAAACCTCGAATCACTTAATTATACCGAGAAGCACATTATACATCAATACTGAGTTGTATTCTGTATGTTACTATCATGTAATCTCTTACTACTTTCAGATAAAGCCGACGTTCCAAAAGTCGCATTTAACGTGTACAATGTGAAAGATGTAAATATTAAGACGAAAGGACAAGTTGTTATATTTACAACAATTCTGCTGAACGAGGGGAACGGATATGATTCGAGCACCGGAATATTTACCGCGTCAGTTGCCGGACTTTATTATTTCACCGCACATGTGTGTAACCATTCTGGTAAACACGTATTTTATGGTATAATGGTTGATGATCAAATCGTTGCTGCTAGTGTACAGTATGAAAAAGATAATTATTATAGCTGTAGTTCCGTAAGTGCAGTCAATGTTCTGAAAGCAGGCAGTACTGTGAGTGTTCAAAGTACACTCAGTTCCTCAAGTAACATCCTATATCAAGACGGTTATAGACGCATATCCCTCAGTGGCGCATTGCTTCGTCGATAGTAGTGTAAAGTAACATTGTGAATCACAGACAATATCATCGTGTACTCTTACATGTACGAGGGGTGATCAATATATTCGTGAACTTTCCTTTGAACTTTTGAAATGTTGATTCTGGAACAATTATTATACCAAATATGTACGAAATGAAACATATACGTCGCATTTCAATAAATTGATTTAACGATGAGACATCACAATTTACCTGATGACGACACTTACTGTAACCAATGGGAAGAGTACACTGTCGAGCATCTTGGACACTACGTATTCAAAGAAAAGAGCAAAGACGTGCAAAAAAGAATAACGCCACTACTGAAGAAGATTACTCGAACAAGCTGTATGTGGATTATTTGCACTCTTAATTAACGAACTTCACAAGATGTCATTGCAATGTGATTGTAGGAACTGTTTCATTCAATGTACTGTTTTGATGTATATATGTTTTGTATTTTCTGTTAACCATGATATCTATCTTTGAATATATGTTTGTAACTTTGTACATGTCTCTGAAAATAAATTAGGTTAGAACTGTTCTGTTCCCTCATACAGACTATCGACAAAATGAGGATAAATAGAAACAATTAACTCCGTGGTAGGGTCATTCCCCTTATACTCACTACGATATAAAAGGCACCATTCTGAACCAAATGTCACTAGCGAAAACTTATATAGAATACAAGCAATTAATAGTTTACTCCTACATTCCAACCGTTTACACTTTGTTAAATACCTTAAACAACTCTTAATTAAAATAGTTCCGTACGCTCACCAAACACATTACATTAACTAATAATAAAGACGACGTGGTGTTTTCCTGTGGTTTACAAACGCCAACATGTATTCCACATAACGAATAATGTAACCCATTTGTATCGCGGAAAAACGTATCGACTATTTGACTACCATTGACTTGGACAATTTTGAGACGTGTTTTGTGTTGCCTTGTGGTCCACATGAGACGAGCGGAGATCACCCAATTATATCGGGTGGTTTAAATGGTGCATCAATTCTTTTACGCTTATCCCAAAAACATTGTATATAACAGGATAGTGTGAATAAAAGTGCTCCGCCATGTTATCCCCTCCTATATAACAAACACATTTACAGTTTGTAAAATAATGAATAACAAGAAACAGGTTGTAGTATGAAACCACTGAGTATCACAGAAAGTACTCAAACTGAACAATGATCGGTGAAACAAGTGAGCAATACATTTGAAGGTGAGACAAGATATTGTTATATACAAGTAAGTTAGTACAATCAATATTCAAGACATTTGCAGCACTGTGAGCGTTAAAAGTGCGTACAACACTCACAAGAACATATTTACCAACACAGCGATTACTGAAACCTATCATTTAGTGGCTCGCTGGTCCATCGATAATGGTATTAAGTGGTGTATGTGGCTTCATTCGACACCAACTTGTAACAGGCGCAGATGCTAATATTGTAAAAACATTCTTACAGATAGTCAGTTTGTTAGCTCTAACACCAAAAGGTCATTTAATCTCTAACACTCCGCTAATTGTTCGTCGCATGATGTTATTTATCTTCTTACCTGTAAAAAGTGTCAGAAACAGTACGTTGGAAAACTAAACAACACGTGTCTAAAAGAATAAAAAGTCATTGTTTCAACATTAATAATTTTGATGTGATATATGCCACCTGTTCGTCTTTATGTCGCTGCCCATTTCAATTCTACGGATCATTCAATATCCGATTTTTCATTCATGCTAATTGATATTGTACATGATACTATACAATGTCTTTGTAAGGAAACGTTCTGGGTACATAAACTTAAAACTATGTATCCAGATGTTATGAACGCTATAGGTTATCTACGAAATATAGATTTAGCGCCGTTAACATGTGTTCTACCCCATAGCTGAAATCGTTAGTTCCTATCTTTCTGTTTCATATATGCCACCTATAGAAATTGTTGTGCATCATGTATGATCCGATTTATTAATTGCAGTACTGTATTACCTCTACTCGGCGACCATTGTATTACTGTCCCCTTTTTATTATTATAATGCATTATTATTCATTTTTTGTTTTAATAATTTTTTGTCTATATATCTTACAGATTTATTCTAACTTCTTATCTACTAGCTTTTTTGTTTCTTTTATTTGGCAATGCTCTTTAGAGGTTGTATATGTACTGTATATTGCTTATTAGCCATATTGTTCCTTCACGTACTTAATTTATCTGTCGTTGTTTTAAATATGTATAGTGCATTTTACGTAACGTCATTTGGCGCGTCCGCTTTTCAGTGCATGTTTACGTTACGTCATCATTGTTGTTTATTGTTATTAATTTGTTATGACCCGATGAAGCCGTTAAGGCGATACATCTTAATTTATATGAGTTTGGTGGTTAATTTTCTTATTTATGTGGTTTATGAATCACATACAATATCATTGTGTACAGGTGTGTGTATGCTTGACGTAAACTTAATGATGTACGAGGGGCGTTTTTATGGTTCGAGGGAAAATTTCGACATTTGCTAAAACTCATTGATGTTTTGCAAACACATATTCGCCATTTAGTCACATTTTTTATTTCAATTTTATATTAAGGTGACGTTCCTTTTGTATCTTCGGAAGCGTTAGAAATGGCTATCCGGGGTAAATTTGACGTCACGCCCAAAGAACTCGTCAAAGTAACATGTTGACCCAAGCAAACTGCTACCAATTAACCTCGACCTTAATAACTGTATGCAATGTTCGCGAAGGGAAACATAACACCATTTAGTTAATTACGACAACGTTTAAATAGCCCAACAGTTGTATTGATGTCTTATTGACGCTGTATTAGAATTGCCCGTCAAGTGGCAGAAGATGATTGGACTTTTGTCTTTAATGACTTGAAAATTAGAAGTAATGAACCACTGCCTGATAAGAACGTTAACTGCCACTGAGTCGGATGCATGAATATTATAAACACTTCCAGACTGCTACAGATATGATCACTGGAAAGGACGACATACTGTAAATCAGACACCAGACGTTGTGTAGGAAGTTTCTGTTTGTATTTTGTAACTACTGGTTTCACGACCGTGAAATTAAAAACCTTGAAGCGATGTATATTCCGGAAGTAGTTCCGGTCAATATATCACGAGTTGGAGTTCATATGCGTAGGACATTATCACGATGGCCGCAGTATGTTTGTGAGATTTGTTTAGAACTTTGGAATATGTATAGCGTATGGTCAGTGATAATGTTGTACCGAGTATTCATTACTGACGTTACTATGGCATCATTGTCATTTCATGAAACGCCCACACGCGTTCGATTCATGGTACAATTCGTTTCATGAAACGTTCTACATTGTTTGTGCATTCAAAAGTTCTATAAAGTAATTTAAACGTATGATAAACAATATAGAGCACTGTTATGGAACTCAAAGAACGTCCCGTGTAAAAGTTTGAATTTTTGTCTATTATTTGTATTATATATAAGTGTCTATTGATTCCTTTTGTCTGCAAGTGATTGCAAAATACAGATCTCAGAGCAAACATAACGAGAAAGTAATATGAACAATACTCGATTGTTATTACAGTATTATGTTTTATGTATCGGACAATATTGCTCGTTTTTTTTGGAAAATTGCAAATTTATCTTTTATATTGTAGAACGCGATGATAACTAGTACTTCAACATTTGATAATAAAGCAATTTAAGATAAAATAGTCAAACTACGGTTATGCTTATCAAAATTACGAAGTTTTCAAGGGTTTTATTTGTATTTGAACTGTTTTCTCACGAGTTTAGACTTCAAGAAAGAAGTTGGAGGCAAATTGCAGACACAAGCACCTGGCAAGATATCAGCAAAATATCACAATGTCAACTCAGTCGAGATAACTTCGGCGGTAGTTCACAATTGAGAGCACTCCACGGATCAAACTTCAGTAAACTACATTCCGAAAAATAGGTATCGCTTTGTCTAACACAACATTTTATTTGTTCTAGTGACCTTCAGTTTGATTGTATTTCGTTGAATATCGAACTTTACTTAAAGTTTAAAAAAAACTACTCATTGTGACCAAGTTTCATAATTATTTGGCAACAAGTGTGTCATTTTATCTAAAGATATCGTCCAGTGGACAGACGAAGAGAGACATTAACTTCATATTGTTACTACTATGGGTCTCTGGCGAAAACTCCTGCTGTCTTAGTATTTTTTAGCAATTGTTCTAAATTACTTACCCATTTTCTATATATCATGTTTTATTGTTCGGACTAAGTATATTAACGTTGGAAACTATGCGATCAATACTCTTAACTAATTATATTCAAACAATCTGACGTTCGAAAGGCCTATAGATCTAGCTGTAATCGTGCCTGGTTCATAAAAGCAGTATACTGGATCGATTCTGGTAATCTAGCGAAATCATGTTCTCGCCAAGAACGGTGACACGAGTTTAATATCATTCGTTATAATGAGCTAGATGTACGTTTTGGTGTGTCCAAATTCATCATACCTTTATGCATCAAACTTGACATGACTTAGTGTTTAATATCACTCTAGGGGTAAGCATGTTTCCATGAAAACATTGGGTTGTGTTAGGACAACTGTTAATGTTAAATATCACTCTAGGGGTAAGCATGTAACCATCACAACATTAGGTTTGTGTTAGGACATCACGTACTATAAATGTACGTAAAGACACTCTTGATTCATTAAAGACGGTATAGTAAGATCTGCAAGTGTTCCAGGGGCATTATTGTACACGAATGTTATACATTGTATTACTTATAACATGGAAAGAGTTACACTTTACTTTAATTTGACGCGGTATATTGCTTCTTAGGAGCCATTTCAATACATGTAAACTTACTTTCGTTGATCAGTGTATATAATTTTTATTTTGTACACGTTGAACAAACGCCAAACAAATCACAAGTCCTGAATATACCACACATTTTATGTGTGTGGTATCAATTATATAAATTGTGAACTGTCGGAACTGTTGATCATCTTCATTATAACAAACTTAGAAATTAAGGGTTATAAAATTCGAAATTATGTTTAATTTAATAAAATTAAATATTTTACTTATGTTGCTAGCAACAACAATTTCGCAAAGTTTCACTCGAGAAACCGCTTGTTCCAAATTTCACTATGAAGAGAAATGGCCTGAAAAAATGATTAGACAAGAAATTAAAGTAGAAGCAATGGAAACTGAAATAAAGAAAACTTTGAAATCGATAACGACATTCATGGAAAATATGAGACACAAAATAGACAACAATGTCGTCGATATGACCAACGAGGTTAAGTTAGAAATGGACAAAGTGTCCGTATTTGTTGACAACGTAAAACAGAGGATGGAAAGTTTCGCTGATGATATGACGAATAGAGAAAATGAGTTGCAGCGCCTGGCAGGTAATATTATTTACATTGTTTTTTAAATTACTTTTTAAAAAATCTGGAAAAAAGCCCAGATCCAATACATTTGAACGAAAATGTCAACACTCAGGTTTTTGTAAGACATTGACAATAGTCATATCAAACTAGTTTCTGCGAACAATTGAATAATATAGCGATCAACGTAGTACTATGATGTTAAATTATCATTAACTATCTGTTGCTACCATTTTATCTGTTACCACTTGCAGACATAGTCGACGTTCCACGGATCGCATTCAATGTGTACAATGTGAAAGACGTCAATGTAGTAAAGAAAGGACAAGTTTTTATCTTTACAACAATTCAACTGAACGAAGGGAACGGCTATGATTCAAGCAATGGAATATTTACTGCGTCAGTGGCTGGACTTTATTATTTCCCCGCCCATGTGTGTAACCATGTCGGAAAATATATGCATTATGCAATACTTGTTGATGGTCAAACGGTAGCTGCTAGCGTACAGTGGGATAAAAATCATTCTTCTTGTAGCTCCGTCAGTATAGTTAGTGTTCTAAAAACCGGCAGCACTGTAAATGTACAAAGCTCGTACACTGCATCAACTAACATTGTAATCCAAAGCAGCACAAGACGAATATCATTTAGTGGTGTATTGCTTCATCGTTAATAGATATCAGTGAGATTCATGGGTCACAGACAATAGTATTGTATTTGTACACAATGTGATTAAGAAAGTCGACTATTTTTTTTGGGGCAAATTAGTCAGTTTGACACAAAAATGGAGAATTTCCTCTTTCAGGGAAGAAAAAATCATTAATCCAGGCTAGCATGGTTTTTTGCAAATTAATTAGTTTCACGCAAAATTTGTATATTTCCTTTTTCGAGCCCCAAATAACGTAAATTATATAAAGAGATTCTAGCGAAATCACATTTTTAACAGAAAACAGTGACGTCGTCTTGATTCGGTAACTATAGTATTGCAATAAAAATCATCTGATCAAGGCTTGTTTAATGACCTTTGTAGTCTAGACTTGTTGAAGAAATGTTGATCTCCTGAGACAACTTATTACGAATCCTATATTTATTTGCATATTCTCGTATATTGCCAAAGCTTCAAATTTTATTAAAAAGATGAAAGAAAATCGGACAGGGAAAAAGTCGATGACCTTGCAAATCAAAAGCCGAATTGACCTCATTTTTGTTTTTAATTTCTCCAGATTTTGAGGCATGTTTATCTTGGTTCTTATCTATATTGTCAAATCTATATGGCTTTATTTGAATTCTTTCCCAATAGAAGAGACAGGGGACATATCTCAAGCGATTACAAATCTATCTTTTCATAGAAGAATGCGACGCAAATAGTTTATTAGTACAGTTTTGATACCAATGCAGTGCTGTTTATAGGGAATGCGGTTATATCATGTTTATATGTGTACCATGGTACTTATCTTTATTGTCAAATATATATCGCTTTATTTGAATTTGAATTATTAGAGAAGATGTAGAGGACATTTATAAGTGTCTTACGTGATTATTATGACAAAATGTGATCATAGTGACATTTTGCAGGTTACCTGCAATATATTAATGATATCAAATTGCCAAAGTTGACGAGATGAAATCGGCTGTGTCATTGAAAGTACACTTTTCAGAACACCACTCGATAAAGGCCTTGTAAAGTAAACTACGTTCCGACAATCAGGAAGCAATTTCAAACTGGTATGTAAAATGACAATGATATTTTACTGAATCCTTTGATTTAGGCTTGAGCATTTCATATATTTTATCGAGATTATTAAGTGATTAAGTTTCATAAATTGTATTTAAAAAGTTTGGCATCTTTATTTAGCCATAAAACATACAATTTACAGTGATTCTTTATAATTTTGACTTTTCTGACAGATTCGTTTTATTTTTTGCTCCGTAGTGTGTTGGTCAATGCGACGTATGGTTGGTGTCTGTAAATTGCCTTTATGTGTTCCATTTTGTGGCTATCGTGCAAAATGTTTTTGAACGCAGCCAGTCCGATTTGTAGTATCTTTTCACATGACTTGTTTAAGTTGGTTATGGTTACATTAGATTAGATAACTAACTATCAAACCTGATACAGATGGTTAAAATAAACATAGTGACCAAGTCTCGATATTTGTTGACCAAAATTACAAAAGTATTTTCTATAAAATGTTTACAAACATTTCATCGTCATCTTGAGCAATAACACCAGTCGATACACTTGCAATATTTACTAACACAGGCACTGTACACAAGACTGACATTGGTGCATCTACCATATCTGAAAACTTTCCAGAAATAAAATAAATAAAGCCTGTGTTAATTGGTAATGATTGTTTGGAAAGAAACGAGACATGTGTCATGTTCTGGTAGGTTTAAAGAAACTATATAACATGTAATACAATGATGTTCGTACACAAATCTAATGGACGCGAAACAAATCTTCAATTTTTTAATAAAAAAAAAAATTTAATTTTTGTTTATGCATTTTGAAAGTGCATTGTTTCTATAATTACTCTTTCATTTAAAGTGTGATGTGAACTTTATGTTCATTGATATAAAAGTGCAATTCTGTTACATTGTAATACAGTATATAACTGTCACAGAACGGCCTTTGGAACTTTTGATAGGCGTGTTTGTCTCAGGAAAAGGAGATATGTGTTCGATACTACTCTATCTGGTATTATTGTATCATGCTATAGATTTCATTCTAATAGATCAAGTGATAAGCGCGCTGCACATGGAACGGGGTAGGTGGTTTCAATGTCACATCCTATTAGTGTCTTGTTATGTATGTCTAAGTGACTACTTTTAGTCACTACATTGGAATCTGCATGGGTTACATATTAGTGAACGAATACAAAATATGAGAGCATTTTCAATATCAAGGCATGGTTTCTCGATGAAATGTCATATTGAGTGTTTGTTCAAAACATGTGAACTGTTTTTCAATCATCAGTGTAGATGGAAATTGTTTTCGTTCAAGTTTGAACGTACGCCAAACAAATCACTAATTCTGGATATAGTACAAATTCGCATGTAAGCACAATTTCGTCCACTGCGAGATGGCAGCTCTATAAATTGCAGTCCTTAGCAAATGTTGGTCATTTTCACTATATGCTCCTTATCAATAAGAGTGATTTAAAGTGTTTCTACAATATGTCTAATTCACAGCAATTAAATATTTTACTTATGTTGCTTGCAACAATCTCGCTGGGAGTTACTCGCGAACCTGCGTGTTCCAAATTTCACTATGAGGAGAAATTACTTGAAAAGATGATTAGACAAGAAATTAAAGTAGAAGCAATGGAAAGTGAAATAAAGAATACTTTGAAATCGATAACGACATTCATGGAAAGAATGGAACAGAAAATGGACAACAAGGTTATCGATATGAACAACGAAGTTAAGTTAGAAATGGACAAAGTGTCCGTGTTTGTTGACAACGTAAAACAGAGGATGGACAGTTTTGCTGATGACTTCAACAATAAAAAGAATGAGTTACAGCTTTTGGCAGGTAAAATGTAAATTTGTTTGATAGAAATATAGCACTACAGTATAATACAATCAATTGGAATTTTTCGATGCAAACTAATAAGATTCACTGATGTTAAATTTAACGATGCATTATTGTTAACTAATGTAGTTAAAATACAAGTGTTTTCTATTTTCAGCACATATATGTACTATACATGTTTTGTTACAAATTGGGATATCTCATAAGCATAAACAATGTATCACTATAATCACTATATGAAGTACAAATAGTAAATTTCTAAATTATATATAATTATTAATATTTCGATAAAATTGTATATCATAATATACATATTCAAACAAAAGCATATTACATATTTTTCTGGTGAACATAATATTGCACATTATTGACATTTTATAGATCTAGAGTGTTAATCGACTAAATTGTTGTAACAGTTGAACTAAATAAACTACAGAAATTTTGTATTGTGAGGAATCAATTTGAAGCTAATACATGAACCTCTGTTTAACAGTTCATAATATTTAATTAGCATCATGTATTCCAATTTGAACAAACCTCGAATAACTTAGTTATTCCGAGAAGCACCTTATACATCAATACTGAGTTGTATTCTGTATGTTGCTATCATGTAATCTCTTACTACTTTCAGATAAAGCCGACGTTCCAAAAGTTGCATTTAACGTGTACAATGTGAAAGATGTAAATATTAAGACGAAAGGACAAGTTTTTATATTTACAACAATTTTACTGAACGAAGGGAACGGATATGATTCGAACACCGGAATATTTACCGCGTCAGTTGCCGGACTTTATTATTTCACCGCACATGTGTGTAACCATGTCGGTAAACACGTAGTTCATGGTATAATGGTTGATGATCAAATGGTTGCTGCTAGCATTATCATACAATTGGATAAAGATTATGAGAGGTGTAGCTCCGTAAGCACAGTCAATATTTTGAAGACAGGCAGCACTGTGAGTGTTCAAAGTACTTTCACTAACTCAAATAACCAGTTATATCAAAACAGTTATAGACGCATATCCTTCAGTGGCGCACTGCTTCATTGATAGTAGTGTAAAGTAACATTGTGAAACATAGACAATATCATCGTGTACTCTTACATGTACGAGGGGTGATCAATATATTCTCGAACTTTCCTGTTACATTTTAAATGGTGATTCTGGAACAATTATAACACCAAATATGTACGAAATCAAACAGATATGTCATATTTCAATAAATTGATTTAATGATGATACATCACAATTTATCTGATGACGTCACTTATTGTAACCAATGGGAAGAGTACACTGTCGAGCATCTTGGACAATACGTATTTAAACAAAAGTGCAAAGACGCGTAAGTAAGAATAACGCCACTCCTGAAAAAGATTACTCGAACAAACTATATGTGGATTATTTGCACTCTTAATTAACGAAATTCACAAGATATCCATTGTTTATGTGATTGTAGGAACTATGTCATTCTATGTACTGTTTTGACGTGTACATGTTTTGTATTGTCTGTTAACAATGATATCCATCTTTGAATATATGTTTGTAACTTTGTACACGTCTTTGAAAATAAATTATGTAGAACTGTTCTGTTCTGTCATACAAATATGTCGACAAAATGAGGATAAATAGAAGAATTAACTCCGTGGTAGGGTCATTCCCCTAATACTCACTACGAAATAAAAGGCACCATTCGGAACCAAATGTCACTGGCGAAAACTAATATAGAATACAAGTAATTAATAGTTTACTCCAACATTCCAATCGTGTAAACTTTGTGAAAGCAACTTTCACCCGATCATATGTACCACCTACCTAATGCCTTTATGAAACTAAATTACCAACAGCAAAACATTTGTCGCTCTTCTAGTAAAATAAATGAAGCTTCTTATCGTTGATATGGGCATCCGCAACATAAGGGGTCTCCATTAACTGCATCAAATCAAAGTTTTGAAGCATTTTCTGCCTTGATGGAGCTTCCTAATCGATATTCCAGGAACGTTACAGTAATTTTACAGTTCCTGACATTTCAAAATAAAATGATACCGCCGCACGTATGATCGATTTGTGACAAATGACACATTGTGGTTTAAATGGTAGATCAACTCTTTTACGCTCACCCCAAAGACATTGTATATATCAGGATAGTGTAAATAAAAATGCTCCACCATGTAATCCCCTCTTATGAAACAAACACATTGACAGTTTGTAAAAGAATGTCTAACATGAAACATGTTGTAGTATGGAACAACTGCGTATCACAGAAATGACTCAAACTGAACAATGATCGGTGCAACAAGTGAGCTATACATTCCTAGCTCTTCATGTAAAATAAATGAAGATTCTTATCGTTGACTTGGGCATCCGCAACATAAGGGGTCTCCAATAACTGCATGGAATTAAAGTTTTGAAGCATTTTCTACCTTGATATCCTAATGGATATTACAGAAACGTTTCAGTAATTTTACAGTTCCTGACATTTCAAGATAAAAGATACCGCCGCACATGATCGATTTGTGACAAATGACACAAGTGGTTTACATGGTACATCAACTCTTGTACGCTTACCCAAAAAACATCGTATATATCAGGATAGTGTTTATAAAAATGCTCCACCATGTTATACCCTCTTATCTGTCAAACACATTGACAGTTTGTAAAAGAATGTCTAACATGAAACATGTTGTAACATGGAACCACTGAGCATCACAGAAAGTACTCAAACTGAACAATGATCGGTGCAACAAGTGAGCAATACATTTGAAGGTGAGACAATATAATGTTATATACAAGACTCAATATATACAAAGTCATTCAAAAGGATCGGCAACTTGGTATATCAATTCGTATAATCTTTATCTTGGCCCGTCGTCGCACAATAAATTAGGAATATGCTGATCAATCGGTAGCTGATAGTGTACTTATTATTGTTTTTGCTATAAGTAAGTACAATCAATGTATGTTTGACGTAAATGAAATGATGTGCGAGGGGCGTTTTAAGGTTCCAGGAAAAGTTACGATTTTGGACATTTGCTTTAACTCACTGAAGTAGGTATTGCAGACATATATTCGCCATTTAGTCACATTTTTTCTTTCGATTTAGTATGAGTCGGATGCATGAATAGTATAAACATTTACAGACTGCTACAGATATGATCACTGGAAGTGAAGATATGCTGTGAATCAGACACCAGACATTGTGTTAGACGTTTCTGTTTGTATTTGCAACGCTTTCGAACTATTGGCATCGCGACCCTAAAAGTGTATACCTTGAAGCAATGTATATTCTGGAAGTAGATTATAGTGTTGCGAGAAGTTCCGGTCAATATATCACGAGTTGGAGTAGAAGGCGTTGTTATATGCGTTTTGAAGGTAAAAATGAAAAGTATGTAGTTAAAGCATTAGAAGCCTTCGACATCTACTGTTTGCTTATAATTAGGGATAGCAACGAGTACTGAAATCGGTACTTTCCATTAAACACACAAAGCTGACCATGCACCAACTGCTCCCTATACTTGAGACCTTTTTCTAAAATAGCATCCCTCTATATATCATAACATTCTCTACGATACAGAATTGCTCCGTCATAGTGAAACAATTTTCAACATAATGTTGTTTATTTCCCATTTCTAGACGCCAAGACTTTTGGCAGTGATGCAAGTTTTTTTTCATTTTCAGCATAGGAACTTCGCATTTTCCCTGAACTATGCATTCACCTTTTTTCGAAATAATTTCACTGATAGTTTCTTTGAACACTCACGCCAGTGGTACTATTCCGCCCTTTTCTAATGTATTCGTCATAAACATCATAGAACCAATTTAAGTTCATTGTATAGTTTTTGGCAATGTTGGGCAATTTTCAATTGTTGATGCCATTTCACCATTACTGGAAACAGAACTCTAATAACACTTCTTACGACAAATCTTACTAATGTTCTCATTAGAAATAAAAAGTAATATATAACTTTCACTTTCTTGGTGCTTATAAAATGGGCCATTTTGCCTTAAAACAAAAAACCACGTCATCTTCTAAAGTGTTGTTTTAAGCTTTAATCAATTGAAATATACAATATACATGTATAATGATCATATCGATGGCTTAGAACCAAAAGGTCGTAACTACCTCTTACGACCTTATAAGACTCATACATATTTGAAATCTGCTTCACAAGGCGCTTCTTATGAGCATATTTTCATGAAAATCAGAAATTGTCATGTTGACCAAAAGGAAGTTTTAAAAACGTGTTTTCCCATAGGTAAAGAGTAAATTACAGACATTTTTTTCTTGTTTTCTCAATAAATCGATTTGGTAGTTACGACCTTCTTGTTCTAAGCCAGCGATATGTTGAACTTAAAACATTGTTTCACATGTTTTTAAGAGATATTTCAATTGTTTTCATTCAATATTACAAAATTGGCGTTCATGTTTTGTTCATAAATCAGTTGAACATCAGTCCTCTCGTATCAAGTTATTTAAACACACGATAAACAATATAAAGCAACTTTATGGAACTCAAAGAACGTCCCACGTAGAAGTTTGAATTTATGTCTATTATATGTATTATATATAATTATCCAACGATTCGTTTTCTCTGCAAACTATTGCCGACAAAGTAGTATAAACAATACTCGGCTGTATTATCACAGTGTAACGTTTGAAGTATCGGACAATATTGCTCGTTTTGTGACAATTGCCATTCTTTCTTTTATATTGTAGAACGCGATGATAACTAATACTTCAATATTTGATAATATAGCAATTTTAGATATAATAATCAAACTGCTGTTATTCTTATCAAAATAACGAAGTTTTCAAGGGTTTTATTTGTATTTGAACTGTTTTCTCACGAGTTTAGTCTGCAAGAAAGAAGTTGGGGGCAAATTGCTGACACAAGCACCTGGCAGGATATCAGCAGAACATCAAAATGTCAACTGTTCGAGATAACTTCGGTGGTATTTCACATTTAAGAGAACTCCACGGATCAAACTTCAGTAAACTACATGTTGAAAACTAGGAATCGCTTTTTCTACCACAAAATCTTAATTGTCCTGATTGCAATCCACTTAATATCGATCTGGACTTAGTTTGAAATAAGACATTCGTTATGACCATGTTTCATAATGATTGGGCGACAAGTGTGGCCTTAAATCAAAAGATTTGTTCCAATGAACAGACGAAGAGCGAAATTAACCTCACATTGTCAACATTATTGGTCTGTGACGAAAACTCCTAATCGACAGCTGTCTAGGAAACTTTTCGCAATCGTTGTAGATTTACTTACGCATCTTCTATTTGGCACATCGCATCGTTTGGACTAAATATATCAACATTGTTTGAAACTATACGTTCATAAATCTATATATCCGAATTATTTTCATATAATCTTTGAATTGAACGTGTGTATACATGAAAAAAGGGCTATATAAATATGGTATAATAATAATCTGAATGTGGAAAGGTCTTAAGATCTAGCTATAAACGTACCATGGTTGAGGAACGTAGTATTTTGGGTCGATTCTGGTAATGTAGCAAAATCATGTTCTCACCAAGAACGGTGATATGAGTTTGATATCAGTCGATATAACGAGCTAGATGTATGTGTGGGTGGGTCCAATTTCCTCATACCTTTATGCATTAAACTTGACAAGTGTTTGATATCACTCTAAGTTTAGGCATGGTTTCATCAGAACATCAAACGTGACAAGTGTTTGATATCACTCTAAGGGTAGGCATGGTTTCATCAGAGCATCAAACTTGGCAAGTGTTTGATATCACTCTAAGGTTATGCATGGTTTCATCAGAACATCAAACTTGACAAGTGTTTGATATCACTCTAAGGTTAGGCATGGTTTCATCAGAATATCAAACTTTACAAGTGTTTGATATCACTCTAAGGGTAGGCATGGTTTCATCAGAACATCAAACGTGACAAGTGTTTGATATCACTCTAAGGGTAGGCATGGTTTCATCAGAGCATCAAACTTGGCAAGTGTTTGATATCACTCTAAGGTTATGCATGGTTTCATCAGAACATCAAACTTTACAAGTGTTTGATATCACTCTAAGGTTAGGCATGGTTTCATCAGAATATCAAACTTTACAAGTGTTTGATATCACTCTAAGGGTAGGCATGGTTTCATCAGAACATCAAACGTGACAAGTGTTTGATATCACTCTAAGGGTAGGCATGGTTTCATCAGAACATCAAACGTGACAATTGTTTGATATCACACTAAGGGTATAGTCCAGTCATTTTAACTTTTAACCTCAAACTAATTTCAAAACAAACAGTTTTGTGCTTATATGGTGCGTAAAGCTATCCTTAGCAATGTACAAAATGTCCTAATTAAATATTCGTGGGACTTTTTGAGATATTTACAAAAATATTGAATTGTCACATGTTTTCGCGATATTTGTCACTTTTGATGTCAATAAATCTTGACTTGTATCGGTAATGTATTTTTACATCGTGCGTAGACGTCGCAATTTTGGTCTTTTTTATGAAACTTAGCAGCAATGATCATCGGAAGCTAATCTAGGTCAAATAAAATTTTGAGTTAATCGGAGCCAAAATCTAGGTCACTAGGTCAAAACATAGAAAAAACAAGATATAGTCACCAGGGGTCGCAATTTCGACCTTACACTTGTGAAGTTTAGTCATAATGATCATCTTAAAAAAAAACAAGGTCATGTGTGAAATTGGATTTACCTGAGTTAAAAACTAGGTCACTAGGCCAAATAATAGAGCAAATCTGTAGATGGCGCCCTTTTTGCCTACTCTTTATGAAACCATGTCACATGGATCATGAAGACAAAATGTAGGTCAAATGCAATATTTACTTATCAAGAGTTAAAACTAGGTCACTAGGTCAAATAATTGACAAACCTTCTTGCGCCAAAAAGTTGCATCAATTATTTTAACATATTGACCTAATTTTGACCCAAATAACTCAATAACGTACTTGTCTTAGGTGTTTTGAGTTGAGCATTGTGATTAAGTTGCATAAATATTAGACGAAAATTGTGAATTGTGTACCTACACAACGTTTTCCTTTGATTTAAACTAGCCATCTACGTTTTGACCCCGGATGACCCAATTTAAAACTTTGACCTAGATTTTGTTGATATTATTATTGTGATGAAGTTTCATAAAAATAAGGTCAACATTATTACCTCTAGCGACTACACAAGGTTTTGCTACAATTTGACCTAGTGACCTAGTTTTTTACCCTTGATCATTTATTTTCTACGTTGGTCTTAATTTTGTTCAGATGATCACTCTGACCAAGTTTCATAATCATAAAGTCAAAATTGTGAATACAAATGCAATTGTGGACGAACAAACAAAGAATAGACAAAGAGAACAATCACTTTTTCTCCCGAATCGATAGATTCGTGTACATTATCATAATTCTATACTGTCCAAACACAAATATCCTTTTACCATTAGACACACATGTATACAACGCACGATATGTGTAAATTTTAAACAAATTTGATTAATATTAAAGAAATAAATAAAACTTTTGTTTCCCCCTTTCAAGTGTTTTTTTGAGTAATTTTGTCGACATTTGAATGGGTAGTATACCAACACGTAGACTGGCAAATATATAGAAAGTAAATTGTAGGATGATAAAACCAATATTTGTATTCGATAGAAGAAGGTTGTATCTTTAAGAAAATATAAGCTTTAAGGTGCAATAAGTAAATATTTAACGACTTATACGGGAATTATTAGAACGTAAATTCACTATGTAGTATGAAATATGGAAAATGCTGAAATTGCTACCAAAAATGACCTTAAACATGTCGATTTTTTTGTATTTTCCCCACTGAACTCGCATATTTGACGTTTTGTCTGTAGTTGATAATAGTCTGTATATAATGAAAATGCAAAGAAACTCTGTTTTGCAATTTGTTTGAGGTTGACCATATTTTTTTAGCTTTAATGACTTGACTATTAGGCATGGTTTCATCAGAACATCAAACGTGACGACAAGTGTTTGATATCACTCTAAGGGTAGGCATGATTTTATCAGAACATCAAACGTGACAAGTGTATGATATCACTCTAAGGGTAGGCATGGTTTCATCAGAACATCAAACGTGACGACAAGTGTTTGATATCACTCTAAGGTTAGGCATGGTTTCATCAGAACATTAAACTTGGCAAGTGTTTGATATCACTCTAAGGGTAGGCATGGTTTCATCAGAACATCAAACTTTACAAGTGTTTGATATCACTCTAAGTGTAGGCATGGTTTCATCAGAACATCAAACGTGACAAGTGTTTGATATCACTCTAAGGTTAGGCATGGTTTCATCAGAGCATCAAACTTGGCAAGTGTTTGATATCACTCTAAGGGTAGGCATGGTTTCATCAGAACATCAAACTTTACAAGTGTTTGATATCACTCTAAGGGTAGGCATGGTTTCATCAGAACATCAAACTTTACAAGTGTTTGATATCACTCTAAGGTTAGGCATGGTTTCATCAGAACATCAAATTTTACAAGTGTTTGATATCACTCTAAGGGTAGGCATGGTTTCATCAGAACATCAAACGTGACAAGTGTTTGATATCACTCTAAGGGTAGGCATGGTTTCATCAGAACATTAAACTTTACAAGTGTTTGATATCACTCTAAGGTTAGGCATGGTTTCATCAGAACATCAAACTTTACAAGTGTTTGATATCACTCTAAGGTTAGGCATGGTTTCATCAGAACATCAAACTTTACAAGTGTTTGATATCACTCTAAGGGTAGGCATGGTTTCATCAGAACATCAAACGTGACAAGTGTTTGATATCACTCTAAGGGTAGGCATGGTTTCATCAGAACATCACACGTGACAAGTGTATGATATCACTCTAAGGGTAGGCATGGTTTCATCAGAACATCAAACGGGACAAGTGTTTGATATCACTCTAAGGGTAGGCATGGTTTCATCAGAACATCAAACTTTACAAGTGTTTGATATCACTCTAAGGTAGGCATGGTTTCATCAGAACATCAAACGTGACGACAAGTGTTTGATATCACTCTAAGGGTAGGCATGGTTTCATCAGAACATCAAACAGGACAAGTGTTTGATATCACTCTTAGAGTAGGCATGGTTTCATCCGAACATCAAACGGGACAAGTGTTTGATAACACTCTACGGGTAGGCATGTTTCCATCAGAACATTAGATTTGTGTTAGGACATCACATGCTATAAATGCACATAAAGTCACTCGTGATTTATCTAAGACAGTATAGGGAGATTTGCAAGTGTTTCAGTGGCATTGTTGTACACAAATGATATGTTACTTATGACATGATAATAGTTACACGTTTCTTTAATTAGACACATCATCTCGTCGTTTTATATTGCATATTGAGAGTTATTTCCATTCAGTGGCATTATTGTACACGAATGTTATACACTGTATTACTCATAGCATGGAAATAGTTACACCTTTCTTTAATTTGTATGTTGCTTCTTGAGAGTCATTTCAATACATGTAAACTGACCTTCGTTGATCAGTGTATGTACGTTTTGATTTTGTGCAGGTTTGAACAAACGCCAAACAAGTCACAAGTCCTAATTATAGCACACATTTCAATGTGTGTGGTATCAATTATATAAACTGTGAAAGGTTGATCATCTTCACTATAACATACTTAGAATTAAGAGGATTATAAAATTCGAAAGTATGTTTAATTTAATGAAATTAAATATTTTACTTATGTTGCTAGCGACACCAATTTCGCAGAGTGTTACTCGAGAAACCGCGTGTTCCAAATTTCACTATGAAGAGAAATTGCTTGAAAAGATGATTAGGCAAGAAAATAAAGTAGAAGCAATGGAAACTGAAATAAAGAATACTTTGAAATCGATAACGACATTCATGGAAAATATGGAACAGAAAATGGACAACAAGGCTGTCGATATGAACAACGAAATTATGTTAGAAATGGACAAAGTGTCCGTGTTTGTTGACAACGTAAAACAGAGGATGGACAGTTTCGATGATGATATGACGAATAGAGAAAATGAGTTGCAGCGCCTGACAGGTAATATTATCTACATCGTTTTTTAATTAATTTTGAATAAATTATGGAAAAAGGTACAGATCCAATATATTTGAAGGAAGATGTCAACTATCAGCTTTGTGTAAGACATTTTCTATATACATATCAAACTAGTTTCAGCGAGCAATTGTTCATAACATATCGATGCATCATTCGTAGTATTACGATGTTAAATTATCATTCTAACACTGTATATTTTTAGCTCCATGTAAACGTATAGGACTGTACCGTGGTTAAATTTCCATTCTAACACTGTCTATTTTAGCACCGCGTAAATGTATAGGACTGTATCGTGGTTAAATGTCCGGTATATCACAGTTTTTGCCGTACTACTTGTTGGCTGTTGAATTACCTCCCACGTTTAAATACGATTTTAATGAATGGAATTTACGTCTTGTTTATCACATGACTTCATGTATTGTATGACGTTTATTTGGCGTCAACGTAAACGTGACGTTGTGCGAACTTTTATTTTCGTAGCGTTCTTTCTCAATTTATTTAATTATATCCGTATTATTGCAACAGCAATTTATCGTTTCAATTTAGTGTTAAGGAAATACATAGTTTGGAACGAGCTCTAGTTATGCCTCTGTTTAAATGAAAAGAGCATAAAAACGATATTCCAGTGGTGGAGGTTTTATACTTTTAAACAGCGGAAGGTGTCTATAGCAACACAACAAACAACGCATCATTCTGCAATAAAAATAAGTCCTTATAAAATTGCGCATATTACACGTGTTAGAATGCAAATAGATCTTAGTTTTCGTGATATACCGTTCACATATGAACTCCAAACCGTGATATATTGGCCGGTATATCACGGAAAACTAAGATCTATTTCCTAATTAACTATGTGTTGCTACCATTTTATTTTTACCACTTGCAGACAAAGTCGACGTTCCACGGATCGCATTCAATGTGTACAATGTGAAAGACGTCAATGTAATGAAGAAAGGACAAGTTTTTATCTTTACAACAATTCTGCTGAACGAGGGGAACGGGTATGATTCAAGCACCGGGATGTTTACGGCGTCAGTGGGTGGACTTTATTATTTCACTGCGCACGTATGTAACCATTCTGGTAAACACGTAGTTTATGGTATAATTGTTGATGATCAAATCGTTGCTGCTAGTGTACAGCATGAAAAGGATTATAATAGCTGTAGTTCTGTAAGCACAGTTAATGTTCTGAAAGCAGGCAGTGTTGTTACAGTTCAAAGTATGTACAACTCCGACAATAACATTTTATATCTAAACAGTTACAGACGAATATCGTTTAGTGGAGTATTGCTTCATCGTTAAGAAAACAAGAGAGTCACGTGTAACAGACACTTGTATGGTGTGTGCTTACAAAATGATTAAGACACTATTAAGAGACTATTTTCTTGCTAACTTTTATTCAGTTTGACACAAAAATGGATGAGACAACATAATTAATAATTGTATTTCTCACAACATGGACTCCCTTTTCAGACACATTTCTCAAATAATTTGTCAGTATTTGTATCTTTTTAATCTTAATCAGTATGTCACATTTTACATCTAATCAAATCCATACAGGAATGCATTTATCATAATTCAACTTATGGCAACTAACATCTATACCTGACAGGTTGTCAAATTCATTGTTAAAATGCATTATCAAAGGGAGCGTCATCAAACTTCAAATTCTGCCTTCATTGCAAATAAAGTAAGTTCACGACAGACAGCAAAGACTGAGTGTATACGTTTATATAAATTGATTCAGAGAAATGTCTTCAGTTTATATTCTCTACATGAATGATAAGTAGTGCCGTGTTATCTTACCTTGGAAATTAAAAGTTTTATGTGTTACAGGTGATCTTTAGTTAAATATTGCTTTAGTATTAGAGTGCCGATATATAGTAGTTTTATGGTGGAGAATACAAATTTAAGTCGTTTATAGTGTTGTTATCCACTCTTTTAGAACATAATACGTCTATCTTCTATCTTCCTGGTCAGTCAAATCCCACACAGTGACTTAGACTGTGATGCGCGTCACCAACACAGAAAATTGGTTAACGATTGGGTAAAAAGTTTAAAAGAGTGAAAAGGTAAGATTATAAAGTTAAAACAGACCAGACACTGGTATATGCGTCATAGGTCAAGAGGTATTCACTTGAAAGTATCTAGCATGCAATAAACACCGGATGTTCGGCCATAATCGCCCATGGCAAAGCGCGCAGTCCTGCGCTATACAGACTTCGGCTGAACAATCTGTTGTTTGGTGTGAGGTGAACAGACAGATGAACTGTACCCAGACTGGGGTATCACTAGTATGCTACTGAATTTAGGGTTTGTGATTTTGTTTTTATATTTCTTCTGAGGAAGCCGAGTGTCTGGTTTGCTTTTCTAGTTATATTATCAATGTGAGTGTTCCATGTTAGATCATTTGAAATTGTTATGCCTAGGTATTTAGCAGATGTTACTGTGTCTAATGTGTTGTTGTGTAGGAGGTATTTTGTTGGAATGACTGTTTTGCGTTTTGTGTTTTATATGACCTGGCATTTTCATGGGATGAATTTCATGGCTTATACGTGTACTAATAGAATCCAGCCATTCTTGTAGCTGATATTATTTGTATGTACATGTATTCAAGTTAAACAAACTACAGAAAATGGTTATGCATACCCACTTGAAACATGCCGCATATCCCTCTCATCACATGTTAGACACACTGACAAACGATGGATTCACTTACCTTAAGTGGACATAACACCCGGTCGATGTTTCAAATGACCAACCGGGTAATGTTGAGACATCGACCGATATTCTAATTGATGGTATTCAGATGGCTGAGGTTAAAACGGTGTGTATATCGGACGCCTGAAAATTGTCGGCTTTCGAAATGCACAGGGAACTGGTATAAAAGAAACCAGAGCGTAATTGGATCCGCATTAAAATCAGGTTCTTAAATAGCACTGCTAAAGCAAACCGTACAAAGATCATGTATTGCAGCCAGGTCGTGCCGTTTTTCATATTTAAAGGATATACTGATAAAGTATATCAGCCTTCGTTTTGGTTTGGTATAGCTGAACCATTAAAATGTTATGTACAAGATAAAACGTGATCTAGAACTTAAAATAAGGAATTGTAAAAGGCAATTTACTATTTTTAAAAAGGGAACTTGCTTACGAAAAAAAACATACATGAAGTTGACTTGCTCCAACAGGTCAAACAGTCTGTCAAAATGAAATAATAATTGGGAATTTGTTCAACAACAACACGTATTCTGTAGAATTATTATTATATTAACGTTTCGGCCGAGGCCTTCTTTAGAATAACAATAACAAAACAACGGATGTGACGTCATGACGTTAACGTAACATGGCGTCGCACAATTGCGGGAAAAACAAACAATGTAACAAATCAATAAAGTTCGAGTTCAATAATATACGGATCAGAATACATGAATTCCTATAGAAGTATATATATAAAAAAACATTAATAGGAATAAACGTATAGTATTGAACATAAAATTCACTGATTATACATTAAATAATGCTTTCGAATTCAGTCCGTTCGGATGTAGTGTTTGTAATTTATGAATCCAAAATGTTTCTTTACACAATCGGTCAATTTGATTATTAACTACATCAATTGGCATGAATGAGAAATCACTAATACTATGGTTACGCAAATTAAAGTGACCGGCAACCAAAGTGGAAAATGCAGGGTTAGAAAAGTTGGATATATCAAATTTATGGCTATTCATACGGCGTGATACTGGCTGCATCGTTTGTCCAACATATTGCATGCTGCATTGTTTGCACGTAATTGGATAAATAACATCTTTCGATTGGCAGTTTGTATCATAACGTAAAGAAAATGTTTCTCCCGTTATAGCACTGCTAAATGACGACCCAGGGCTTATTCGCAGACAGTGAGAACAACGTTTTCTGTTACATTTTTCTGTGTTAAATATCTGAAAGTTGCGCTGGTTAAAATTGGAACTTACTAAATAGTCACTTAAATTTTTAGTACGTCTATATGCCACTATGGGTTTATACTTGCCATGTACTATTTTCACGTTTTCATTTTTTGCGATGTTCAAAAGGTCCAAATATTTGTGAATTGTGTGACCAATGTTGGGTAATGATGGGTTGTATTCAACTGTAAATGGAATTACATTTTTATTATTTATAGCAGGGGGTTCGAGGGCTTCGGTTTGTGATAATTGTGAGACTTTTTCGAAAGCACGGTCTATAAATGATGCTGGGTATTTCCTATCTAGGAAGTAGGCCCGTAAATCATTTAGGGAGGAGTTGAATGTTTCATCGCTTGAGGGTATTCTCCTATATCTCTTTGCCTGACTGTAGGGAATACCGTCTTTGCAGTTTTTAGGGTGACAGGACGTGTAATCAAGGTATTGGTGGTTGTTGGTTTCTTTAACATAAATATCGGTCTCAATATTCAAATAATTAGTCTTAGTTACTTGGACATCCAAGAAAGACACAGTATCTTCAGTTAAAATACACCCAGGGGATTAACCCATTCATAAACTCTCCATTATTTTTCAGGAATGGAGAGTTGTCTTAACAATAACTCTCCATTATTTCGTATACACATTACATTAAATGTGTATACGAAATAATGGAGAGTTATGTTAAGAAAACTCTCCATGCCTGAAAAACATAACATACATATTGCTGGCTTAGAACCAGAAGGTCGTAACTACCAAATCGATATTATTGAGAAAACAAGAGAAAACTGTCTGTAATTACTATTTACCTATGGGAAAACACGTTTTAAAAACTTCATTTTGGTCAACATGACAATTTCATGATTTTTATAAAAATAGGCTCATAAGAAGCGCATTGTGAAGCAGATTTCAAATATGTATGCGTGTTATGAGGTCGTAAGTGGTAGTTACGACCTTCTAGTTCTAAGCCATCGATATGAAGTGTTAACAAAAAATGGAGAGTTATTTTTATTAAATGTGTTAACAAGTAATGGAGAATTATTGTAAAGAATGTATAATTATACACCAGTGAGTTGCATTCATTGCATTCATTGCCCGCAATCCCAAATAGATGGGTCGGGAAATTTACTTTTGGGTTTTCAAAACCCCCGCCCTTTCACGGCCCATGCGGGGGGACATCTTACAATTAAACATTGTCCCAAAGTTATTGGTTCGGTGAGTGCGGGGGGAGCTGAAGGGTAAAACACCGCAGCAATATGCGGGGGATGGGGCCTTGGATGCAACTGACTGGTGTATTAAAAATGTATGTGTTCCCAAATGGGCAATACAATTTGCAGGAAAAGCGGCACTCAACTGAAAGAGCCGAACAAAGAAAAAAGAAAACAAAATATAAAAATGCTCAAACCACAACGAAACTAGAAAATGAAATCAACCCGCTGTTACTAAATAGCTTTTAACATTAATATAATTTCAGCAATTAAGGTGGTACGCGCGCAAGAAATAAAGACATCAAGATGATGCTATTGTGATATGATATTATACCGTTAATAATTTGCAATTGCACTTTCGCGTGATCATGACCATTCAACTGTTCAATAAGTTCCAACTACAGCTTTTATACATTCACAAGGGCCAACATTATCACTAAATCATGACACCCGTCTTCAGCATGATACTGAAAATGAAATATTCGACCTTGGCCTACATTAAAATGTCCATAAACATTGCAACTTAGGTTTTGAGATGATCAGATGATATTTTTTGAATATAATATTACGTACAAGTTAATTTCTAATTGTTTTTGGTCATACAAGGCTCATAATCCAGGAAGACACGGTTCGATTGGACCCCTTAGTTTGAATTAAAGTTCAGGCAAAGTTTGTATAAATTTTGGAGGGTAAGAAAAAAGTTAAGTTCCCAATTTCCGAGGGCTGTTTTCAGCTGTTCAGCCGCTAAATCACTCTTTGACATTAACTTCCCCTGATCCTTGGGCTACCCAATGAAACATTCGAGTCTCACGGGGTGACTTTTTCTCTTTTGTGGGCGTGGCATCCAGCATCGAACTGCGGCGCCTAGGAACTGCCCCTCACAAGTATATATACCAATTTTGAGTACATTAATTGATACTGTTGAAATACAGAGCTATGTTTAATAACAACATGTTAAAAATAGTGTTGTTATGTCCATCAAGTTGCATATCAATTATAAATATCCATGTATATTTTATGCACGGAAATATATCCTCTGACTGAAACAAAGTCTTTATAATGTCCACCGTGTTATAACATCCAAGTAACACTGGGTAAATGGCTACTGATTGATCGTGTAACACATAACTCACAACATGTGTTTGCATGGACTACACACCATTACAAAGTAATGGGTAGTTATTGTATTAGTTCACGGGTTTCATGAAAAAAGCATGCTCTTCTCGTTCAGTCATGTTCATATTTTTAATCTTCTATTTATAAGAGGTACATCAGGGGAGACTTTTTTGAAAAAATGAATTTTCTTTCAATTTTGACATTTACCGCATCTTTTCAGAAAATCAAATTTACAGTATTGGTGTATTTTAAGTCAGAGAAAATCCGCGTATCTGTCCATTCCTGAGAAATAATGAATACTCGGCCCCTTCGGGGCCTCGTCTCCATTATTTCTCAGGAATGGACAGTAACTTGGACTTTCTCCTTAACATATTGTACTAGTAAATTTGATACTGGGATGAAATTCATTAAGATCGGAGAGGAAACAATTTAACTCTGCCAACGAATGATTCCAAACCATGAATACGTCATCTAAAAACCTTAACCATATCGTCGGTTTGATACTTCTACTTTGTAGGAAATCGTGCTCAAGTTTCCTCATGAATAACGAGGCGTAAGCTGGTGCCATGGAACTACCCATTGCTGTACCCATTTTTTGTACGTAGAAATCATCGCCGAATTTAAAATAATTGTTTTCAAGAACAAGTCTTATAAGGCGAGCAAACTCATTTGAAGAAAGGTTACTATAATGTAAATTGTGTTCTTGTAAAAATGACTTACATGCGTTTACACCGTCGTCATGAGGGATGTTTGTATAAAGTGAGGATACGTCTAGTGTAACTAAGTAGGAATTATTTTCCAATTTAATCCCCTTTACTTTATTAATAAAATCAGTGGTATCTTTCACATACGAGGGCAAACTCGACATATATGGCTTTAATATATAGTCAATATATTTAGAAATATTCTCCGTAGGGGAATTGCAAGCTGAGACAATGGGTCTACCGGGATATTGCACAGGTAAGTTACTATCTGCCGTTTTATGCGTTTTTGGCAGAATATAGAAACATGGGGTACGAATGCTAGCGGGAAATGTGTCAAACTCGTCTGTTGTGTCCATTTCATCGACACATAAAGATATATTACGTTTTATAACCTCCGTGGGATCATTGGTGCATTTATCATAATATTTGTCATTATCTAATTGTCTAATCACTTCGTTTTTATAGTCGACTGCGTTCATAATTACAATTGTATTGGATTTATCAGCCTTTTTAATAACAATAGTTTTATCTTGCGAAAGTTTTCGCAAAGACTGAAGTTCTGGTTTAGTGATATTACTGAACCGTTTCCGTTTATTTTTCGACTGCATTATTTCTTCCGTGACAGCATTTATATAGAAATCTAAATACACATCTGTACCGGCGGATGGGGTAAATGTTGATCCTTTCTTATTGAAAAAGGGAATATTACGATAATTGTCATTATTGTAAAGTTCAGTTTCATCACTCTCGGTGCATGCTTCACTTTGGAAATATTCTTTTAGTCTTAGTCTCCGAGTAAATTTAAATACATCTTCAGCAAGTTTGATTTTATCATGTGACTTAGTTTTTGGGCAAAATTTCAAACCCTTACCTAACAGAATATAGTCATCGTCACTTAGCTGTATTGTAGATAGGTTTAACACCGTTCTCTTCTCACACTTTTTTTTTTTTTTTTTAAATGAAATAATATAATAGTTATGGAGATAAATTAGATACATAATTGTACTATCCGATATAGTACTTGGCTTCTACTTGGAAAGTCTGAAAGAAATTAAGTGGCTTTTAGATGTTAGCATTAATGACGACATCTAAAGTTTGATATTGATATCTCAATCAAAATCAAGTCCCAAGAAACGAACTAAATTATATAAAGTCATATTACCGGTTTAGTTGTTACACAAGAAATCATATTATTTTGACGTCGTTTTGATTCCGTAACTATAGTAATGAAATGAAGAGAATCCACACAGGGAGTGCTTGAAAACCTGTTCTAGACTCGTTTAAGAAATGTTGATATACAAAGAAAAAACATGATAGAATCTATAATTCATCACCTAAACTCGTATTATATTATGGTCACAAATGTTAATAAAATAATTAATTGAAAATCGGACAGGGAAAAACTACATGTTTATTTAAAATCTTGTAAACGATATCATCCTGCCTAGATGACAAAAGTAATTTGTTAGTCTAATATTGCATAGTTGTCCAGTTTCGGGACAAATAACAAAACAGCCAGTTTATAGAATGATGCGACGCAGATTGATACTGAAAGTTCGTTTAAAGCAGTGCTGTTGTTAGGGAATATGGTTATAAATTAGCATACATGTTTACATTTGTATCATGGTTCTTATCTTTATTGTCAAATATTTATCTCATTATTTGAATTTGAATTATTAGGGAATATGCAGGGGACATCCATAAGTGATTATTATGACAAATTGTAATCATATGGCACCTCTTTGATAATCTGCAATATATTAATAATATCAAAATGCCAACGTTGGTGAGATGAAATCGGCTGTGTCATTGCAAGTACACTTTTCAGAACACTACCCGATAAAGGCCTTGTAAAGTAAACTACCTTCCGACAATCAGGAAGCAACTTCAAACTTCTATGTAAAATGTCAATGATATTTTACTGAATCCTATGATTTAGGTCTTCAACATTTCATATATTGTATCGAGATGATTCAGCGATAACGTTTCATAAATTGTATTTTAAAAGTTTGATATCTTCATTTGACCATCAAAAATACAATTTACAGTGATTTTTAATTATTTTGACTTTCTGACAGATTAGTTTCATTTTCTTGCTCCGTGTTGTGTTGGTCAATCCGACATTTGGTTGTTGTGTGTACATTTTAATCTTGTGTTCCATTTTGTGGCTTGCGTTTCTAAACGTAGCCTGACCGATTTGTAGTATCTTTTCATATGACTTGTTTGTGTTTGGTAAGGTTACAGTAGATTAGATAAGTAAATGTCCATCATCATCTTGAGTAATTGCATCGATTCATGTTCTCGCTATATAAACTAATTACACCTGCACTATAGGTACAATGTAAGACTGACTTTGGTGCATCTTCCGTACTTGAAAACATTTTCAGAAATAAAATAAATAAAGCCTTTTTAAAAACAATAAAGAATAAGCATGAACTGAATATTAAATTGATGTGTTAATTGTCATTGATTGTTTGGAAAGGAACGAGGGAGGTGTCATCTTATAGTCTGCGAATGCTTGATGTAATAGTTTCCAAAGTATTACGGTAACTTAAAGGAAACTATATTAAACGTACAATGATGTCCGTACACAAATCTGACGGGCGGAGAGACTAAAAGCGAAACAATTCTTCACATTTTTCATATACAAATAATTCAATTTTTATTTATAAATTAAAAAGTGCAGTTTTTCTATAAATGATCCTCATTTAAAGTGTGATGTAAACTTTATGTACAATGATATAAAGATGCAATTCTGTTAATACAGAATATAACTGTCATAGAACGGCCTTTGGAACTTTTGACAGGCGTGTTTGACACAGAGAAAAGTAGATATGTGTTCGATACTACTCTATCTGGCAATATAGTATCATGCTATAGAGTTCATTCTAATAGATCAAGTGATAAGAACGCTGCACATGGAACGGGGTAGGTGGTTTCAATACCCCATCCTATTAGTGTCTTGTTACAAATGTATGTAAGTCTAAGTGACGGCTTATTGTCACTAGAGTTGGATCTGCATGCGTTATATACTAGTGAACAAATACGAAATAAGAGAGCATTTTCAATATTAAGGCATGGTTTCTCGATGAAATGTCATATTGAGAGTTTGTTCAAAACATGTGAACATTTTTGCGATTATCAGTGTAGATGGAAATTGTTTTCGTTCAAGTTTGAACGAACGCCAAACAAATCGCTTATCCTGGATATAGTACAAATTCGCACTTAAGCACACTTTCGCCCACTGCGAGATGCCAGCTCTATAAATTGCAGACCTTCGCAAATGGTGACCATTTCACTATAGCTCCTTACCAATCAGAGTGTTTTAAAGTATTTCTACAATATGACTTATTCACAGCAATTAACTGTTATACTGATGTTACTATCAACAGCAATTTCGCAGAGTGTTACTCGAGAAACCGTGTGTTCCAAATTTCACTATGAAGAGAAACTACTTTAAAAGATGATTAGACAAGAAATTAAAGTAGAAGCAATGGAAAGTGAAATAAAGAAAACTTTGAAATCGATAACTACATTCATGGACAGAATGGAACAAAAAATGGACAACAAGGTCAGGGATATAAACAACGAGGTTAAGTTAGAAATGGACAAAGTGTCCTTGTTTGTTAACAACGTAAAACAGAGGATGGAAAGTTTCGCTGATGATATGACGAATGGAGAAAATGGGTTGCAGCGCTTGACAGGTAATTTTTTCTGCATGGCTATTCTTAATTTATTTGAATAGGTATGGAATAAAGCACAGATCCAATACATATGAATAAAAATGTCAACAATCAGCTTTGTGTGATAAAGTGTCTATATTCTTATCAAACTAGTTTCATCAAACAATTGTTGATAACTTATCGATGCATTACGATGTTAAAATATTATTACCCATATGTTGCTACGATTTAATCTGTTACCATTTGCAGATAAAGTCGTCATTCCAAGAGTCGCCTTCAATGTGTACAATGTGCAAGACGTCAATGTTGTGAAGAAAGGACAAGTTTTTATCTTTACAACAATTCTGCTGAACGAAGGGAACGGATATGATTCAAGCACCGGAATATTTACTGCGTCAGTGGCTGGACTTTATTATTTCACCGCACATGTGTGTAATTATATTGGAAAATATGTACATTATGCAATAATTGTTGATGACCAAACGGTAGCTGCTAGCGTACAGGGTGATAAAGATTATTCTACATGTAGCTCCGTCAGTACAGTTAGTGTTCTGAAAACAGGTAGCACAGTGAATGTACAAAGCACGTTCTCTTCCTCAAGTAACATGGTATACCAAAACAGTCTCAGACGCATATCATTTAGTGGTGTATTGCTTCGCCGTTAGGAATGAATGATGCCGAGCATAGCCTTTATTTGCTTTATTTCTATTGAAACATGGCAGGCATATATAATGTACCTCCACCCGGATTTGAACCCGGGTCGCCAGATTAGACGACAAGCGCACTAACCACTAATGGAGGTACATAGTTAAGATAGAACAGTTATGATAATGGGTCACATATACTAGTATGGTATGTGTACACAACGTGATTAAAAAACTCAAGAAAGAAAACAATATTACCCCGGCCTAGAATAGTTTCTTGGTAAATAAGTTAGTTTGAATAAATGGCGTATTTATTATTTCAGTGAAGAAAAAAATCATTAATCCAGCCTAAGAGGGTTTCTTGGCAAATTAGTCAGTTTCACACAAAATAAGTATAGACATTCTACCGATATCACATTTTCAACAGAAAACAGTGGCGTCGTTTTGATTCGGTAACTATAGTACAGTATTGCAATAAAAATCATCTGACCAAGGCTTGTTTAATGACCTATGTTTTCAAGGCTTGTTGAAGAAATGTTGATCTCCTTATCCTGATCAACTTATGGCGAATCCTATATTTATTTGCATATTCTCGTATATTGTCAAAGCTTCAAATTTTATTAAAAATATGAAAGAAAATCGGACAGGGAAAAAGTCGATGACCTTGCAAATCAATTGCCGAATTGACCTTATATTTTGTTTTGAATATCTCCAGTTTTTGCGGCATGTTTTTCTTTGTTCTTATCTAAATTGTCAAATCTATATTGCTTTATATGAATTCTTTCCTAGAGAAGAGACAGGGGACATATCTCAAGTGATTACCAATCTATCATTTCATAGAAGAATGCGACGGTTATAGTTACTGAACGTTTGTTAAAACATGTTTGATACCACTGCAGTGCTGTTGTTAGGGAATGCGGTTTTATTATGTTTACATGTGTACCATGGTACTTATCTTTATTGTCAAATATATGTCGCTTCATTTGAATTTGAAATATTAGTGAAAATGCAGGGGACAAATTCTAATCATAGTGACACCTCCCAGGTTATCTGTAATATATTAATGATATTAAAATACCCAAGTTGACGAGATGAAATCGGCTTAGTCATTGCAAGTACACTTTTCAGAACACTACTCGATAAAGGCCTTGTAAAGTATACTACGTTCCGACAATCAGGAGGCGCAACTTGTATGTATAATGGCAATGATATTTTTCTGAATCCTATGACTTAGGTCTTGAACTTTTCATATATTGTATCGAGATGATCCCTATGACTAAGTTCGTAAAGTATATCTAAAATTATGATATCTTTATTTGACCATCAAAACATACACTTTACAGTGATTCTTAATTTTTTCTGATAGTTTAGTTTTATTTTCTTGGTCTGTGTTCTGTTGGTCAATGCTACGTATGGTTGTTGTCTGTAAATTTCCTTAACGTGTCAAATTTTGTGGCTTGCGTGCAATCTTGGTGTTGAAGTCTTTCCGATTTGTAGTATCATTTCACATGACTTGTTTGAATTTGGTAAGGTTACAGTAGAATAGATAAGTAAATGTCCATCATCATCATGTAATTGCATCGATTCATGTACTCGCAATATAAACTAATTATAGGTAAGACTGACTTTGGTGCATCTACCATACTTGAAAACTTTTCAAGAAATAAAATAATCAAGTCTATTGTAAAAACAATTAAAATAATAAACATTAACTGAATACTTGAATATTAAGTGGATGTGTTAATTGGTAATTGTTGTTTGGAAAGAAAAGAGACAGGTGTTATGTTCTGGTCAGCGAATACTTGATGTAATAGATTACAAAGTAGTATGGTAGGTTGAAAGAAACTATATTACACGTACAATGACGCTTGTACACAAATCTGACGGACGGGCAGACTAAAAGCGATACAATTCATCACATTTTTCATATACAAATAATTCAATTTTTATTTAAACATTAAAAGTTGCATTTTTACAATAATTGCTCTTTCATTTAAAGTGTAATGTAAACTTTATGTACAATGATACAAAGGTGCAATTATGTTAATACAGTATATTACTGTCATAGTACGGCCTTTGGAACTTTTGATAGCCGTGTTTGTCTCAGGAAAAGGGGATATGTGTTAGATACTGGTATTATAGTATCATGCTATAGATTTCATTCTAATAGATCAAGTGATAAGCGCTATGCACACGGAATTGGGTAGGTGGTTCCAATGTCACATCCTATTAGTGTCTTGTTATGTATGTCTAAGTGACTACTTTTAGTCAGTACAGTGGGATCTGCATGGGTTACATACTAGTGAACGAATACAAAATATAAGAGCATTTTCAATATCAAGGCATGGTTTCTCGATGAAATGTCATATTGAGTGTTTTTTCAAAACATGTGAACTGTTTTTCGATTATCAGTGTAGATGGAAATTGTTTTCGTTCAAGTTTGAACGTAAGCCAAACAAATTGCCAATCCTGGATAGAGTACAAATTCGCACGTAAGCACAATTTCGCCCACTGCGAGATGGCAGCTCTATAAATTGCAGACCTTCGCAAATGTTGATCATTTTCACTATAGCTCCTTATCAATCAGAGTGTTTAAAAGTGTTTCTACAATATGTCTAATTCACAGCAATTAAATGTTTTACTTATGTTGCTAGCAACAACAATTTCGCAGAGTGTTACTCGAGAAACCGTGTGTTCCAAATTTCACTATGAAGAGAAATTGCTTGAAAAGATGATTAGGCAAGAAATTAAAGTAGAAGCAATGGAAAGTGAAATAAAGAATACTTTGAAATCGATAAAGACAATCTTGGAAAATATGGAACAGAAAATGGACAACAAGATCGTCGATAGGACCAACGAGGTTAAGTTAGAAATGGACAAAGTGTCAGTGTCTGTTGACAACGTAAAACAGAGGATGGACAGTTTCGCTGATGACTTCAACAATAAAAATAATGAGTTACAGCTTTTGGCAGGTAAAATGTAATTTTGTTTCAGAGAAATATAGCACTATCGTATAATACAATCAATTTGATTTATTTGATGTGAACTAATAAGATTTACTGATGTCAAATTTAACGATGCAGTATTATTAACTTATGTAGTAAAAATACAAGTGTTTTCTATTTTCGGCATATATATGTAATATACAGATTTTGTTCAAATTAGAGCGTATCTTAGAAGCATTAACAATGTATCACTATAATCACTATATGAAGTTCAAATAGTAAAGTTTTAATAAAAATGATACATACAATTCTTGTTTGTACTAGAGTAGTAAATATGCTTGTTAATTTTATTAAGATAATTATTTATATTTCGATAAAAGAGCTAAACAGCAATAAATACATTGTATATCTTAATATACACATTCAAACAAAAACATTTCACATATTTTTCTGGTGAACATACTATGTCGTGTTAATCGACTTAATTGAAGCTAATACATGTAACAATTCTTTACAGCTAATTATATTTTAGCATCATGCATTCCGATTTGAACTGCCCTCTAATTCCTTATCACATCGAGGAGCACGTTATTGTAAACCAATTTTGAGCAGCATTCTGTATGTTCCTTCGTGTATTATGAAAGATGTTACTACTTTCAGATAAAGTCGACGTTCCAAAGGTCGCCTTTAACGTGTACAATGTGAAAGATGTAAATATTAAGACGGAAGGTCAAGTTTTTATCTTTACTAAAATTCTGCTGAACGAAGGGAACGGATATGATTCAATCACCGGAATATTTACTGCGTCAGTGTCTGGACTTTATTATTTCACCGCACATGTGTGTTGCCACCCAGGTAAATACGGACATTATGGTATAATTGTTGATGATCAAATCGTTGCCTTTTAGCGTACAGCGGGATAAAGATTATTATAGCTGTGGCTCCGTAAGCACAGTCAGTGTACTGAAAACAGGCAGCACCGTGAGCGTTCAAAGTACACTCAGATCATCAACTAATATTTTATATCAAGACACTGATTACAGGCACATATCATTTAGTGGTGCACTGCTTCATCAATAGTTGTGTAATGTAACATTGTGAATCACAGAAAATAGCATCGTGTTCTCTTACGTGTACGAGGGGTGGTCAATATTTTCATGAACTTTCCTTCTAACTTTTAAAATATTGATACTAGAACAATTCGATTACCAATTAATGAAGATCAATCACATATCTCACGTTTCAATAAATTGATATAATGAAGACATCACGATTTACCTGATGACGTTACTTATTGTAACCAAGGGGAGGTGCACGTCGTCGAGCATCGTGGACAATACGTATTCAAAGAGGAAAGACGTGCAAATAAAAAAAACCGCAAAACCTGGAAAAGATGACTCGAACAAATTGTATGCGGATTATGTGCACTCTTAATTAACGAACTTCACAAGATACCATTTTTATGTGATTGTAAGAACTGTGTCATACTTTGTACAGTTTTTGTATGTACATTTTTTATTGTCTGTTAACCATGATATCCATGTTTGAATATATGTTTGTTATTATGACTATGTACGTTGTACACGTCTTTGAAAATGAAGAATGTGCTGTTCTGTTCTGTCATACAGATATGTCGACAAAAGGAAAAACAGAAGAATTAACACATTGTTAGGGTCATTCCAAGAATACTAACTACGAAATAGAAGGCACCATTCTGACCCACATGTTACTGGCGAAAACTAATATTGATTACAAGCAATAAATAGTTTACTTCAAAATTCCAACCGTGTACACGTTGTAAAGTCAACCTTTCTTTCAATTTCAAAGTGAGAAGTTTGATGTATCTTTTAACATATTGCTCAATTAGTTTGATTTTTAATTTGATAAATGTCTGAAATATGGCAAATACAAATGTAATCCAGCTAGTGTGTTATGATGCTATTTAAATATCGTTTGTTTATTGACACACTCAAGTTTAATATTTTCTGAATAAACATTATCATACAATTTCACAGTACACCTAACAGTCATTGGTCTTGAGTAGCCAACTTGATGAATGTTCAAATTGCGTGATGAAGCAATACGAGTACATTTCGGTATTAATGTTGTCATCGGTACGCGAAACAAGGCAATGTAAACGCCATAAAAATCAAAGATATGTGATTAAATGTTGTTAACTGCTGTGTAACTTGCCAGTTCCAATCTGTCTTTTATATTGCAAAAACGGGAGGAAAAACACCTAACTTTTGTTAATAAGATAGATAGATATTACTGGCGTTATGCTGTTACAACAGCACAGCTTAAAATAATTACACCGGGATTTTTGGATATATCTTTGCCAGGAAGGAATAGTCAGCGGCAAAAGTAATGTAAACCATGAGCATGAGAATGTTGTCTCACGATCAAACATAAAAATAGTTCAACTTATGTATACTTATTGAATATTGATTAATTACAATGTATAAATAACAATATTTTTAGTTGTTGATTATTCCATGAACACTAAAAGGCACAAAAGTTGTATTGCGTATGCCCATCTTTTTTAAATGCAATATATAAACAAATAACAACGTTTTCAAGTAATGGCATTGTGCTTTCCTTCGGAGAGGGGTAAATCTTTACTCCTACATGATTACAATGGTTAGACCGATATAAGTATTATTAGTGGTTTCTATGTTATCTGTTACTGTTTAATTGGTGGTGTATATATACTCTTCAGCCTTTTAGAACGTTATATTGATGGAAAATGGTTATGTCCCCATTCTTTTTGTTGTCGTACCTTGCCACGTTTGCTGTTTTTTTTATCGTTGGTGTCACCGTATTGGCATATGTTTTAGAACTACATGTAGCTGGTAATATGTTTTCCACTCTTCCTTTTACTATTGTATCTTGCCCGGTTTGCCAGGGGAGAAACCTTTTAAATTAGTTCACTGTGTATTTATGTCTCGTTTTGGCATATGATTTAGAACAATCATAACATAAAGCTAGAAAGATGTTATATTCCCCCTCCCTCCCTTTTTACTGTTGTGGCTTGCCCAGATTGCTGGGGGAGTAACTTTTATACTCTGATCTCTATGCATGGGTTTTGTAAACCTACTCAAGTTGCAGTTATGCCCCGTTTGGTCGCTTGGGCCACCGTTTTTGGCATATACTTTTAAAACGAGATCGTTGCATCGGAGACTTGAGGAACAAGGTCGCATCGTATCTGCGTTTCATTCGGTGACTTGGGATAACCGTTGTTTTGTTATTCCCTGATGAAAATAGGTGTGTACATTACTCCGTATTTGTACTTTGTGTTGCTATTTTTTCTGTGCTCGTCTGGTTAAGTTGCTTTCCATGTCCGAGTTCCTGATTTCTTTAATATAATGCAGATTACGGAATAATGCAGATCAGTCTATAACGACGATTTTGTCAAGGTCTGATACACCGAACACTTCTCTAGAAGGAAGTGGCTTTGTTTTAATCCGTCCACGATAGTCTCCAGGGCCATGAATACAAACGAAAATGGTCATAAAAAGTCAACGGGTATTTTACCTGTACCATATATCCCTTAATATCTTAAACACGTCTGAATTAAAATAGTTCCATACGCTCACCGAAGAACTCACTTCCTAAAACATAAATCCAATTTTGAACCCATTCCATTAACTAATAATACAGACGACGTGAGGTTTTCCTGTACAAACGCCAAGATGTATTCACATAACGAATAATGTAACCCATTTGTATCGTGGAAAAAACTTATCGACTTATTGACTACCATTGAATTGGACAATTTTGACACGTGATTTGTGTTGCTTTGTGGTCAACTTGAGACGAGCGGAGATCACCCAATTATATCGCTGGCTTAGAATGAGAAGGTACGACTTCATCAGATTAATGCATATTTGAAAGCTGCGTCCTAAGGCTCGTCTAATGAGCCTATTTTCATCAAAATATCATTTTGACCAAACTGAAGGTGAAAAAGTTTAGTTTCCATTTGTAAGAAAAGAGTCGTTGTCAGACAGTTTTTTTTATTTTCCCAATGTATCGATGTTGTAGTTACGATCTCTCATTCTTAGCCAGAGATATATACGGCCTTCATAATGACATTATGTAACTGAATTACTAGCAACAAATACATTCGTCGCTCTTCTATTAAAATAAATGAAGATTCGTATCGTTGACATGGGCATCCGCAACATACGGGGTCTCCAATAACTGCATCGAATTCTATTTTCTACCTGGATTCATTTGTGACAAATGATACAAGTTGTTTAAATGTACATCAACTCTTTTACGCTTACCCCAAAGACGTCGTATAAAACAGGACAGTGTAAATAAAAGTGCCCCAACATGTAATCACCTCTTATCTAACAGACACAGTGACAGTTTGTAAAATAATGCATAACATGAAACATGCTGTAGTATGAAACCACCGAGCGTTACAAAAAATACTCAAACTGAACACTGATCGGTATAACAAGTGAACTATACATTTGAAGGTGAGACAAGACAATGTTATATACAAGCATCAATATATACAAATGCTTTCAAAAAGGTTGGCAACTTGATGTATCAATTCATATTCTCTTCATTTTGACCGGTCGTCGTCGCACAATAAATGAGGAATATGATGATCAAACGGTAGCTGATAGTGTACTTATTATAGTTGTTGCTCTGTAAACAAGTACAATCAATGTTCAAGAAACAGGCAGCACTCTGAGCTTTCAAAGTGTGTACAACACTCACATGAACATATTTATCAAGACAGGGATTACTGAAACCTATCATTCAGTGGCTCGCTGGTCCATCGATAATGATATTAAGTGGTTTATGAATCACATACACTCATATCATTGTGTACATGTATATGTATGTTTGACGAAAACGAAATGATGTACGAGGGGCGTTTTTAAGGTTCCAGGCAAAGTTACGATTTTGGACATTTGCTAAAACTCACTGATGTACGTATTGCAGACACATATTCGCCATTTAGTTACATTTTTTCTTTCGATTTAATATGAGTCGTATGCATGAATAGTACAAACACTTCCAGACTGCTACAGATATGATCACTGGAAGGGGAGACATGTTATAAATCAGACAGAGACATTGTGTTGGACGTTTCTGTTCGTATTTGCAACACTTTCAAACTATTGGCATCGCGACCCTAAAAGTGTATACCTTGAAGCGATGTATATTCCGGAAGTAGATTATAGTGTTGCGAGAGGTTCCGGTCAATATATCACGAGTTAGAGTAGAAGGCGTAGTTATATGCGTTTTGAAGGTACAAGTGTCGAAATAATTATGTAACATGTTCCGTCTATAATCGTTTTTTTAGTGTCAACCAGATCGAAATTTATGTTGTTAAAGCATGAGAAGACTTCGATATCCACTGTTTGGTTATAATAAGGGATGGCAGCGAGTACCAAAATCGGTACTTTCCATTAAACACACAAAGCTGGACAGAACCAACTGCTCCCTATCTTTGTGACCTTTTCTAAAATAGCATCCCTTAATATATCATAACATTCTCTAAGATGCAGCATTGCTCCGTCATAGTAAAGCAATTTTGAACATAATGTTGTTTATTTCCTATTTCTAGACTCTAAGACGTTTGACAGTGATGCAGGTTTTCTTTATTTTCAACATAGGAACTTCGTATTTTCCCGGAACTATACATTCACCTTTTTCGAAATAATTTCACTGATAGTTTCTATGAACACTCACGCCAATGGTACTCCAAATGTATTCCGCTTTTTTCTAATGTATTCATCATAAACATCATAGGTTTTTGCAATGTAGGACAATTTTCAATTGTAGGTGCCACTTCACCATTACTGGAAACAGAAATCTAATAACACTTCTTACGACAAATCTTCCTAATGTTCTCATTAGAAATGCAAAATTATAATTTACTTACACTTTTTGGTGCTTATAAAATGGGCCATTTGTCTTAAAACAAATCTAAAATGTTGTTTAAAGCTTTAACCAAATCAAATATACAATATATAATGATCATTGGTTGAACTTCAAACATTGTCTCACATGGTTTAAAAGAGATATTTTAATTGTTTTCATTCAATATTACAAAATCAGCGTTCATGTTTTGTTCAGAAATCAGTTGAACACTAGTCCTCTCGTATCAAGTAATTTAAACACACGATAAACAATATAGAACTTTATGGAACTTAAAGAACGTCCCTTGTAGAAGTTAGAAATTGTGTCTTTTATTTGTATTATATATAATTATCTATTGATTCCTTTTCTCTTCAAACTATTCCAAAATGCTGATGTCAGAGCAAACATAACGATAAAGTAGTATGAACAATACTCGGCTGTGTTAACACAGTGTATTGTTTGAAGTATCGGACAGCATTGTCCGTATTTTGTGAAAATTGCCATTGATCTTGTATAGTGTAGAACGCGATGATACCTTATATTTCCATATTTGATAATAAAGCAATTTTAGATATAGAAAATCATATTGCTTTAATGTTTATCTAAATTACAAAACGTTCAAAAGTTTTATTTGAATTTGTTTTCCCAAGAGGTTAGACTACGAGAAATCAGAAGGGGGAAATAGCAGATACAAGCAACTTACTGTATATCAGCACAAAAAAACAAAATATCAACTCAGTCGACATTACGTAAGCGGTAGTACACATTTGAGAGCACTCCACAGATCAAACATCAGTAAACTACATTCCAAAAACTAGGTAATGCTTTTTCTAACATACAGTTTTAATTGTTCTGGTGAACTTGACTGCAATTCATTGAATATCGAACTTGACTTAGATTTGGAAAAAGACATTCATTATGACCAAGTTTCATAATGATTGGGCGACAAGTGTGGCCTTTAATTTAAAGATTTGGTCCGGTGGACAGACGAAGAGCGATATTAACCTCACAATGTCACTACTATAGGTTTGTGACAAAAACTCCTAAATCACCAGCTGTTTTAGTAGTTCTAGATTTACTTACACATTTCTTTTTGGCATATCTTATAGTTTGAACTAATATATCAACATTGTTTGAAATTTTACATTCATTAATCTGTAAATACGAATTATTTTCATATAAACCCAATGTGGAAAGGTCTTTGATCTGGCTGAAATTTGTACCATGGTTGAGGAACGTAGTATGCTGGGTTGATTCTGGTAATCTAGCTAAAGGTAAATAACCAATAAATGCTTACGCGGACCAAATTCAGATACAGTCTAATAGTCCGGTAAAAAACTTTAAAGCGACTGGAAATGGGGGTATGTCTTGACAAAGTAGCATCAGAATCATGAAATGGGTGTTAAATGCTTTGTATGCATGTATATGATGTAGTGAAATGGTTTTATTCAGAAATATTTTGTATTCTGGCTTAAATATGAAAGTGAAAGTAAGGTTGGGGCTAACGGACAGTGAGTAAATCCGTACATGTGAGAAAATCTGTTCATCGCGTTTGACGAACCAACTTTTTCTTATATGATACATGACCCCCTACTTTTTTTACATTTTCTTCAAGCTGGATGCTGTTTCTGTTGATTAAAAGATTTTGAGAGGGCCCCATGAACAAAAAGTTGACATGTTTTTTGGCTGACCCAGGTCACTTTACATTGAGTTAAAGAACAACTCTATTTGGTGGTTTGTGACCTAAAGCATGTTCACACACAGAACGGTGATATCAGTTTGATATCACTCGGTACAATGAGCTAGATGTATGTATGTGTTCAATTTTCTCATACCTTTATGTATTAAACTTGACATGTATTTGATATCACTCTAAGGGTGGGCATGGTTTCATCAGAACGTCAAACGTGACAAGTGTTTGATATCACTCTAGGGGTAAGCATGGTTTCATCAGAACATCAAACGTGACACGTGTTTGATATCACTCTATGGGTAAGCATGGTTTTATCAGAACATCAAACGTGACAAGTGTTTGATATCACTCTAAGGGTAGGCATGGTTTTATCAGAACATCAAACGTGACAAGTGTTTGATATCACTCTAAGGGTAGGCATGGTTTCATCAGAACATCAAACGTGACAAGTGTTTGATATCACTCTAGGGGTAGGCATGGTTTCATCAGAACATCAAACGTGACGACAAGTGTTTGATATCACTCTAGGGGTAGGCATGGTTTCATCAGAACATCAAACGGGACAAGTGTTTGATATCACTCTAAGGGTATGCATGGTTTCATCAGAACATCAAACGTGACGACAAGTGTTTGATATCACTCTAAGGGTAGGCATGGTTTCATCAGAACATCAAACGGGACAAGTGTTTGATATCACTCTAAGGGTAGGCATGGTTTCATCAGAACATCAAACGTGACGACAAGTGTTTGATATCACTCTAAGAGTAGGCATAGTTTCATCAGAACATCAAACGGGACAAGTGTTTGATAACACTCTAGGGGTAGGCATGTTTCCCTCAGAACATCAAATGTGACAAGTGTTTGATATCACTCTAGGGGTAGGCATGGTTTCATCAGAACATCAAACGTGACGACAAGTGTTTGATATCACTCTAAGGGTAGGCATGGTTTCATCAGAACATCAAACGGGACAAGTGTTTGATATCACTCTAAGGGTAGGCATGGTTTCATCAGAACATCAAACGTGACGACAAGTGTTTGATATCACTCTAAGAGTAGGCATAGTTTCATCAGAACATCAAACGGGACAAGTGTTTGATAACACTCTAGGGGTAGGCATGTTTCCATCAGAACATTAGATTTGTGTTAGGACATCACATGCTATAAATGCACATAAAGTCACTCGTGATTTATCTAAGACAGTATAGGGAGATTTGCAAGTGTTTCATTTGCATTCTTGTACACAAATGATATGTTACTTATGACATGATAATAGTTACACGTTTCTTTAATTTGACACATCATCTCGTCGTTTTATATTGCATATTGAGAGTTATTTCCATTCAGTGGCATTATTGTACACGAATGTTATACACTGTATTACTAATGGCATTAAAATAGTTACACCTTTCTTTAATTTGTATGTTGCTTCTTGAGAGTCATTTCAATACATGTAAACTAACCTTCGTTGATCAGTGTATGTACGTTTTGATTTTGTACAGGTTTGAACAAACGCCAAACAAGTCACAAGTCCTAATTATAGCACACATTTCAATGTGTGTGGTATCAATTATATAAACTGTGAAATGTTGATCATCTTCACTATAACATACTTAGAATTAAGAGGATTATAAAATTCGAAAGTATGTTTAATTTAATGAAATTAAATATTTTACTTATGTTGCTAGCGACACCAATTTCGCAGAGTGTTACTCGAGAAACCGCGTGTTCCAAATTTCACTATAAAGAGAAATTGCTTGAAAAGATGATTAGGCAAGAAATTAAAGTAGAAGCAATGGAAAGTGAAATAAAGAATACTTTGAAATCGATAACGACATTCATGGAAAATATGGAACAGAAAACAAGGCTGTCGATATGAACAACGAAATTAAGTTAGAAACGGACAAAGTGTCCGTGTTTGTTGACAACGTAAAACAGAGGATGGACAGTTTCGATGATGATATGACGAATAGAGAAAATGAGTTGCAGCGCCTGACAGGTAATAGTATCTACATCGTTTTATAATTAATTTTGAATAAATTATGGAAAAAGGTACAGATCCAATACATTTGAAGGAAAATATCAACTATCAGCTTTGTGTAAGACATTTTCTATATTTATGTCAAACGACGTAGTTTCAGCGAGCAATTGTTCATAACATATCGATGCATCATTCGTAGTATTACGATGTTAAATTATCTTTCTAACACTGTAAATTTTTAGCTCCATGTAAACGTATAGGACTGTACCGTGGTTAAATTTCCATTCTAACACTGTCTATTTTAGCACCGCGTAAATGTATAGGACTGTATCGTGGTTAAATGTCCGGTATATCACAGTTTTTGCCGTACTACTTGTTGGCTGTTGAATTACCTCCCACGTTTAAATACGATTTTAATGAATGGAATTTACGTCTTGTTTATCACATGACTTCATGTATTGTATGACGTTTATTTGGCGTCAACGTAAACGTGACGTTGTGCGAACTTCTATTTTCGTAGCGTTCTTTCTCAATTTTTTTAATTATATCCGTTTTATTGCAACAGCAATTTATCGTTTCAATTCAGTGTTAATAAAATACATAGTTTGGAATGAGCTCTAGTTATGCCTCTGTTTAAATGAAAAGAGAATAAAAACGATATTCCAGTGGTGGAGGTTTTATACTTTTAAACAGCGGAAGGTGTCTATAGCAACACAACAAACAACGCATCATTCTGCAATAAAAATAAGTCCATATGAAATTGCGCATATTACACGTGTTAGAATGCAAATAGATCTTAGTTTTCATGATATACCGTTCACATGCATAGTTATTAATCACTTGTGATTAATTCCTACGCATAAGAACTCCAAACCGTGATATATTGGCCGGTATATCACGGAAATCTAAGATCTATTTCCTAATTAACTATGTGTTGCTTCCATTTTATTTTTACCACTTGCAGATAAAGTCGACGTTCCACGAATCGCATTTAATGTGTACAATGTGAAAAACGTCAATGTAGTGAAAAAGGACAAGTTTTTATCTTTACAACAATTCTGCTGAACGAAGGGAACGGCTATGATTCAAGCAATGGAATATTTACTGCGTCAGTGACTGGACTTTATTATTTCACCGCACATGTGTGCAACCATTCTGGTAAACACGTAGTTTATGGTATAATGGTTGATGATCAAATGGTTACTGCTAGCGTACGGCATGATAAAGATTTTAACAGCTGTAGCTCCATAAGCACTGTCAATGTTCTGAAAGCAGGCAGCACTGTTACAGTTCAAAGTACGTACAACTCCGACAATAACATTGTAAATCAAAACTTCGGTTACCGACACATATCATTTAGTGGTGCACTGCTTCATCGATAGTGGTGTGAAGTAACATTACCGAATTATTAACAATGCATCATGTATATACATCAAGAGTATTGAAACTCTAAGATCTTCTCAAACAGAATACATATATTTTTCTACAAACAATTTATGTTTCCGAGTTCAATCTATTTCCTTGACAATTAATGCTAGATGTTGTAATGAGGCACTGCATATAATTTTGATCGTTTAAATTGAGTTAAGAATATTAGACATTAATTAGAATAATGAATTCAACAAAAACACAACAAGTTATTGACCTACGAAAAGAACGAACATTACGAACAGGAGATGAAATACACGTTCTAAAATAGTATTGTGATATAGATCTCGCTATTAGATGATATTGAAGTGGATGAACACAGAAAATAGACCATTTATTTAACTTTATGAGATTATATGCGTGTAAAACATAGGATATTTTTAAAGCCCCTTTTCATTCTTTTCGTCAAATATTACGTTTGGTGTTTTAGTCATACCGCTACTATCCGTGTAGTTGTTGTTGCTGTTTGATAAAAGGCTGGCAGCGATTTATTATTATATAAAATTTATATATATTTTGCCATTGTACAGACATATTACTGCACACGTTCTTTTTACACATTAAAACGAGTTATTGTTTGTTTGTACTTTTATTTCATTAAAATCGATATGAGGGAATAATACGCTGGATATAGGGAGTGTCTCTTTAGATGTTCAACTAACTTGTCATGTGAGTAAAATTAATCGTACTGTATTCGTTATGAGTTACAGTTTTTTCTCGACATTTTCCCCATTCCATGACAGAAAACCACCCATATTATCCCAACTTATAACATTCCAAGGTAATGCACTTGATGTGATGTTTCTATTTTCGTTGATGTTGAACATAACATATATTTACACGATGTGCTTTCGATCAGAATTTATTATACTCTTGCCCTTGACAGAAAGGGTTTTTTTGTGGAAACATTATTTATGCCTTTCATTGTGTATAAGTGTTATACAGTAAGCTCATAGGCAATGTTTCCCTTGTTATAAAGTATATACTTTCTATCATGCACATCTCAATGTCGCCGGCTTAGAATGAGAAGGTCGTAAATACTTACGGCCGTGTAATGTCATACGTATTTGAAATTTTCATCCCAAGGCGCTTCTTATGGGCCTACTTTCATGAAAATCGGAACCTCATATTGACAAAACTGAAGTTCAAAAGTTGTTTTTCCACCAAAGGTAAAGAGTAATTTTCATACAACGTTGTTCTTGTTTTCTCAAAATATCGATTTTATACTCACGACCTTCACATAGAGGACATCGCCTTTTGCTTTTATTTCATGTCAGTCTATACAAGTGAAGCGATGAACAAGTACGTATGGAGTGGTTCTTCCTCGACATGGGTATGTAGGTTTTCCAACCAGGAACGCAACATCAGACTTTAAACATGACAAATGTTTCTAAATGTTCACAGTTTAATCTTAAAAAAAAACAAAACAAAAAACGTACGGACCATGCTTTTCAATTGACACGATTTGTTGACCAAAAGTCGGTGCGCGTTACAGTATGTTTTCTCAGAACACATAAAAACTAAATAAATCAATGATACTTCTGACAAAAATAACCAATTGTAACATGTGGTTAGAAAAGAGGGTGTACTCTACAGTATCAGATATCACTCTAACATAACACAAAAGTTACAACAGTACAACAGGCTATAGATGCATTCTTTGCTCACAGACAAATAATCTAGTACTGTCGAATCAATCACAGGTGATTGGCGTGTGGATATGACCCCCATGGCCCCTCTACAACCTAAACAAATATCAAATCTCTATAATACCTTTGAATACATATAGTTTACCAATGAGTACATGTCTGTGTCTGCATGGCATTGAACAGTTGGAATCGGAGGTAGTTTGCCAGAAGTATACGGATGTCTTACAAACTAAGTTTGGATACCACGTGGCACAACTGAATACAGTGCACAACTTTTAAAAGAGCCGGAAGCACCGAGTCCAATCGTTCAGTGAGTAGAGACGGCTGAGAACGCGTGTAGAGACGGCTATTTACCGATAGAATCATAAACAAAGGTAAGAAAATCGATTGTCGTTTTTGCAATTAAACCTCTAGCCGATGGAGATATGGCCGAGGATGATCTCTTATAACTCCGCTTTCATATTATTATCTTGAATAGTATCAATTCCTAGCAGTTTCTTAGAACATTCGGGTCCAATGCGCTAGAAACAGCGACTTATGCGTACGTTTAACATTAAACTGTTCTATCTCACTGAAAAAACACACTGCCAAATTATTTGCCATGTATGCTTCAAATATATAACTCCACGTGTCTCATAATTTTTTACAGTTTCTAAAAAGAGTGGAGAGTCAGAAAATAGGGTTTTGCTAAAATCTTGAAATGAACGCATGTGCCTACTTTTTTTAGCGTAATATTTTTGAACGCGTGTAGAGACGGCGATTCAAGAAATAATAGGTTTTTTGGGGTTTAAATGGCTTAAACCTCCGGAAACTCGCCTGATCTTTGTTATATCGCCACTGTGTACGAGCTGTCAAACGCGGAGCGTTGAACAAACGCTAAACACACAGTCTAGTACTTGCATGTGTAATACACACAAGGAATGTCCAAGAATATCGTATATTTCTTGATTTATCTACTCCACCATAATGCTACAGTTAGAAATGTTGTACGTGTAACACGTTTATTTGAGGAATTTATTTTATATCAGCATACGTTGCATTCGATAAATGGATGAATTTGTAACCCATGCACGACTAAAGTATGTACAGGTATCACAAAAAAGAATTCAAGTAATTAAGAGCAATAATAACCAAGTATTTTAGCCGCATTACGCCAAAATATGTATACGAGTAATCGGCATATTTTTGCGAGTTATATATATAATTATACCATGAGTTGTAGTGATGTTGTCATAATTTGACAGTGGTATAACTACGGAATAAGAACGAAACCATATGCTTTAAAAAGAAGAATATGGTATATAATCAGAGTTTATCATGACATATATTACGCTATAACATGGTCTGAAACTACTACAGCAAGTAAGTACGGCTTAGGCCTATGTGTGGGCATTGCTCAGAGTAGTTGCTAGAAATATGGAATGTCATTTCCCACCTCATTCCTACCTTGCCTATTATTTTGAAATAGGTCAAGTCGTATTGGGCCTCTTTATGTCGCATAACGTTAGGTCACTGTCCTTAGGGGCTGTTTTGCCTCATTTGGTCGACGTTTTGGCATAGGTTCGTGCTGTTGTGTCGCCGTGCAGCGGGGCCTTGGGGAACTTGATTGAGTTTTGGCTGCGTTTCATTCGGTCTCATGCAATAACCGATATTCTATAATTTCTTTGTCAAAATGGTCATCCTGCATTTTTCTGTATATTATCTTGCCTTAATTTCTTGTAAAATGGTACAGTAATTGGATAAATTGGAAAATGTGCGTTGGAACCCGTGTTAATTATGACGTCACAATGACGTAACGCATATTCTGAAGTCCGGTGCTGTTGGCGTTGCGTTTCTTTTTCTGCACGATACTGGAACCATGCAGATCCAGACACAGTGAAACAAACAAAATGATAATTTCACTGTTTTTGTCATTGTTATTTTCATTGAAAATCACCGTAATCCATTGAAAGCAAATTTTAAAAGTTTAGCCGTTCTTGATCAATATAGATCTACGTTGTAAGAGGCAACATAAAGATATAGGCCTGCACTTTAATTTATTATCAACTTGAAATAAGAAGTGGACACAATTGGGTCTTTAAGTTGTCTGGGGCTATAAAATGTGTATAAAACACCGTTTCCATGAGTGTTAAATCAGAATTGAATAAGGTTGGGAATATTTATGGCATTTTATCTCTATTATTTGACTGAACCGGCATTGAATACTTAAATGCAATCCCTCGTTCGCTTTCATCTTTTTGATTATTTTCCCTGGTATGCGTGTCGCTGTCTTTTATTACACAATCGCGCGACAGCAAACAATGCTAGGGCTGTAAAATAAAATAAAAAACATAGTTGTTTACGCAACTACTTTGTTTGATAAGGCTATGAGGTATCGTGCATAAATGTATATATTAAAAGTTACCTAATATAGCCAACAGCTGAGAAAAGAAAACTTGAAATAGAAACATGACGTTATTTGTGACAATGAAAATTAAGAGTGTGTACAACTTTACAAGTTTATTTGCATGAAATGAAGTGACAGGTTTAAAGCTTGGATATATCTTTCATTCAATAACGAACATTTTATTCTTAGTTATAATTCTATTTAGACAAGAAGTCATGTCGGATAATATTGATGCTCACGTCGGACTGCCTATCTCTAGGAAATCGACGGTTTCTGTTGGTAACGGATTTGTTCATGACAGTTTCCCGCCTGGAAATACTAATGGTGGAAGAAGAAGCTTATCACGTAATGGCAGACGACAATCCGTACAAAAAAGAGTAGTGTCTGCGGATTCATTTGTTATGACTGGTTCACGTCTAGTTGTTGATAATGAAAAATGTTCAGACAATAAAGTAAATGTACTATTTCCTCACTTGATATCGACGCCTAATTCGTGTAATTACCGGAAAGGTCCACGGTGTGCATTCACTGACAATCAAAAGAGTTATTTAAGGATGAAAGGAATAAAAATAAGTGATGTTTATTCTTTGAATAGGAATTGTAGATCCAGAAAACAGAGTCGTCTGCAGAGTGATTTTGAACAACGATCTTTAAGTGACATTGACTTACCGAGTTTGAAGTACCATTCTGCGATCCAGGAAAGAGAAATAAAACAAGAGACCTCTAAATTGTGGCGACCACACAATTCTAGAAAAGTTCTCACCGGGAATCCAATATATGCTCGTTTGATAAAAGGACTCCAAAACGAGGCTAGGATTTCAGGCCATGACAGATTGGATGACGTCAGAGACATAAGACATCGACAAGCTCTTACCCAACAACATGGTATTTTAAAAGAAGAGAAACCGATTGTTGCCAAATCATTTTTAACGAGATTATAGCGAGTCGACATGGCTTCATAATTATGTGTTAGACTGCATTATGTTAGCGTTTATTACATTAGTACTATTATCGTGCATATTGCTATATATATGTTACTTCAAGTCACAGTTTCTGTATTATACGTTTCATATGAATGTAAGAACACTCAACCAACTTTCTAATTTGTCACTTTTCGAAAACCAAAATACCTTGAACTGTGATTATCTGTTTTATGACAATTTGATAGAATTTTATATTTATATTGTGAAAATCAATTATCGGTAAGACAATGATTTTAAGTGAGTTTATGTGGCTTGTTAATTGTATTTGTGAACAGCTGCATCCAGTGTGATTTGCTGCATTTAGTTAACTATATTTACAAAATGTCTGGGATTTATTTTTGAATAATCAAGGCGTATTGATATATTCCTGCTGTGAAAGTAGTACTACCGTATACACTCTGAAACATTTCATGAATGTGTATTTTTTTGTACATAATATTGTGTTATAATTGACATTTGTCTATTAAGTTTGTTGACATACAGTGTACAGAAATATGTGATATTTTTATTCCCGATACCACGGGGAATTTTTGCAAGAACTGAAGTGCAACGTACTCGAACAAACGCCACCCTTTTGAAAAATGCATCGTCCCCGGGAGCGTTCATACGGGGTATACGGTGCATAATTTATGTACGACAAAATTAATGTAAATACATTTAATGAAATGCGAAGAAATAATTTTGAAAGAGACAAAGAATCTTTTTTTTCCCCCAAAGTTTTGTAAATTACGTTGACCTGAATTACTGAAATAAAAGATATTTTGAAAGTTTCATGTTCTGAGTTGCGAAAATGTCGTCGAGCTATTTTCGATAGGTTTAAGGATTTATGTGTGTTTAGGTCCGCACCACTTCCGGGGAAGTGATGACTATAGAAGACGATTCAATCGCCTTCCAAAACGATATTACGAAGAGGTAGTTCCCTCTATTGACTCCCATATATATTTTGTTATTTTCACGTTAAAAGATATCAAAACATAATTTAAATGTTTGTTATTTTCATATAAGAACTCCGATTTTCTTCATATAAAAACAGTTTAAAGGTAAAATCTACTGTGGTTAAAGTCAACATTAGTTTAAATATTTCAGTTTGTCTGTGTTACCATGACAACATTGTCAAATGAACTAACCGTCGATTTTAGTGGTGTTTTAGAAATGCTTAGCAACCGAGAATGGACTGTGTAAATGAGTAAAGTGCATGCCAGTTTTTCCAGAAATTGATTATACTACTAAATGGTAATAAACATAGTCTAATTGTTCCTATTTTACAATTGTTATATTCTTTTTATTGAAGAAATTCATCAAATTATTTTGTGATTTTTGCGCTTTATGAACTTTAATTTGGCACGGGACTGTATATGAGACCCTTAAAATAAATTGATATCTCCTTCAATATATATATGCCCTTTATAACAGATCTCCACTTCCATATATATGAGACGCTTAAGACCGATATCTCCTTCCATATATATATAAGCCCTTTATAAAAGATCTCTCCTTCCCTATATACAAGACCCTTAAGACCGATATCTCCTTTCATATATATAAGACCCTTAAGACCGATATCTCCTTTCATATATATAAGACACTTAAGACCGATATCTCCTTTCATATATCTAAGACACTTAAGACCGATATCTCCTTTCATATATATAAGACCCTTAAGACCGATATCTCCTTTCATATATATAAGACCCTTAAGACCGATATCTCCTTCCATATATATCAGACCCTTAAGACCGATGTCTCCTTTCATATATATAAGACCCTTAAGACCGATATCTCCTTTCATATATATAAGACCCTTAAGACCGATATCTCCTTCCATATATATAAGCCCTTTATAAAATATCTCTCCTTCCATATATAAAAGCCCTTTATAAATGATCTCTCCTTCCCTATATATGAGACCTTTAAGACCGATATCTCCTTCCATATATATAAGACCCTTAAGACCGATATCTCCTTCCATATATATAAGCCCTTTATAAAATATCTCTCCTTCCATATATATAAGCCCTTTATAAATGATCTCTCCTTCCCTATATATGAGACCTTTAAGACCGATATCTCCTTCCATATATATAAGCCCTTTATAAAATATCTCTCCTTCCATATATATAAGACCGTTAACGATCTCTCCTTCCATATATATAAGACCCTTAAGACCGATATCTCCTTCCATATATATAAGACCCTTAAGACCGATATCTCCTTCCATATATATAAGCCCTTTATAAAAGATCTCTCCTTCCCTATATACAAGACACTTAAGACCGATATCTCCTTTCATATATATAAGACCCTTAAGACCGATATCTCCTTTCATATATATAAGACACTTAAGACCGATATCTCCTTTCATATATATAAGACACTTAAGACCGATATCTCCTTTCATATATATAAGACACTTAAGACCGATATCTCCTTTCATATATCTAAGACACTTAAGACCGATATCTCCTTTTATATATCTAAGACACTTAAGACCGATATCTCCTTTCATATATATAAGACCCTTAAGACCGATATCTCCTTTCATATATATAAGACACTTAAGACCGATATCTCCTTCCATATATATAAGCCCTTTATAAAAGATCTCTCCTTCCCTATATACAAGACACTTAAGACCGATATCTCCTTTCATATATATAAGACCCTTAAGACCGATATCTCCTTTCATATATATAAGACCCTTAAGACCGATATCTCCTTCCATATATATCAGACCCTTAAGACCGATATCTCCTTTCATATGTATAAGACCCTTAAAGCCGATATCTCCTTTCATATTGGATCTCCGAATCGAACCCTTAATCTGACACCTACTTATAAACCTCAAGTAATCAGAGTGTCCTTTCTTAAAGGTCAAGGTCACAGTAGGAGGTTAAATGTCAAATTGAACAGATCATTTCATCTAACTATCCTTTGTTAGATTAGATGTAATTTGGCATATCTAAGTGTGTTCATTTTTTCAACGTGCGCCTAGGCTCGACATAATTTGCCAGAAGGCACACATTTCTAGTTGTTAAAATGTGTTTAGGTCACATTAATGCTCCCACGTGTAATTTACGATCACCCTTTAAATACAATGAATTATGGAACCATCATATAAACAAAATGACCCATACTCGACGATAGAACTGTATCTTCTGAAACAATAGGCCAAAAGTCGTATTTAGTCAAATGAATGGTGAAGAAAAATACTTATTTTGTAAGATTTGTTTCCCTTAGACTTTCAATCATAATTTATTGTTAACAAATTGTAATTTTTTCAACAAACCATATTTTATTAAATTTTCTGCCGTCCAATGGTATTTCCACATTTGGGAATCAAATAAAGTGCTTAAACTACATCATTCTCCTGAGAGGTTATTGAGTTATAGCTCATTGAAATTGTAGTTTAAGGCTTAATGTGTCTACTGAACGCTAGGTTTTACACAAATAGAAATGGATAATGATAAATCGGACTTGGAAGGACTCGTTTTAAATTGGGCTCTTGATGTGTCGATCTAAATATGAAGAAAGAGCACCATGTACTGAAAATGGATGTGGTTTAAATTGTGTATCCGTAGCTCAGTGATAAGTGCGCTTGCCGTATATCTAGCGACCCGGGTTAAAATCCGGGAGAATGTGCATTATGCCTGTCATATTTCAGTAGAAATAAAGCAAATAAAGGTTACATGTATGCCCGGCTTGCTCCAATATAATTGTATATGCCTAATAATTAAAGCGGTCAATACCATTTGTGAGCTTATCTATTTATACAAAAGTTTCTGTAAAACAATCATGCAATTATAAACCAAAAACTAGAACAGGGCTCGATCCTTGTCGATGGGAGTTATTTCGAAATTACGTAGTTCTACCTTTTACACCCATTTATATTTAAACAGACGCTTCAAAACGCGTCATACATTTCAGTTTTCCCTGTTCATACAAAATATCGATCTCATTGTAAATCTATTGAATCTCGAAATCTTAAACCGAATTTCAATAAAAAGGCACTTGGGTATACATAATTATACATGACACTTGACTGCCAAATTTAAACTGTCGTGTTTACTTTAAGTCTATATAGCGTATATACGAAGTATAGGATGATTTTGGTCAGAAAGGGAGAAATTTTACCCTCATGATTTTTTTAAGGTTTCGAATGGATTTAATATTACACAATGTATATAGCCAATTAACCTAATACCGCTTTTAACAATTTCGGTGTTAATAAAAAAGGAACCATTAATATAATTCTCGTTTCGTGATTTAAATTCTGGTGTAAATTTTATACAATTCTTGGAGTTACGAGGCGATATACGTGAAGGCACAATGGATGTCAACCAAATTAACCACTATGGTGTGATGCCAACCATTGTGTTTATGTTAGGTAAGATATATACGTATACAGATCTTTCAAAAATAAATGAGAATCGTTTGTCAACATCGAGTCTTCTGTCAGGTAAACTATGTGTATCTAGTGTATAATAACTATGTATACCTGAGTTAACGGTAAAACCTGCTATTATTTCAAATGAGATAGGCCCTCATTAATATTACTTACTTATCATTAATCTACTATGCGTATAGTATCGCGTATCTTTATACGTGCAAATTATTGTTGAAGTATTTTGTCAAGGTCTGTTAGTAAGGCACCGAACTCCGTTCCTTTTAAAATACGGAAAACAAGACTTCTTTAAAAAATTTAATGGCAAAGCTTATAAATGCTCCAATGGAAGCCTCGTCCTCAATAAGAAGTCAAACAGGGTCCATAATTCGTGTACATATCGTTGGCTTAGAATGAAAAGATATTAAGTACAAAATCGACGTGTTGAGAAAACAAGAAAAAAACTGTCCGAAAATTACTCTTCACTTATGGTAAAACAAGCAGCTTCATCTTCAGTTTGGTCAACATTACAAGTTTCTAATAAGAATCGCCTTGTGGTGCTGATTGTGAATATATATCAGTCTTATAAGTTTGTAAGAAGTACGTACGACCTTCTCATTTTAAGCCAGCGATATATGGCTGTGGCAATGTATGTTTGTATGATATTTAACTGAATTGGAATGTCTAACAGAAATGCATCGGTGGACTTTCTAAATATTTGATTATTTTTTTTCTACAAATTGATAGTTTTAGTTAACACCTCCGGACAGGCGGACGGACGGACCGAGCAACGGACTAACTAACGGACAGGACAATCACGTTATGCATTCCGCATCAGTTAATGCCGTGACATAAAATCTACTTCATACTATTTTTCTAAGAATAAACAATCGCATGCAAAATGTAAAATGGTACATGTGGAAAACGGACGGTCAATCTTTATCCATGGGTTGTGTACAATATTATTTAAAGAACCTGTCAATAACACCATGTCATAACCTATAGTCCCGCCGGCCAATATGGGCGTCCAATCTACAGAACATCGAGTAAAGCCTTGTTATTTGTGTTACAGTACACGCGGTGTCTGCGGGGGAATATTGTTACTCATCGAATGGACAGTATGAATATTGTTCTGGTTATTGTTGTGATGGTAACGACGATTGCTGCACGTAAGTATAAACCAGGATATCTTTGTCTTATGGCTCGCACACGTCTTCATAAACATGCATGCATGTAACTCACGTTTATTCTTTATTCAGAAGAATGATCTAAATCTTTTTATTAGTAGACCTATGCAATGGAACGTTTCAATATTGTTGCAGGGTAAGGGACAAGTAAGGGATCCGAACGTCAACATTAATTTAAGGTTCACTATAGCTTCGGCACCAATGTTCGATTAGTTTGACCTTGGGTATAATGTCTCAAGCCCTGTTTCTCGAATTCTTTCTACAGAAATCAACATTTATTTTACGGGTCAATTACTACTATTTATTTCGCACTGTGTCAATTTTTCGTCTCTACAATATGTACTTCCTGTGCGTCGATTCATCGTGCTTTGAGCACACGGTATGTATATATGCATTGATAAACAGTATATTGATAATTCGCTGGCTTGTCTTGAGAAGGTCGTAACTACAAAATCCATACTTTGAGAACACAAGAAAAAGTGTCTGACAATCACTCTTTACTTATGGTAAAACAAGCTTCTTCAACTTTAGTTTGGTAAACATGACAAGTTCCGATTTGATAAGGTCGTAAGTGGCACTTACGACCTTCTCATTCTAAGCCAGATGATTATTCAGTCATCCCTGATAAATCATAGATAAACAAAACAAAAGTAAATACACACAGTCTTAGTGTCATAATCCACACCATATAAACCAAATCACTAAATGACGTGTCCGGATTACTATAAAATTCAGCTTGTGTCATTTATTGCCATTGAAAGCACATATGAGCCTTTCTCCAGGACAACCGAGCTTAGTGATAAAATTACGAAAATTATGATAATACATCGTTAGAAGAACGAGACTCTTATGAGCACTTTTTGAAAATTTAAACGAATTATCACATGAATTAACGAAGTTATATACTTTGAAACTAACCACTCCCACCAAGTTTTTGAGTGACGTCACAAACGTCATTCGAACGTTATTTGACGTAACGTTAACAATAATTTCATAAACCCAGTATTTGATGAATTATTGAAGTAAACTTTTCAAAATTTTGTCACATTTTAGAATAATATTCTGATTTTAATAAAACACGACAAAAGTGTGAGTGTTTGCTTAGAAAGGTAGCTGATATTTTGAACCACTAACCCAATGTTTTTCTCAATTCGGGTAGTTTTTGGAAATTGGTCACCAAAGCAACGACATAAGTAATTTTATCATAATTTATCAGAAAGTTTAAATCTTCAAGATAGTACTATGTTATATTTACGATAAAATCGGTGAACATGACTTTTTCTCATTTAGACCTACATTTTGTATTTCTAAATAGTATTACATACTTATGCATTACTTATGTTATGTCAGTTAGCACGGTTTTCCTGGAGAACGGCTCTTATAAATTTTTATCACTGTACTCATTGTTGTCGTACTATATAATTCAACGTGTACTCCTTATTGCAATTGCCGGAAATCGACTCGTTTATACACAGTATATTCGTAACTTTGGCGGTTTAGCAGCGTTAACCTTTTCGCCAAAATACTAGTACAACATGTCTAGAAAATCATTGAATTTCAAATGCACAACTTAAAATTGACTTCATCTTTTACATGGTACAACCACACTTTCAAATAAAAAACATTTCTAGGGTAGGCTCAATGCGTATTTTAGAGCACGATAGTCTCCGTGTAGATTGAAATAGCACGACCCTTATATTATGAATAATAATATCGCATGGCCTTAAAAATTTCAATAGAAAAGTAGATATGATTTTACGTGACGTCTCCGACAAAATTAAAGTTTCTATTTTTATTCAGTTGTAAATAATTTATGTAAATATTGAAATATGGCATTGAAATGTTATATACGAATTCAATACCTTTATAGCAGCTTAAATGTATGGTTGTATGGCCACGGTTTGGTAATTAGGATTTTAAATTGGTTATAAAACATCAATGCCATTTAAATACTAGCAATGATGTTCAAGCGGGGCTCTTATGTACCAGCCTCCACACGCGGTTGTTTCCGACAGTAGATCGTCCCATGGAACAATCTCAACCCAGAGTTGTCGTTCCTTTCCAATCATCAGACCGTTTAGTCAATAATTGGGTTGTATTAAAATGTAATTATTGAAATGAGCAGTGCATAAACGTAATGGTTCGTTTTTTGGAAAATCTCAATTCACCAAAATACTTTTAACATACCTGATTAAGTAAGTGCACCTATTTTCTTCTCTGGGCGAATTTTGCCAAATATCAGAGTAGAAAAATTGGTTGTTGAACGGATCATTGTTGAAACGTTAATCGTTACGAATGGGTCGCCTTTGAAAAACACGTTGCTCATAAAGGGTCTTTACAAATTGCTTCTTATCAGTGGGGTGTCCTTGAAAATGTGTAGCTTACAAAGGGTCATCCTTAAAAAATAAATATCATTGCTTACTGGGGGTGTCCTTGAAAATGTGTAGCTTACAGAGGGTCGTCCTTAAAAACTTAATACTTACAGAGGGGTGTCCTTGAAAATTTGTAGCTTACCATGAGTCGTCCTTAAAAACTAAATACTTACAGTGGGATATCCTTGAAAATGTGTAGCTTACCATGGGTCGTCCTTAAAAACTAAATACTTACAGTGGGATATCCTTGAAAATGTGTAGCTTACAGAATGTCGTCCTTAAAAACTTAATACTTACAGAGGGTTGTCCTTGAAAAGTTGTAGCTTACAGAGGGTCGTCCTCAAAAACTTAATACTTACAGAGGGTCAACCTTGAAAACGTGATTCATACCTAGGGTCGTCCTTGAAAACGTGTTTCATACATAGGGTCGTCCTTGAAAACGTGTTTCATACATAGGGTCGTCCTTGAAAACGTGTTTCATACAAAGGGTCGTCCTTAAAAACTTATTGCTTATGTGTGGTTGTATTCTACATATATCAGTGTATATTGTATTAACTGTTTTCCTATCTTACAGTGAGAACTGGGGTTGGATAGCCGGTGTGGTAATTGGGTGTATAATTATTGTGGCCATTATTGGTGTGATCATATTTCTCGTCTGTTCGAAGATGAAAGCAAAGAAGGTGCAGACAGTTCATGTACAAAATACAAACCGTATACAACAAAACAGAAATATGGAGCTCAATAACTATAGTAAGTAGAAACATTACGGTCACTATGACGTAGTAATACCGAATGGATAGCTTGTAGTGGAATCAGAATAAAACAGTAATCTTGCAACACTTCTCTCATATCCTCTTAGTCGTGTGGATGTCATCAGGAATGAGTTGTTGTGTAATTAATGAACTTTGTAAGAATTGGCTCGAAGACTAGGCCTAAATTGCAGTATTTTGTCTTGGCTGGTTCCAGAGTCTCAGTATAAAGGCGCTTTCCCCTATCCACTCCACCCTCAAGTCATCGTATTTTCACAAAAAGAAGGCATACATTCCACATGTGTCCTTCCATTATTAAAACTACTTATTGGTGAAGCTGCTTTTATTAAGTCAGAACAGAAGATTTTTACAAAAATGTAACCAGTCATTGTCTTTGCTACGCCAGTTGAGTATAATCAGTAGAAAAAACAAATATGAACAAATTATACTATAAACAATCGTTTAAATAATAAGGTGGGTTTTTTTCAAGAAAAATCACTGAATTGGTATAAACTACTGTTGATTGTATCCCGTGTCTCCCAGGAATTACGTCAGTATATCGAGGGCTCAGCGCAAAACTATGTTATGTGCCTCTATAAATCAATGTAGTTACCATAGTTTTGCACCGAGCCCTCGATATATTAACCCGTGAAGCGAAGAAGGTCGAATCTACTCGTATCAAGGTATCCAAAAATGGGGATAATCAGTAAGTCTTCTACTGCTCAGTACATATAGCCTTTACTTATGTGTTTGATACTTCGAATTACAGGATAGGGTCGGCGGAAATATGATTTCACGGAGACGTGCATTTATTCCTGTTTTTTGCTTCCTGTTTCCTGTTTCTTTATCACTTACGACCTTCTCATTCTTAGCCAGCGATATAGTGTTATAATATACAGACTGATTTATTTGTTAATATTTCTCTCCATGATTTCTCACTATAAAATACTGATCGTACACATTACTCACAAACATAACTCAGCAATTGATTGACCATTGAACTAACAATAAAATCTTCTGGGTGTAAATTTTCGGAATTTACCGCATCGGTGGCCTCTCTATTGTCCAAGTATATAATCTTGTCATACATTCCTTTGAATACATCTTTCATCACATCGATAAAAATATACCCACTAATATCACTTCTCCCTCCATTTGAGGTTATATCAGTAAATGTGTGGGGTACTTTAAGCAGCACTTTTGCGAACGAATTGCGTCGAATCAAGCGTTCAACGCCTTCACGAAGTTTCAACATTTTTTCTCTAAAATATCGATGGTGATATCCCTCAAGATGTGCGAATATATGGACTACCACAATAGCTTTTTGAGTTGAAGGTTTCTTGTCTAGTTTCTTGGTTACAGATGCTAGCCGTTCTTTCATTGTTGTTTCTGTTACATTTGCATTGAATGGAAAATTATGAGAGGAAAATATGGTAGTGAAATTATACCGCTTATTAAAGCATGCTGAAAGTTTGTTCCATTTAGCATTTGTCCATGTTTATTATATTTTTATAAAAAAAAATTTCTAACTTGTGTTTATTCTTAACTATATTCTCTTCGGAAATGACGTCATGATATTCATCTAACTCAAGATGTGGAGTACCGGACACATTTAGTTTGTTCTTCCTGTGTGCGATTTGATTTACACATATAAATATGATAACACTGGCAGCACATACTGCAAGATATGTCTTATTTCTCATTTAAGTTCTTTATAATATTCACCAAAAATAATCCAACAATTACTAAAACTTTTCCGTCTTTTTGACAATATAAGTTCTATTACTCACACTGAGATAGGCTAACTAACAGCATTAAGGAACGGAACAAATGTTAGGATCTGATTTTATTGAGATTGCCATTTTGTTAACGCACGTTTACGAACTTCAGTATAACCGTATCTACACGTATATCAAAGAACGTGTTTTAGTTTAGATATTTTTATATAATACTTCATGAAACAAATTACTAACAATTTAGCTCTAGGGCTTTTTAATGACTACCTTCACAATATTTAATCGACCTGTATGAACTTTTACACGATATAATAATTATATACAGTTTATACAAAAATGCATAGTAAAGAGTAGGCAAAGTTTTTTCTTATTTTCTCGATATATCGATTTTGTACTTGCGACCTTCTCACTCTAAAGCGGTGGCCACAAGAGGACGTACTTGCAAGTATGTGGTGTCTGTGTTCATGTGACACGTATGAATCCGTACGTGGTCAGAAGTACGTTTTTCGGAAAACGCAGACTCCACGTAGCAATTTTTGGGTATGAGAAATTTTCGCTGCGTGTTATCTGCGTTCGGTCTAGGTGTTCGATCCCTGAATAGGCCTGGTCACAACCGGGTGTGCATGTTGTAGCTCTTGCGTTTTTTGCCAGGCTACGGTCGCTACGTTTTGTTTCGAAATACGTGGGAAGTAAGTGCGAAGGACGTACGTGTTGGACGCACGTCTCACGCAAGTCTTTCCCTGACATAAAGTGACTGTGTGCGTCGTGCGTTGCCCACTTGACAAGTAAGATGTATGTACTTACAACGCGCGCACAGTGCCCGTTCTCCAGACGTAGACTTCAAATATGATTTAGCCTTATATTAATGCCGTAAGTGGTGCTTACGACGTTCTCACTCTAAGCCAGCGATATACACGTACACTTGTAAGGTTAGTTTCACTGTTAAGATTGTTACAACAAATCAAGACTTGAGAGGTATCTTGATATTTGGGCGACCATCTTCATCATAATGATAAAGAACGTACCTCAAAGCGTGTATTAGCAATAAATATCAAACAAACGTTTATTTGTATAAATCATTTTCTTGTAACAAGTCAGTCTGTTTGTTTGTCTATATGTGTACACGAAACGTGTGTTGTACTGTATAACATTCCAGATATTTGCTTTGTCCTCATGGAACATAATATTATAAATGTAGTGGAATGTAAATATGGCTGTTGCTGGTATACATGACCCACAAAAGAAACAGTGTGTCTATACTTCATGACAAAAATACTGGGTGCGTGCGTATACATGAACATCACATGTGTTCTGTACCTGGCATCACAGGTATTCGTGTATCATTGAAAAAGAATAAAACAAAATGTAAGGAACATGTAGAATCTATTATGTTACATCATTTTTGTATGCATCAATTTGTGTAAAAAATCTTCATCAATGAAACATTAACCTGATTTACCTGTGCTTGACTCCACAGTGAAACATATCAAGAAGGTCGTAAGTACCAAATCGATATATTGAGAAAACAAGAGAAAACTGTCTATAATTTACTCTTCACCTATGGGAAAACACGTTTTTAAAACTTCATTTTGGTCAACATGACAATTTCATATTTTCATGAAAATAGGCTCATAAGAAGCGCCTTGTGATGCTTATTCTAAATATGTATGAATCTTAAAAGGTCGTAAGTGGCACTTACGACCTTCTAATTCTAAGCCATCGATATATCTAATCGAGTATCAAATGAAAATTCAATTGAAACTGACTATGTTTATAAATGAGTGCAGAAATTTAAGTAATTCTCCGGATTATTCAAATTTCGTTTCCTGATCATTCAAATCTACAATAAAGTATTTATCAGGCTAATCTGCTTGATCCCCGATAAACCCCCACTTCACAAAGTTAATGTAAAACAGGACTAGCTCTTAAATTAGCTTAAGTACATATGTAAATTTATTTATATAGCAATTAAAAACAGAGACGCATACAATTATGACGGTTAAAACGTACTTGAAAGCAAGTAGGTCAAATACCCAAATAGATGTAATACCTACTCTATTCTATTGTATTCTACTAGATATTATGTTATATTTGACTCTACTTTACTGTATTCTACTGTATTCTATTGGTATTCTACTCTACTGGTACTCTATTCTACTCTACTCTATTGGTACTCTAATCTACTGGTAGTCTACCTTACTCTAAGCTACTGGTACTCTACCCTACTGGTACTCTACCCTACTGGTACTCTACTCTACTGGTACTCTATCCTACTAGTACTCTACCCTACTGGTACTCTACCCTACTGGTACTCTACCCTACTGGTACTCTACTCTACTGGTACTCTACTCTTCTCTACTGGTACTCACTCTATTGGTACTCTACTCTGTTGGTACTCTACTGGTACTCTATTCTACTGGTACTCTACTCTTCTCTACTGGTACTCCACTCTACTGGTACTCTACTGGTACTCTACCCTACTGGTACTCTACTCTACTGGTATTCTACTCTTCTCTACTGGTACTCTACTCTACTGGTACTCTACTCTGTTGGTACTCTACTCTACTGGTACTCTACTCGTACTCTACTCTACTGGTACTCTACTTTTCCCTACTGGTACTCTACTCTACTGGTACTCTACTCTACTGGTACTCTTCTCTTCTGGTACTCTATTATACTGGTACTCTACTCTACTGGTACTCTACTCTACTGGTACTCTACTCTACTGGTACTCTACTCTACTAGTTATCTTCTCTACTCTACTGGTACTCTACTCTACTCTACTGGTACTCTACTCTACTGTATTCTACTCTACCATGTTGGTATTCTCATCTACTGGTACCCATCTCTACTGGTAGTCTACCCTACTCTATTGGTACTCTACTCTACTGTAATCTATTCTACTCTACACTACTGGTACTCTACTCTACTGGTACTCTTCTCTACTGGTACTCTATTCTACTGGTACTCTACTCTACTCTGTTGGTACTCTACTCTACTGGCACTCTACTGGTACTCTACTCTACTGGTACTCTACTCTTCTCTACTGGTACTCTACTCAACTGGTACTCTAATCTACTGGTACTCTACTCAACTGGTACTCTACTGGTAGTCTACCCTACTC